>SNQJ01S0000002.1:18059-38837 GCA_010110895.2 Picea sitchensis | reverse complement strand
CTTCACCACACTTGTTGCCTTGTAGGAAACAAGAAACCCTTCGGTTAGTTGAGCAATTTAATTTGAGTGATGTCACCTTGTGTCTTGTCGACTTGTGGCTTGGGTGCTTGGGTATATTCTTCGTGTATTTATTGACAGATGATTCGGTCTCCTAGCATGAGGGATTTAGCTTGGGTTAAAGGTCTAGATATGTTATGTTGCACCATGGTTATTGTCACGCCTATTGCCTTGTGATGACATGATTCCTGATGAGGGGATCATTACGCGCCCTGATGGATAGATGTGAATGATAACCTGGTCAGATGTCTTGTGCTTCCCGATCTGGGCGTTTGTTCATTGCAATTGATGTTGGTACTTGGTTATGTAACTCCTTAATGTGTTTGTTTTACGTGCCATAGATGTTTCTAGTTACGGGTCGTCGAGCCGATGTGTCGGGTTGTTGATGTTGTCCTTTAGCTTGTAGGCATTGTCTTGCTTGTGTTGGGCATGTAGCGTTTTTATTTGTTTATTGATTATCGCATGTTTCGTCCAGTTGCATGATGTGCTAGTATGTTGTGTCGTTGTTGTCTGTTTCCTGAATGTGTAAGTTGTGTTAGCCATCAAGTTGTGTTTATTAATTGTTGTCGTTGATTTCCTTCCTGCTTAAAACAAAAATAAAATTTGCACTGCTTGTGTTGCATGTAGTTGTAACAATTAGGTTACTTACATACAAGATATTTAAATGTAAGAAATATAGAGTTCCAAGATATGCATGGTTGGTCAAGGTAACATTATTTTCAACCATGGAAGCAACAAACAAAGATGCTTGTAGGGCTACAACCGTCACACTGATGCATCTTGGAGTGGTGCCAAACACCTCAACCTGTACACAAACTGAAACACATTAACTAGATTTATGGCTAAGTTTTTCTTCAGGTCACAATAACTCCAATTTATATGAAATTCATGAAGACCTAGACCTTCTCAAAAAATTATTCTTTTATTCTTTTCAACCCCATNCCTCAACCTGTACACAAACTGAAACACATTAACTAGATTTATGGCTAAGTTTTTCTTCAGGTCACAATAACTCCAATTTATATGAAATTCATGAAGACCTAGACCTTCTCAAAAAATTATTCTTTTATTCTTTTCAACCCCATGCTATCCCTTGTTAATTGATCTATATTTTTTCTATCTGGTTGTATTTTTAATTGATATATAGTTTTTCTATTTGGTTGTATTTTTAATTTACAAGAACATAATTAATGAGTCTAACTCTAGCTTTGAGTCAGTTAATTTAAAGTAATAAGAATTCAATCTCTAATCAGCTAAATATTTTCTTATTCTGGGAGACTATCTTGGTTAAGGAATAGTTTGTGTTGAAAAAGTTTAACATGCTAACATTAAGTGGAATATCTACATAATAAAAATAAGATGAATATTCATGTATTAATAATGATTCAAATTTTAAAGTTTCAATAAAATGAATATAAATATTGATGTATTAATAATTATCAAAATCTTAAAAGTTAAAAAAAAAAAAACTAACTTTATTAAGAAGTTTTTTTTTGTGTAACCTTGGTGATTATGAAGTTTTTTTTTTTAATCTTGATATTCAATAATTCATAGATTTCAAAAAAAATTGTATAATTTTTTTTTATAAAAATTAATTTCATAACATTTTCCCACTCAATGACATGGCATTTCATATAGTTCTTAACTTTTCTACTATCGTTGGCATTACAGGTAGGTCAAAATTTTAAAAGTGTGAATGTTGGAGACACATTGAAATTGACTTACCAAAAAAAATGTATAAAAGGAATTTATAAAAAATAATTTCATAACATTTTCCCACTCAATGCCATGGCAATTCATATGGTTTATTAACTTTTCTACCATCGTTGGCATTACAGGTAGGTCCAAATTTTGAAAGTGTGAATGTTCTAATATGTTAGGAGACACATTGAAATTGACTTACCAAAGAAATTGAGATTGTAGTTATTTATTATAGGTAGTGGATGAGTGGCATTCAAATATGTATTACCCTTGCAAATTAGGTTAGACTATACACTCTGAAAATTCACTATGTTCAAAATAATACAAGTTAATTAAAGATTTCTCTTTACTCATTCTAATTTTACGGTAGTTGGTATTAATATGGAAAATAAGTATATGAAAAAGAGAAAAAATAGTGTCATTTAATAAGAATTTCATGTAATTCTATGGTAGTTCTAATTAACATGGAAAATAACTATATGATATGAAAATGACAAAGAGTAGTGTTCGTTAATAAGAATTTCATATAAAATGTGAACTTAGAATTATTCTTTTGGGAAGAATAATGGGAGTCGAACTTATTCTAATATATTTGAAAAGTAGTATATGTATGTCTTTCTTCATATTTGACCTACCTCTTAGGGTTCATAAAGTAAATCTAAATTTAATGATCTCACCAATATGTCTTAAGAAGGGAGATGCTACTTCAATTTCAACTTCTGATCAATACAATTAAGCAATAAAGGATTTGATCCACAAACAATGCATAATCTAAAATTAGTTCTTACAACATGCAGTGAAATTTTAGGAAGCCATTGTTTGCAATGATTTGCGGATCTAATATGCTCTTCTCCTAGAGTACCAAGATGACACAAAATATAATATTGTATGAAGCCAACCTTTAACTTTGATGAATACCAAAATTTTTAAACTGATATTTATAATTGGCATTATTCCAACAATGAAATTGGATGTTTACAACACTCTAAAAGAAATAAATTTATTAGGGGCTATGTTATTAAATTACTTGATTGGAAATTCTTTAAATCAAAATTTACTTTATAATGGGGTAATGTTTTCAAAAGAAAAAAATAATGATAGATGATGTTCCAAGCTTGAAATCTTGTGATGAGTATTCCTCCAAAATCAAATCTTTTCTAGTGTTAAGCGTTCCAAAGCCAAAATCATTTATGACTTTCCCTTCTAGGAATGAGTTGTACTTGTTGTCTTAATAAAACACATTCACTTTTGCCAATATAAGAGCACCAAACACCAAAAATCCCCAACAAATTTCCATTGAGATTGTAGAAGGTAGAAATCCCTAAAGCAAGATAATTGTTGTTAGCAGTATCTACAATGAGTAAACATCTTAGACAACTAAAGAAGCATGGTTGTACATGGAAATTTGCATGATGGTAAACATAATAGGTAGTTAACACTATAATTCAAGTTATGAAACAACAAGGCATCTAAAGAAAACCGAAACCAAAAAATGTCATGAAAAGCAATCCCAACTTGTGCTTTCAATGGGATTCACGAAACTGCAAAAAAATGATACATTGAATCATAACTCGTTTAGATAATTTTTGCAACAATGGGATCAAAGAGAATGAACTTTATGGAAATCTGAATTACTTTAGCTTCTAAACAAAAAAAAAATATGGAAAAGGTGTGAAAGACAAGATATCCTTTAGAAAAGAACAATGCCTACTTGGATTTTTTCACACCTTTGAGAGGGAAGATACATATATACCTTTCAATGTTTAAACTGAACCTAGAAGAAACCTTCTCATTATTTCCATAATTTTGAAATTGACTTGAGTCTTTGAGTTCAACATAGTTTGTGATAAGTGTTGTAAATAGATGAAGCTAGAGCTAACGGGTGCTTCACCTTGTGGATCAATATCTTATCATGTTCATTCATAAAGGGGGGTTTAAATTTGTGAAAAATAAAGCCAATATATCGTAGGTATTGGGGGAGATATGTAGGGTGTAGGGGGGTTTATAAGTATAGGAGAGTATAAGAAGGGGTGTCTAGTAAAAATAGGATTTTATTGTTATTATTGTAAAGTTGTTCTAGGAGGGGCGTTCAAGAAAAGGGTTTTTGGGGGTATTTATTAATATATAGTGAAATTAGGGGTATTCTTTAATATCTCATGAACACATGTGCTATGTGATAGGTTCACTGAGTGAAGACCTTGTGCTAGAGTTTTGATAAGGTCACCACCTTCAACACCTACATAAATATCTTTACAAGGATCTATTACATAGCCTATGAAATTGCAAGAAACCGGTCGTTGACGTTAATTTTTGAATGGTTTCCCTAATACCAATGGAAAAAAATTATGGCTTGCTTCAAAAGATTAACATTTAAACTCTTCTCTCTCAATTTTTATTTGAACTAAATACTCTACAACACACTTCTCTTTTGATATTCTATGATATGGTGTTATCAAAAGAAAAAGTATTAGTTGGAATTGTAGGACATACAAGTGGGATAATATATCCACAACAACAAAAAGGTCAACCTATACCATTTTCTCAATCAAATGTAGGACATCTTGGCCATACCCATGTCAACATCTCCTACAATAATTGCATTCTAGAAGACTACACTTTTTTGCTCAATCACTTATTGAATACATGGTGATCATTATCTATAGAACCACATTTGAAATAAAATTGTAGTAGATTATGTTTTGATCCTCATTTACTACCAATATGTTATTGTAGAACCTACTACTTTATGCCTCAAGGGGATTGAATATTATACTTGGAAATTATGCCTCCTCAACATAGTTTGATGCCTTCAATGATGTGGTCTAATTATTTTTTAACAAAGAGATGGTTACAAATGTTGAATATGAAGTAATCAACTATTCATTAGAGATATTTGACTATTCCCCACTTGTTTTAAAATGTAAAACTATGTGGGATTGTTCTCCCAAAACTTGATAACTCTGGGGAGTCATAAAGTGACATCCTTTCCTAAATTTAGATCAAGATTCAAGTGGTTTTCATCGAAACATTTTGTCACGTATTTATCAAGTGTGACCAACATAATTCTATAAATCCAATATGCCATGGGAAACCCAAAAATAGTAGGCCACTTGCAACAAATTGAACCATACAAGATTGCATCTCCTCATCTCTAGATCCATCCTCTTGTAGTTTCAAATTGATGAAGGAGATTTCTAGAAAATTCAATAATCTTTGATCTAACATCTCTAACCCTCATTCCAATATCTATACCATGCCTTCTTAGTTATTTACCATGCTGACAATAAGGAAGCATTTTTTTTCACCGAGGAGCGTTATAAAATTGGTATGATCAATCTAATGATGCTGAAACTTGGGATGTGAATAAAATTCTATGTTTCCCCATCACATAGGAACTAATTAAGTCAAATATTCTATTTTAATGGTAGATCCCAAATTCTTTGTATTCATCCCTAATTGCAAGGATTTTCCATATAGAGTGAAAGACATTATCTTTTTTAATTATTGGAGATGAAAAATACATTATACTCGAATATCCATTGCATTCTTATTATCATTTACTTATGTGGGTTGTGGCTTGAGGCTTCGAGAATAATTCCAGTGGACAATCGAGTGGAATTCTGTAAATACCAAGCAAGTTACCATAGGCCACATAATTGGATAACCCTACGATAACATAGTTACTGACTGAATAAGAACCACAACTTCAAAATGAACTATAGCCGCCCAAACCCATATATTTTGGGTCAAACACATTAATATTAACCCCCTAATCGAAAAATGGTGCTACTGGMAAAATTTCATTGGGGGGTTTTAAAACTAAAACATTTTGCAACCATGGTGTTAAACCCTCATAATTTTGTTAACAAAAACCTTAAAATCAATCCCCGTTTTGAAAAGTGGTGTTGTTGGTAGAACCCCTTTTTTTTTCAGGGTTAAAATTACAACCTTCTGCAACCATGGCATTAACGATGTCATATTGTAGCCCAAAGGGGTTGGATCCAATGGTGGAAAGTGAGGAGTTTTCTACCATTGGAAAAAGTTCAATTCCCATGAGGGCCTAACCTAGAGCCATGGGGGCACCTTGAGGTAGTGGTCAAATGTGTGGTTGCACCCAGAGATATTATATTAAATAATATCGTGACCCATGCACACAAAAGTGGATCAAATCCCACCGCCATATCCTCCAATTTTAAGTCCTCGAGGTGTAGGATAGTCGGTGTCAGAGTGTGTTGTTAATGCACTATGTAATGTTAAAGTCACTGGTTCGAAACCTGCGGGGACAAAAAAATCCAGCCATGTTAAGGGTTGGTGTGGGTCATGCCGGGTGCGATCCCCAGGTGATTTTGACGACTTAGATGCCCTTGAGTCGTGGTTTCTCAGCCACATGCTAGTCCCACATGTCACATACAAACTAGAAAAAAAAAATGATGTCAGAATGTTGCTAACCAAAACCTAAAAATTAACCCTTGAATAGAAAAGTGGCACTATCAGTGCTGCCCTTTTTTTTGGGGTTAAAATTACAACTTATTTGACATCATGGACTTAACAATTGGTACTATTGCAACCTTGTAATGTTGCCAACTAAAACCTTAAAATTAACCCCTGAATTAAATTGTTGTAACCAAAATCATAAAATCAACCCCCAAATCGAAAATAGGTACCACCAATAACACCTCTTTTGAATCTTTTTAAATTTAAAATTGCAACATTTTTGGAACCATGGCTTAAAAGACTAGTACCGTTGAAAAAATTGAAAATAAGGTTGCTGATTTTAAGATTTTGGCTCCAACAATACCAATTGTTAAGGTCATGACATCAAATGAGTTGTAATTTTAACCCTGAAAAAATGTGTACCACTTTTCGATTCATAGGTTGATTTTAAGGTTTTGGTTAGCAATATTATGAGGTTGTTAAGGCTATGGTAGAAAAATGTTGTAATTTTAACATTGAAAAAATGGGTGTCATTATTCGCACTAATTTTCAAATGGAGGTAAAAATAACCACTAAATGTGACCTCTAAAAAGAAATAACTCTGGAGGGTTCTCATCAAGTAGGTAACATAGTTTGATATATAACTAGTAGGCCTACAACTTGTTTGTCTCACCAACACAGATACTAAAATGCTGAAATCAATTGGTATATTTCTACTTATTTTTGTTTTATTAAATCATTGTAATAAAACTTGTATATTGAATTTAAATAATACCTCTAAATTAAACAATCACCCTTGCAACAATAACATATATGTACCTTAGAAACCTTGGAAAACTAACGAATTGTGGCTCAGATATTTTAGCAATAAGAGGAAATTGCATGCACAATAATAAAATAGTTTCACTCTCTCAATAAAATATTTTAGGATAATAAAATAGTTTCCCTTGTATATGTTCTAGATAACCCCCCTCCAAATTATTTCTTTGTTCGACTTCATATGTCTTAGTTATGGAAAAAATATAGAACCAATTTTTTAACTTAACTGCTTCTGCAACAACTAGGGTAGTTTTGTGGCAACTGCATTTTAGAGATTTTATGAATTGCATTACATGATATATAACAAATTGTAGCATGTCACTTTGTTCTTATGAAACAACCATGCTCATCTTTCATTTGGGGTAACTACAACAACAATCCTACATTCCACAACATACCTTCATTTTATAACATCTTCCCATGCATTTTTGGCGACTTCTTCATATTTAGCTCAACTTGTTGTTGAGTTTGAAAACTTGATTCATTCACTATTTGTTTTGGATCACACCTCCCTATTTTAGGTTTTCGAGTCCCATAAAATTGAAGACACTAGTTTTCTTCAAGTGTCTTGAACTTTGGCTCCTGATACCATCGGTCCTCCCATTGCTCAAAATTGGTTTTGAATATGATCTAAGTGTTCTCAAGATTGTAACTGGTACCAATAGGATCTTCCCATATTAGAACTTGGCTCTAATACAACCATATTATTCATAAATGGTAGGCCTATATCCCATCCATCTCACCAACATGGGTACTAAAATGAATAAATAATTTCGTATATTTTCGTTTGTTATTTTGTTGCATTAAATGATTGTAATACAAATTTCAGATTGAATTTAAATGCACAAAACAACTTTGAAGTATACAATCATCCACACACGAACAACATAGATATACCTTGGAAATTCAATCTTGAGAAAACTGAGAAATTATGGTTTCTTGGATCTTTTAGAGATAAGAAGAAACTACATGTAGGATAATAAAATAGTTGCACTCTTTCAATAAGATATTTTGTAGTGCTCATAATATTTCTCTACAATGTAGATTTTACAAGCTTTGACACACCATTGTAATGCTATGGACGCGACCTTTTTGGTTTTAGGATACTTAGAAACTTAGGATTTAGCTAAGATCAACTTGGTATAATGTGTCTTTTGGGAAAGTGTGTTTCTTTAGTATCCATTGTAATTATATAATCCAATGTTCACGATTATGTTCTAGACATAAAGTGATCAGATGGTTCATATTCTCCTTTATACTAACAACTATATTGACCTATGGATTAACACATGATTGGTCCATGATCTCTATTTAAAGAGCATAGAGGGTCATTTACTAAATAATCAATTTTGAGAAATTCATATGTAAATTATTTTCCTTTTGCATTAATATATTTCCTCAAGTGGTTGTGTTGGTTGGTTTGTGGACTGCTTCCATCTACGAGGGTTTTAATCACATAATATATTAGTCTATCGATATTTCATTTTTTCATGTGGGTGATTACCTTAAGGGGTTTGACCTATATGGATATAGCATTTTATCAAACATGGTTTTAGATATCCTTTGAAAACCCACTCTTATTGTTGATTGAGATATTGGACCTCTATCACTGCATGCATCAAATAAATTTTGGAAACATCCATATTTTATCAACAACACCTATAGAAATATCCACACAATAAACATAATATTGGACATCCAACCTTGTTGAGTTAAGAAGCTAAAGTTGTGGTTTCTCTTTGTAAACCAATAATTCTATGATGGAATTATTAACATGTTTTCTGCCACTTATGCTCACTCTTGAAAATGTATTGCAAACCACTTTTTAAGATTTATATAATGGATACATTCATAGGGAAATAAATGCAAATTTCTAATTAATTAATTAATTTGTATTTAATTCTTCCAAGACTAAATGTATACATTACAAAAGGCATAGAAATAGATAGAAAAATCCTTGTAGGACATTGAGGTGTAGTCGAGGTGTAAGATAGATTATACTAGTGTTGCATTGTAGGTAACCCTATTTCTTTTAGTCTTTTTTTTTTCTTTTCAAATAGTTGTTGTGGAGACATCTAGACCTATATTTAGTGTATATCATGTTTACAAGCATGCTATTGACAAGTACATTCAACTCTATACCATTCATTATAAAATGAATTAGGAAATGATTAGGCTACAAACATGATGATTGTATTTGGTAAAACAACTTAAGATTTTCCTAGATGTGTCCATGTCTAACATATCCTCTAACCATAGAGGTCCATGAAACAAAAATAATTTCTCATTATGTTTTTTCAGATACTTGGTATGCATAATCAATACTTTTATATTTTGTATATAATATTACTAGTTCAATTCCTAAAAAAACTATTAAACACTACTCCATTTTTAAACATGTTGACATGGACTCTCCATCAAGGATTTGTAGTCAACACAAACATGCAATTGCGAAGAATATGAGCCATAACTACCATGTAGTTGGCACTACAAAAAACTTGATAGTAGGACCATAACATCAATATACCATGGAAACTAAAACCAGAGGCACCACCATAGCATCCAAACACCACAATGTGAGCACCATATTAGATACATATTATCTAGCGAGACCATAACAACCTAGGATGTTTGCTTCACTTGAAATCCATGGATAACAATCCTTGTAGACAATAGCAGTCTTGTAAAAAAACCTAAAACCCCAAATTTGTGAGTTAGGTAAGAAATGGTAAAAAACTCGTTGAATAATTAATCAATGAATTTTACGTCCCATTCATTGGTCCTTGTTAGGACACTTTTTTCCCTTGGAAATAAATCCCTCGGAAACTCTTGGGAACTTCACACCATTCTTAGGGTGGTACCAAGCATAAACAAGATGATTTAGACTTATTGCACCTAACCTAGTGGGAATAAATCGAGGACCTGCACAACATGTCAAATTATTAACAACATCTTGCAAATAGTGGCACAAAATGATTGAGCTAACCCTTGGGGCTCCTTGGTAGGACACTGTCCAAGAAAACTTGAATTTTGGCCCCCTTCAAGGGTCTCTAGCCAAAAATTGACAAGGCTATTTGGATGTTGTCCACAAATGTGATATCAATTCAAAAAAAGACATACATCAAGCCTAATATGATTTGAAGTAATATCAAATAAAAAATCAAAATAAAATAAATTTTAATGACTAATAATAAGGTTTAAGGGTATAGGGTTGTCCAACCATGATTATAGGGTATGTGGGTGTCCAACCATGATTGTAGGATATACTAGGGGATTTTGTTGATGAATGTGTACCTAGTTCCATAAAGTCTAAAACATTGAGTAATATAGAGGTCTAAAACTAACCTAATGAACCTCATGCATCACATGATAGTTTTGATATGATTTCTTTGGACTTTGACATCTTTCCTTTTGATACATTTTACAATAAATGACCACTGCCTAAAAAACTATGATGGTCAATTTTAAAGATGCGAGCGATAATCATGTTATTACCCCTATAAAAATTCCAAAATCAAAATACATCAACTAGTATAGTAAAGAACCAATTGAACTACAATGATGGAAACATACATCTTATGGTTTGTAAGATGCCTCCACGACTCTCCACTCACCACTCATTGGATCTGAAACCAACAACTAGGTCCATTTGTCCCACAAATCATCATGTGGATTCCATTATGAGTTTTCTTCTCTATGAAAGGGTATTGAAGCCTTTTAAATGCTAATAAGAATGATAAAATTCATATTTACATGAAGCTAAAGTTGCAAATTAATGTAATCCTTGTCTTTTTAAAATGTCTAGATATATTTTAGTCAATAATTAACTAATTAATTTACAAAACATATTATCAATAATAAAAATAAATACATATGATATGATAAGTAAAATAAATTTGTAAACAAATAAACCAACACCATTTTTATATCTAACACTACCATTGAAATCAACCATAGTTCACAACAAATCTTGATTTATACCATTTAACATTTCATCTTACATAAAAAGAAGTTAACAAAACCAACTTGAATTCTACCATTTAACATTTCATCTTACATAAAAGAAGTTAACAAAACCAACTTGAATTATACCATTTAACATTTCATCTTACATAAAAGAAGTTAACAAAACCAAATTGTTGTATCTGAAGCACAAACTCAAGATTAAACTTTCTTAGTAGCACAACACAAGTACACCACATTTACAAATAAAATGTAAGTTTAACTCCAAGCGTGAGGGATGGATTATCTACTATTCTAATAGCGTTTTGCTACTTTTCAAGGAAGCAAGTGTGAGTGATGGATTATCTCCTGTTCCAATATCGTTTGAGTGTCACTACTCAGTGGACTCGACAGATATGACCGTTGCTCATTTGTGAGCTTCATCGTCTAGTGTTTGGCGTGTTTCTCTGCAACCCAATGTAGTATCTCTGTTGTAGTGTGACTTACCAATGCACTGCTGGAATATATCCTTTTACTAGAGGCCAATGCTCAGTGTCACGTCCTTGTTATTCGTACTCTGCTATTTGCAGAGAACCCAAGAACATGGATGTCAGCTGAGGCACTTGCATTCTCACATGCGTACATAGATAGTATATCGAGTTCAACCATCCAAAAACTAACTGCCAGAAGCATGGCATAACGCATGGATAAGTTTTTGCTCACAGTGGTTACTTAAATGTGAAAATTTATAACAATGTGATACACTTACAATGTGAAAGTTTTTTTAGTACAAGTAGCTACTGGTTCTGCTATGACTTTTTACTATCGTCCAATCAGTGTAAATCTGAAAGAAAATACAAGAACAACAATAACATATGAGCATACAAGCTTCTAGGGTGTAGGGAAGTCAGTAATGGAGTGTACTGTTAAGGCACTCACTTATATGAAGTCACCAGTTCTAAACCTGAACACACTTGGAGGTTATAATGGTAGTTTTGTGGTATTAGTTGGATAACACGACCACCTGTCACACTAGTACGAGTACCTGTCCAACTAATTGCTGATTCAACGAGTGACAAAAAAAAAACAAAAAACATATGAGCATATGAGGAGAAACATGTATACAATATGTTATTGAGAATGTAAAAGTTTGTGAAATCCATGGCCTTTCCAATAATTGTTATAATCATGTTATTGGATGCCTGGAATAGTACCTATAATCCAAAATATGTGGCAACTATTCTTAATGTAAAGGAGATATTGCTAAGTAATATGTCCAATATGCCCATAACTTGGACAAAGTAGCAACATAGGTAACTCAATTGTGTAGATTCATTAGATTTGGCACCAAGTCTGTCCCAAGAGCCTACTCCTATAGGGAATAGAGCCTGCAAGGAAGGATGATTGCCAGTCATTTTCAAAGGTGGAAGAAGAGTTCTGAAAGGAAGATTGACTTACCAATCAAGGAGTCGTTAGAAGGCTTACCTCACAAATAAGGGAGTCATTGAGGAGGCTTGCCGACGTATTTGTGGGAGCCAAGAAGCTTGCCAACGATGTCAGGGTGCATCACCCACCTCATGACTGATGAAGGGTATGTCAATGAATAGTACTTGCTCTTGTAGATATATTGGCTTGGCTCTCGTAGATGTACAAGAAAGGCCTCATGAAAGGGCATTCATTCGTGGCCAATCAAGGCCAGGAAAAGTAATTACTAATAGGTTCTCGTACTTGGGCACTCTTAAGAGCACCCTAGATCCTTTTTGGCTTAATTTTGACTTTGGATTACATTCACTCCTACAAGACCTAGCTTATATTGACCTTTAGGGATTCCCCACTAGGCTACGGTAGTTTTTCCCTTAGTATAAAGTGTGGGGCAAGGCCATCGAGGCTATAGTGGGTGACTTTCCTGGTAGTACCTTTAGGCTCATTGACCTTTAGGGATTCCCCACTAGGCTAGTGTAGTTTTTCCCTTAGTCTAAAGTGTGGGGCAAGGCCATCGAGGCTATAGTGGGCGACTTTCCTGGTAGTACCTTTAGGCTCATTGACCTTTAGGAATTCCCCACTAGGCTAGGGTAGTTTTTCCCTTAGTCTAAAGTGTGGGGCAAGGCCATCGAGGCTATAATGGGTGACTTTCCTKGTAGTAACTTTAGGCTCTCCCACCGAAGTTAGGACTTTTCTTCGTGGGGTAGAGTTTAAGAGATAATAGATAGGATTTGTCATTTCACTTATAACCTTTGTTTAAGGAGATTAAGGTTTCTTCCTATTTTAAATGAAATACATTGTAGGAAATTAGAGAAACTAAGAGTCTAAAGCCTACACATAGAATGCAGGCATTTCACAACCATTTAGACCCCTAGTTTGACAAGATAAATGCATAAGTAATCTAACCCCTATTTCTATTAATAATATGATGGTTATTTGACTAAACACTCTTAGCTAATAGCTAATTTCAAATGTGAGTCCATCCTTTTTATAGTCATACACATCCACAACAACATTATCAACTAGTAGGTAAACAATATTGATATTGTGTTCTTTTAAGTGTTCACCCACTATAAATAGAAACCTAATGATTTAAAATGGATATTGGAAGGAGAGGGCAAAGAGATTTAGAAAACACCCAACAAGAATTTGATGTTGGATGGATTGATCTATTTATTGAGAATGGAGAGCAAGGAAGGCACTCTAAAAAAAAAAGGGAAATGTTTTATTTTATTACATTACTATCCATTGAAATTTTTCTGGCTCTCTTTGAAGTTAGTTTAGTTACGTGAGAACAAAAAAATCACAGGGGTTGAATAAATGCTTTGAAGCAACAACACAATGGATGCGAGAATGATAGGCTGAGAAGGACGCTGAATTGTAAATGTTGAATAAATGCTTCGAAACAACAACAGAATGGGTGCGAGAATGACAGGCTAAGAAGGACGGTGAAGTGTGAATGCAAGGTTTAAGATATAATGAAAATGTGAGAAATGGATTTTAGACTTCTCACCTGCAATCTTTAAAGAAAATATCCATATTTTGTCAACAACAGGAACATAAATATCCACATAAAAGATGAAATATCTGCACATCCGATTTTGACTACTTGTTTTGATGATAAATCTCATTTGCGATGACAATATAGAAATGACTGATTCTCCCAACATTTCTTTTTCATAATATTCAACGGTGTTGAGTTAAAAAAATAAAGTTAGGGTTTCTCTTTGTTAACTAATAATTGTGAAATTATTAACTTGCCTTTCTACCACTTATGCTCCTTCTTGGAAATGCATTACAAACCACTATCTAGGATTTATATAATGGATATATTCATAAAAAATAATAACTGCAAAATGCTAATGAATCAATTAGTACTAAATTCTTTAAAGACTAAATAGATATATGACTAAATGGATATATTGATAGGAAAATTGTAAAATTCTAATGAATTGATTAATATTCAATTCTTCAAAAACTAAATGGATATATTCATAGGGAAATAACTACAAAATGCTAGTTAATGAATTAATTAGTATTCAATTTTTCAAAGACAAAATGTATACATTATAAAAACCGCCTTAAAACACCTCCTTCCGCCATTATCAGAAATCGACTGGTCTCAAAACACGAATTCATAAGGTGGTATGCTTAGAAACTGGACTTGGTCAAAACGAATGGAACGATGTAGAATAGATAGACAAATCCTTGATAGGACATTCTAATGAATTGATTAATATTCAATTCTTCAAAAACTAAATGGATATATTCATAGGGAAATAACTACAAAATGCTAGCTAATGAATTAATTAGTATTCAATTTTTCAAAGACAAAATGTATACATTATAAAAAGGTAGAATAGATAGACAAATCCTTGATAGGACATTGAGGTGTAGTAAAAAAAATAGAATAGTGAGACATCCTTGTAGGACATTGAGGTATAGTAGAGGTGTAAGATATATTTTATTAGTGTTCTATTCCATGTGAACATATTTCTTTTAGCCTTTTTTTGAAACACCTCTATATGTATATTTAGTGCACATAACGTTTACAAGCATGCTACTTACAAATACATTTAACTATAAAATTATCACGATACAAACCCGATGATTGTATTTGATAAAACAATTTAAACGATTATTGGATGTGTCTAGGTCCAATATACCTTTTGACCATAGAGGTCCTTCAAACCAAATTTGGATTTTATTATATTTTGTTAAACACTTACATGCATTAATCAATATTCTTTTCATTTTGTATATAGTTTTTAAAAAACTTATTAAACATTATTCCACTTAAAAAAATGTTGAGATTGATTCTCTTACTTTTTATTAAGGATTTCTTGTCAACACAAGCATGTAGTTGTAAAGTGTATGATTTATTTTGGTCATGTGGTTGACATTATGAAATAAATCCCTGGGAAACTCTCATGCACTTTGCCTCATTTTGAGGATGGAACCTAGTGTAAAGCGGGTGATTTATACTTAGTGCACATAACCTTGTGGGAATCAAATTGAGGACTTGCACAATTTGTCAGATTATTAGCAACATCCTAGAAATAGTGGCACAAAATGATTGAGCTAACCATTGGGGATCCTTGGCAGGATATTGCCAAAGAAAACTTGAATTTTAGCCCCCCTCAAAAGTGTCTAGAAAAAAGTTGACAAGGTTATTTGGGTGCCAACCTCTTCTAAAAAGAAACTGTCAAATTTTGGATTGGTTCTAGCCTATGGTTCCTAGGGTTAGGCCTAATTTTGTGCCAAATTTGAGACACAACTTACTATTCATGATGGTAAAAACATACACAATAAGCCCAAGGGTTTATCTCAATTGGCTTTCATCAATATTATTGGGCATTTCGCTAGTTCCATGCTAGGTGGCTCACCTTGACTTAGGCACATTAGTCTATGTCGACATGTTTACTAGGGATGTCGTCCATGAATATGATATCAATTCAGAAAAAATACATCATAAGCCTAATATGATTTGAAGTAATATCAAATAAAAAATTAAATAAATTAAATTTTAATCGTTATTAATAATTTTGAAAGGTATATAGTTTCCAACCATTATTGTAGGGTATGGGGGTGTCCAACCATGATTGTAGGATATACTAGGGGATTTTATAGATGATTTTGTGTCTAGTTTCATAAGACCTAAAACAATGACTCATGAGTAATATATAGAGGTCTAAAAATAACTTAGTGAACCTCATGCCTCACATGATAGTTTTGATATTATTTCTTTAGACTTTAACATCTCGTCCTTTGGTACATTTCATAACAAATGGACACTCCTTCAAAAAAACCATGATGGTCAATTTTAATTATGTGGGTGATAATCATGTTATTATCCTTATAAAAATTCCAAAATCAAAATACATCAACTAGTATAGTAAAGAACCAATTGAGCTACAAGGATGGATACAAACATCTTATGGCTTGTAAGATGCCTCTATGACTCTTGACTAACCACTCATTGGATCTGAATCTGACAACTAAGTCCATTTGTCCCATGAGCATCACGTGGGTGTTATTATGGGGTTTCCTTCTCTAAAAAAGGGTATTGAGGCCGTGTAAATGCTAATAAAATGAAAACATTCATATTTAAGACTATAAAATGCAACTACAACAAATTAAAACTATAAAACAATATAATCTCTATGTTTTTGAAATTAAAACAATAAAACAATATAATCTCTATGTTTTTGAAATGTCAATATACATTTCAGCCAATAATTAAATGATTAATTTACAAGAAAATATCATCAATAATAAATATAAATGCATATGATAAATAAAGTAAATTTGTAATCAATTAAATCAATATCGTTAAAAAACAAAACATTATAATTGAAATCAGTCATCATTAACCAACCAATATTGAATTATATCATTTAACATTACATCTAACCCATATAAAGATTTTTTTAGCCTGCATACCAGTTCTTTCTTTCCCTTCACCACAAATCCTTCTGGCTACTTCATGTAGATTTCTTCTTCTAGATCCATATGTAGGAATATTGTCTTCACAACCATATGTTCTACTTGAAAATCGAAAGCAAAAACAACATATAAAAAATATAATAGAAATTAACTTTGCAATGGGAATTTTTTTTCACCAAAGTCAATTCCCTCTACTTGGGAATAACCTTTTGCTACTAATCCAGGTGGATATTGGTGGCCACCCACCTATTCCAACTGGCTCCTTTTGACAATTTTTAGCAGGGATGATTTTAGGGGCTAAATTTCGCTCATGGGCTAATTTTCCATGGTTTTTCCAAAAACAAGATTCACTATTTTAAAAATGATTCGCCCAAATTCTATAGGATAAACTTATTTTACCTTAAAAATCGCCAAAATTTTATAAAAACTATATAAAATACTTAGAAATTTGAATATTTTTACAAAAATATCTCCAAACATTTATAGTTGACATATGAAGGATTAGTAAGATTCGCCAAGGTTTCTACATTTTAAAATAATTTTCCATCCTTAAAATCATCCCTGATTTTTAGTTCAACACGTTTCTCTGTAATGATGACATTTCTTTGTAATTGTGGGTTCTTCACTTCCGGGGTTGTCCTAAATACCCACACAACATACATGTGGATATTAGTGGCTTCCCACCTATTCCAACTAGCTTATTTTGGAAGTTTTCATAGCAGTATATCTTTCTGTACTTCCGGGGCCATTTTGGGGCCCTAAACATTTTTTTTTGTCTTGCCACAGTCAAATTATAGAAAAAGTTAGAGTTTGATGGCATAATGTGTAGTTCTCAACAACACCTTTCCAACGTGCTATCGCACACCTAAAATGGAGGTCGTATGAAAAATTTACCACCCCGGGAAGTTGATGTACCAACTTACCCATCAGGGCCCACATAACATTTGACATTTCATCTCCTAGGGTTAGGTTTTTGGATGTCTAGGGTTTTGGAATTCATAAGTAATTTTAAAAAGGCCTCTGGAGGCTTCATTGTAATCATTCTTCTCAGACATATGCATGTAGCAGCCACATCTCTTCTCAGAGATAACTACCACCATTCGAGCAAGTTGTTTCCAGTTCTGCAGTTTTACAGTTTCAACCTATTTTATTTATTCAATAGAAGTTATTGTTCACTGGATATCTGTTGTTGTTCTCCATATCTCTATGTTATTACATTCATTATGTTATTCATTTCGTTCCATTCATAAATCCAGATCAGTGGTATCAGAGTGATCTACTCTTCATTTATTTTTCTTCGTGCATGTCCCCGACAAGATCTGGGTACAAGAAGTTGGGACTCGAACCAGTCGATCCTTTGCAAGATTGGTCACGTCGAGCCCGAAAACAACTCATGGGGGATGAGAAGAAAGATGATGGAGTAGGATATAGTTTTAAACTGTTTCTCAAGGAAGCCCTTGTGCGAAAAAGGAACGAAATGATGGACAAATTTGCACAGATCCTTCGGCAACTGGCCATAGGAGACGCATCTTCATTAAGTGACCATCCAACCCCCTTTAAGGTACAAGTGAATTTTGATATTCCATTATTTTAAGGACTGATAGATGCATATTTTATAGATAAATGGATGAATCTGCTCAAAGGGTATTTTTTGGTCCATAATTTTTCAGACAGGGAAAATATTACTTTTGCACTCCTCAAGATCATACCCCATGTTAAGGAGTTGTGGGATACTCACTCTGAACAAAGGGGCATAGAGGAATCTGCAATCCTTATGGATTCCCCAACATGATATTCCTTCAGGGATTCCATTAAAGAACAATACTACCTTGTTGGAAGCTATGAGGACCAATACATAAGATGGACCATGCTGCATCAGGAAAGGGACCATACAATACTAGATTTCGCCAATATTTTCCATACCCTTCGCACCAAATTGGGTATCAAAGACTCTGAATGACATCTGGTGCTAAAATACGGCGGTTTTCTGCATAGATACATTCAAACAAAAATGGAGTTTCTGGACATCGCATCATTAGGTGCAACTTATAGATATGCTGTCAAGATCGAAAAGAAATTTAAGCAGAAGAGGCGAGAGTTTGGATCTGCAAACTACTAACATCCGAAGCAGGGAAAAGGTGTCCCCAACCCACAAAACAAGGGACAAAGAAAAGATGGCCACTCTCGGGAGAACCAGTCCAAGCCACAGTCCAATAAGAGGAATGAGAAGTCGAAGAAGGACATAGGGAAGTGGTGTGAATACCATAAAATCCCTTGGCACAACACCGAAGAATGACACTCCAAGAAATCAATGGTGGCCAAGCTGAAGGCTTCCAAGTTAGAGGCAGATTCTAACTTCGAATCAAATCTAGAAGGAGGGAAGCAAATTATCGATGCCGAACTCAACGCCAATGTTAGTACCACCAAAGTCCATCCAAGAAAACCAGAAGAACCGAAGGAATGAGGATGCCTCTTTCACTCACATATGTGGGTAAATGGGGCTTCGCTTCATTTCATTGTCGATAACGGTAGTCAGAAGAACCTGATCTCAACAGAGGTTGTTATGCGACTGGATCTACTGATGACGCCTCACCCATATCCCTACACCATCAGTTAGCATCGCTAAAGAAGAGATCTTTACGCCATCCAACAATGTTGTCTTCCCTACGACATCAATCCATTCAAATACGAGGTATTGTGTGATATTTCTCCCCTTGAAGTTTATGATGTTCTTTTAGGACAACCATATTTATGGAAAAGACTTGATGTGTTATTATTACTTTGGGTAGACAATTGTACAGGATACCAGAGGTAGCGTTTTCGAACACTATTTATTTAATCTCTACTAAGCAATGCAGTGGTCATTTCATAGACCGGGAAGTTCATCTTCTTTGTGATCCATGCTCATAGTAAGCAGAAGGTTTCCGCCACATCCGTGACTTATACACAAAGCCTCTCTTTTTAGCATAAACAAATGGATGATATCATGAAAGAGTACAAAGACATATTCTCCTCACCCACTAGGGTATCGATGCATTGCTAGTTCAAGCATCCAATTGATATAACCCCCGGTGCACCTCCAAATAATGGACCAATATATCATCGCTCGTTGATGGAAAATGACGAAATCAAGTGTCATATCCAAGAGTTTCTTTAAAAGGGGCACATCAGACTCAACTCCTCCCCCTGCGGAAGCCCAATTGTACTAGTGCAGAAGAAAGACGAGACCTGATGACTCTACATTGATTACATATCATTAAACAAAATCAAAGTCAAGAATGGGTACCCAATTCCTTGAATTGGTGACCTTCTTGACCAACTCAAGGGGGAAAAGTTCTTCAACAAGATTGGCCTAAAGTTTGGATACCACCAGGTTCCTATCGAATCGAATGATGTATGGAAGACAACTTTCAAATCTAAAAAAGGTCTATTTGAATGGTTGTCCATGCCCTTTGGCTTAACAAATGCACCAACAACTTTCATGAGGTTGATGGATGATGTATTGAGACCCTTCACCAACTCTTTTGTGGTGGTATATCTATATGACATCCTCATCTTCATCAAAACTTGGGAGGAACACATGAAACGTATTCAAAATGTTTTGAGCACTCTGTGGCAGAACAAGCTATATGCCAACTTGGAAAAATTATCCTTTGGCATGAACAGGGTCCAATACTTGGGCTACATTGTTGATGACCATGGGGCACATGTGGATCCAACTAAGATCCAAGTCATCCATTACTAGCCAACGTTGACCACACTAATCGAGCTTCGAAGCTTCTTGGGACTTGCCAAATTTTACCGATGGTTCATGTTTGGATTCTCCCATATTGCATGGGTCCTCAGCCAAGTGACCAAGGGCGGTGGAAAGGAAAATTTCACATCGTGAAGGAAAAA
>SNQJ01S0000002.1:0-13048 GCA_010110895.2 Picea sitchensis | reverse complement strand
GGGAGAATGTTGGGTATGTGTTATATTCTTTGCATGTGTGTGTGTGTGGGTGCGTCAGATACGACGACTGCGTCTGACGATCCCAACAAATTTGATGTTGGATTGTTGATTTTTTTATTGAGAATGGATAACAAGGAAGGCACTCTCAAAAAGAGGGGAATGTTTTATTTCACTACATTACTATCAATTGAAAATGCTCTAGCTTCCTTTGAATTTAGTTACATTAAAACACAAAAACCACAAGGTTCAATAAATGCTTTGAAGCAACTACATAATGGGTATGAGAATGACAGGTTAAGGAGGACACTAAAGTGTGAATGGAATCTTTAAGATATAATGAAAATGTTAGAAATATATTTTAGACTTCTCACTACAATCTCTAAAGAAAACATCCCTAATTTATCAACAACAAGAACATAAATATCCACACATTAGATGGAATATCTATACATCCAATTTTGATTGCTTGTTTTGATGATGATGAATCCTATTTGTGAATGAAAATATAAAGATGAATATTGTAGATTCTCCCAAAATTTCTAATAACATTCAACCTTGTCGAGTTAAAAAGATAAAATTAAAGTTTCTCTTTGTGTGAACCAATAATTGTGCAATGAAATTATTAAATTTCCTTTCAACCACTTATGCTCACTCTTGGAAATGCATTGCAAACCACTATTTACAAAAATAACTACACAATTCTAATTAATTAGTTTATACTCAATTCTTCTGAGACTAAATACACACATTACAAAAAAGAATAAAATAGCTAGACAAATCCTTGGAATACATTGAGGTGTAGTCTAAAATAGTAAAATAGCTAGACAAATCCTTGCAGGACATTGAGGTGTATTCTAGGGGTGAGATATATTTTATTAGTGTTGCATTCCATGTAACCATATTTCTTTTAGTCTTGTTTTCAAACACTTGTTGTGGAGACCTTGATACCTATATTTATCATACATAATGTTTACACGTATACTACTGACAAGTGCATTCAACTATAAAATTTTCACACTGCAAACTCGATGATTGTGTTTGTTAACATAATTTAAAATATTCTTGGATGTGTCCATGTCTAGCATATCCTCTGGTCATAAAGTTCCATGAAACCAACTTTGGATCTCATTATACTTTTTTTAAACACTTTGACATGCATTATCAATACTCCTGTATTCTGTATATAATATCATTAGTTTAGTTTCTAAAAAACTTATTGAACATTATTCTATTTAAAAAATTATTGAGATAATTTTTCTTACTTTCTATCAAGGATTTCTTGTCAAACACAAGCATGCAGTTTTGAAGTGTATGATCCATTTCTGCCATGTGGCTGTGATCCGGATTTAGGAGCGAAACAACATATTCCACAGTCAAACTATGACTCCATCTACAGTTTGACTGTGGCGAGCCAAGAAAACACTGTTTAGGTCTCCAAAATGATGTTGGAAGTACAAAAAGATGTATTGACATGAAAACATACAAAATAAGATAGTTGGATTAGGTGAAAGGCCACCAATATCCACCTGGAAGATGTGTAGGACTTCAAACATCCCCATAAGTGTAGAACCCACAATTACAAAGAAGTATAGAAGAACGTGTTGAACTAAAAATAGACAAGAGGAGCCACTTGGAATAGGTGGGTGGCTACCAATATCCGATTGGATCAATCCCCCCCCCTTAGGAAGAAATGGTCTCCATTGCGTTGAGTTACCCAATTAGGTGAGGAAACTTCTGTTGGATTTGGCCTGGGTGAGCCACTTTCCTTGGTGTAGGAGTTGCCCTGCCTTGAAAACCTGCTAATGTTGGATCCTCTGCTGGCGAGTTCCCTTGAATTGTGTGTCCACTATTTGATCAATGGTTACTTGTTCCATGCATTCGGGGTTGAGCTATGTGGGTGTCAGTTGTTTTGTGATCTCTGAGGTTTCCAATAATGGTGGAAAATATGGTTGAAGGAGGTCCACATTGAACACTGGGTGCAGGCCAAGGAAGGGTGGAGTGTTGAGCTCAAAATCATTGCTACCCACAACCTTGGTTATAGTGTAAGGCCCATAGTGAAGTGGGAGGATATTCCGATGGGGCCCTGTGAGACACTCCTTCTACAAATGTAACCATACTTTGTCGCCAACCTGAAACTAGTGTGGTACCCTGTGTTGATCATGGCGTTGCTTGTACTTAGCATTGGATTTCTGAAAAATCTCATGGACATGTTGGCGAATGTGCTGAATTCGCTCAATGAATTTAGTGGCTTTTTCGATCGCAAAATGATCATGGGAAGAGTCTGTCTAGGTGGTGGCAAGAGGAAGTGCAACATCAATGGGTCCCAAGGGATGGAATCCCGGACCCACCTAAAATGGGCTATGGCTAGTGGAGCTATGGAGAGCCCTGTTGTAACTATGTTGAACATAGGGGAGACTCTCATACCATGTACGTGGATGCTTATAATTGTACATGCACAGGATGTGCAAAATCATCCGATTGACGACCTATGTTTGGCTACTTGTTTAAGGGTGGAAAGCAGTGGATTTTGTGAGCTTGGTGTCCAATAATGACCAGAGACTCGACCAAAATGTGTTGAGGAACCTGCTTTCCCAGTCAGAGATGATGGTTTGTGGTATCCGAAAGTGGACCCACACTCATTCAAAGAATATCTTGGTAGTATCTTCCGCTATAGTATTATTCGTGCAGGCTGTGAGGATGGCCATCTTCGAAAACCGATCAACGACCACAATACACGATCATTTCCTTTATTGGTGGATGGAAGGCCATACATGTAATCTATTGAGATGGATTCCCAAGGCTTTTCGGGAGTAGGAAGACGGGTGCATAATCCTTTCTTCTTGATGGTTGTCTTGAAAATGACACATGCAGTGCAAGATCTGATATACTTGTTGACGTCTTGTCAAAGTTTTGGCCAATAAAAATGTTTCTGAAGAACAAACACAATTTTCTCCATGCCAAAATGTCTTGCCATCCGATTATAGTGAGATTCCCAAATCAGGTTTGCACACTCGCTTGTAGGAATAGGTGGCATAAGGGCTCATATTGAATGTGAGAATCGGTGACAGTCGAGCATGTACCCAAGAGCTGATAGGTGGTGGTGAAGTCTATATCTTGCTGATAAATTTGGGGCCACTCTGATGCTTCATGTCTAGGAATGGAGTACAATAGTGAGTACATCCATAGGAGGTCAATTGAGTTAGTCAACGACATTATTTGAGATACCTATCTTATACTTTATGTTGAGATGGAACTGTTGCAGGTAGGTGGACCACTTCTAATGGAGGTCATTCTACAATTTCCCATGTGTCTGTATGAACTGCAGAGGCTTATGATCAATGTGTATGATCATCTCTTTTCCCAGAATGTAATGTTTCCATTGATGACATGCTTATACAATGGAATACATTTCCTTGTCATAGGTGGGGTATTTACGAATGACCATGCTGATTGAAAACTACGCCCACAACATAGTCATATGCATCCATCTCAATCTCGAACAATTGTTGTAGATCAAGAAATGAGAGTTCTGGAGCTGAGCACAAGCAATTCTTCAGATCATCAAATGCTCGTTGTTGTTCCTTCCCCAAAACAAACTTGGCCTTGCCACTTCCCTTGGTCACCTGGATGAGGTCCCATGCAATATGGGAGAATCCCAACATGAACCATCGGTAGAAGCTGGCTAGCCCCAAGAAGCTCCGAAGCTTAGCGAGTGTGGTCCGGGCTAGATAGCCATGGATGACTTGGATCTTAGTTGGATCAACATGTACCCCATTCTCATCAACAATGTAGCCCAAGTGTTGGACCCTGTTCATGCCAAAATATCATTTTTCCAAGTTGGCATATAGTTTGTGTTGCTGCAAAGTGCTCAAAACCTRCTAAATATGTCACATGTGCTCCTCCTACATTTTTCTAAAGATGAGGATGTCATCCAAATATACCACCACAAAGGATTTTTTGAAGGGTCTCAATACATCATCCATAAACCTCATGAAAGTGGCTGGTGCATTTGTTAAGCCAAAGGGAATGACTAGCCATTCAAAGAGACCTTCTTTAGATTTGAAGGTTGTCTTCCTGCATACATCATTTGGTTTGATGGGAACCTGGTGGTAACTAGACTTTAGGTCAATCCCGTTGAAGACATTTTCCCCCTTGATTTGGTCAATAAGGTCATCAATCCTGGGAATGGAGTAATGATTCCTTACTGTGATTTTGTTTAAGGATCTATAATCAATGCCGAGTCACCAAGTCTCGTCCTTCCTCTGCACCAGTACAATCAGGATTTCGCAAGGAGAGGATCTGGGTCTGATGTTCCCCTTTTGAATAAGCTCTTGGATCTTACGCCTAATTTTTCCATTTTCCATTAGTGAGCGACGATATACTGGTCCGTTAGGTAGAGGTGTGTTGTGGGTCAGGTCAATTGGATGCTTGACTTGATAGTGTGTCGGTACCCCTGTAGGTGAGGAGAAGATGTCTATGTATTCTTCCATGATCCCATCTGCTTGCTTCTGATGAAAAGAGAGGCTCTGTGTAGAGGCCACAAATGTGATGACGACCTTCTACTTATTGTGAGCACGGATCACAAAGAAGACAAACTTCCCAGTCTGTGAGATGACCTTACTGCATTTCTTAGTATAGATTAAATAAATATCAATAGGTGACACTGCCTCTGGTATCCTGTACAATTGTCTACCCAAAGCAATAATAACACTGCTAGGTCTAGAATCATACACATCATGATGCTTCCAAAAATATGGTTGTCCTAAAAGAACAACACAAACTTCAAGGGGAGAAATATCACAGAATACCTCATCTTTGAAAGGCTTTATTTTGTAGGGAGGACGACATTGTTGGCTAACATGAAGATCTCCTCCTTGGTGAAGCCAACCCATGGTGTAGGGATGTGGGTGTGGTGTCATTGGAAGGTCCAGCCACTTGATGACCTGTGCTGGAATCAAGTTATTTTGACTACTGCTATCGACAATGAAATGAAGCAGAGCCCCCTTTACCCACATTTACGAGTGAAAGAGGTGTTCCCCTTCCTTTGGTTCTTCTAGTTCACTTGACCGGACTTTGGTGGTAGCGACAGTGGCACTAGGTTTAGCATTGATAATCCACTTCCCTCCTTCAAGATTTGATTTAGAATAAGAATCGGCCTCTGACTCGAAATCCTTCAGTTTGGCCATGAGTGACTTCTTGGAACGACATTCTTCGGTGTTGTGCCAAGGGATTTTATGGTACTCACACCATTTTCCCGTGTCCTTCTTCGTCTTCTCATTTCCCATCTTTTGTTTTGGCTTGGACTGGTTGTCTTGAGGGTGACCATCTCAACTTGGTCCCTTGCTGTGTGGGTTGGGGCCGCCTTTTCCCTGCTTTGGCTGTGAGTGGTTTGCGGATCCAAACTCTCACCTTTTCTTCTTAAATTTCTTCTCGATCTTGACCACGTATCTATAAGTCATTCCCAATGAGGCAATGTCCAAAAAATCCATTTATGTTTGAATGTATCTATGCAAACAACCATGATATTTGAACACTGGATGATGCTCAGAGTCTTTGATACCCAATTTGGTACACATGGTATGGAAAATATTGGTGAAATCTGGTATTGTCTGGTCCCTTTCTTGACGTAGGGTGGTCCATCTGGTGTACTGGTCCTCACAGATTCTAATAGGGTAGTACTATTCTTTAATGGCATCCCGGAAGGAATCCCATGTAGGGGCCACCAAAAAAATTGTAGATTCCTCTATGGCTCTTTGCTTAGAGTAATTATCCCACCGGTCTTTAACATGGGGAACGACCTTGAGGAGTGCAAAAGTGATATTTTCCCTCTCGGAAAAATTGTGGACCAAAAAATACCCTTCGAGCAGATTCAACCATTTATCTACAACATTCACATCTATCAGTCCTTCAAATAATGGAATATCAAAATTTACCTATACTTTGAAGGGGGTTGCATGGCACCTTGATGAAGATGATTCTCCTATGGGAAGTCATCGAAGGATCGCGTGAAGTTGTCCATCATTTCGTTCCTTTGTTGCGCGAGAGATAACTTGAACAACATTTTAATAGGATGTCCTACTCCATCATCTTTCTTTTCGTCCCCCATGGGTTGTTTTCGGGCTCAGCACAGTCGATCTTGCAATGGCTTGATTGGTTCAAGTCCCAAATTCTTGTACCCAGATCTTGTCGGGGACATGCATGAAGAAAAATAAATGAAGAGAAGACCACTCTGATACCACTAATCGAGATTTAGGAGGGGAACGAACTAATTAACAGACTGAATACAATAAACACAAATATATGAAGAATAACTCAAATATCTAGTGAATAATATCTTCTATTGAATAATAAAATAGGCTGAAACTATAAAAATGCATAAATGAAACACTTGCTCGAATGGTGGTATCTATCTCTGAGAAGAGATGTGGATGCTACGCCCATCTATTTGAGCAGAATGAATTACAATTTATATCTAGAGGCCTTTTTTATATTCCTCATGAATTTCAAAACCCTATACATCGAAAAACCTAACCCTAGGAGGTGAAACATCAAAAGTCATGTGGGCCCATATGGGTAAGTTGGTACCTCAACTTCCCGGGGTCATAAATTTTGCATATGACCTCTGTTTTAGGCGCGTGATAGTTCATTGGAAAGGTCTTTTAGGGAACTACACATTCCTCCATCAAACTTTAAATATGTTTGCAGTTTGAATGTGGCAAGCCAAAAAAACACTGTTTAGGCCTCCAAAACGACCCTGGAAGTACAACAAGATGTGTTGACATGTAAAAATACAAAATAATCCAGTTGGATTAGGTGAAAGGTCACCAATATCCACCTGGAAGATGTGTAGGAATCTAGACATCCCTAGAAGTGTAGAACCCATAGTTACAGAGAAGTGTAAAATAACGTGTTGAACTAAAAATGGACAAGAGGAGCGATTTGGAATAGGTGGGTGGCCGCCAATAGCCAACTAGATTAGGCTGGCACCATGAAAACTTGATAGCATGATGATAACATTAATAGACCATATAAACTAAAATAAGAGGTACGACCATAACATCCAAATACCACAATGTGAACACCAAATTAGACACATCTTATTTAGCGGAACCATAACAACCCATGATGGTTTTCTTCACTTGAAGTCCATGGCTAACCGTCCTTATAGACAATAGTAGATTTGAAAAACAACCTAAAAACCCCAAATTTGTGAGTTAGGTAATAAATGACCAAAAACTTAATCAAATTGAGGACTTGTACAACATGTCAGATTATTAGTAATGTCCTAGAAATAGTGGCACATAGTGATTGAGCTAACCCTTGGGCTCCTTGGCAGGAAATTGTCAAAGAAACCTTGAATTTTACCCCCCTTCAAGGGAGTCTATCCAAAAATTGAAAAGGTTATTTGGGCGTTGACCTCTTCTAACAAGAAATTGTCAAATTTTGGATCAGATCTAGCCTAAGGTAAATAGGGTTAGGCATGAGTTTGTGCCAAATTTTAGACACAACTCACCATTCAAGATGGTCAAATCATACACAATAATCCCAAGGGTTTATCTCTACTAGTTTTCATCAATATTGGTAGGAATTTGGCTAGTTCTATGCTAGGTGCCTCCCCTTGATTTAGGCACACTAGTTTATGCCAACATGTTTACTAAAGATTTCATCCATGAATGTGATATCAATTCAAAAAGGACATGCATACAACCTAATATGAATTGAAGTAATATCAAATAAAAAATTAAAATAAAATAAATTTTAATGGCTAATAATAATGTTGAAGGGTATAGGGTTTTCCAACCATGATTATAGGGTATGGGGGTATACAACCATGATTTTAAGGTATGGGGGTGTCCAACCATGATTGTAGGATACACTATGTGATTTAATTGATGACTTTGTACCTAGTTCCATAAGGCCTAAAACACTGAATAATATAGAGGTCTAAAAATAAACTAATGAACCTCGTGCTTCACCTGATAGTTTTGATATGATTTCCTTACAATTTAACATCTTTTCCTTTGGTACATTTCATAACAAATGGGCACTGCTTAAAAAATCCACGATGGTCAATTTTAATTATGTGAGTGATAATCATGTTATTATTGTTGGAGTTACTTCACACACACCTAGGATTTATTTTTCCTAAGGTTTTTCCTTGTTTATTATTCATAATTAGTCTTTATCCAATCTCCTATATTTTATTGGAGAATATTCCACGTGGAGAATATTCTCTTTCAGTTGACACTTCAGTTTGACTAGTTGAGTTGAGTTTAGATGCTGCATTGGTTTTGTCACCATGCAATATTGAGATCATCACCAACTAATGCGCACTTGCCTTGGGATCATCACCAGACTGGTGCATTACCCTTGATTTCCTGAGTTAACTCCTCACTGCTCTTTGTTCAGTCAGTTAACTGAAGACTAGTTGACTAGTTAACTCAACTAAGTGGTAGTTCACTCCCATAACTGCCTGAGAGACTAGACTAGGTGGCAGTTTACTCCTGTAACTGCTGGTGTGTGTCAAGATCACTCTAGACCACCACTATGGCTCATTAGCTACTCATGTATCATAAATCTATTGTAAATTATTCACTCTTTGAGTGTGGAATACGGTTAATGAGAATTCTTCCATTCTTTTTCTCCTTCTTCTTCTCTCAAATTCTCTCTGCAAATGTGTGTATTATTGTTTAGATATATCTATTCTGTGCAGGTTCAACACATTTACATGGTATCATAGATGACGGACTGCTAAGAAAAATCTACACCAAATTATTTTTGCAAGTACTGAAGATTGAAGAACGCAGACAATATGGAATATATGTTTTAATCACCGATAATACTTCTCATGCCCATAACTATTTGGAGTGGAAGCCAAAGATTCTACTTCTTCTCAGAAGTAGAGGTTTATAAGAAATAAGCATGGCAATGGAAGTAGATCTTGATTCCGCTGATGAGAAAAATGAATTTCTCAATAGACAAAATATGGCCATAGGATTTATCTTCTTGTCTATTTCTCCAGAAATTCTCCACCAAGTATATGATGACTCAAAAGAATCAACTCCAAATGAATTATGGACCAGATTGGAGGTTCTATTTGGGAATAAATAAGATTGTGAAGATTGCATGCAGGGGATTGGAAAGATAGAGCCAGAAGAGAAACCATCAGAAGATCAAGCCTCTTATTATGAAGAGTCTTCTACAAAAGTATTTGCACAAATTTGTATTCCATTAATTGAAGATGATGTCTACTCCATTTCAGATTTGTTTTCTGAATTTCATGTGGAAGATATATGACATACATCTCAGGGGTCAGAAGCAGACACTTTTCCATGCACAATGCATGCATCTCAGGAGACAAAAAGGGAGTTGTGCACATCATACTCAATTATGATATTTTTTTAGCACAATTTTCATAAAATAATTGGATAGTTGAATTCCTCTTGGGAAAATATCCAATTTCAAAAACAAAATTGTCCGAAATGGAGTCCGAGAAGTGAATTTATGATCATTTTAAAATCAACAAAATTTCAGCATTTTTCTGGAAACGGCCGCACGGTTTTCAAAATTTCATCCAAACTTTATTTGGATATTCTTTATTACAAGAATAGAAAGTGGATATGTGTGGACATACCAATAGTGCATCTACTTCATCAGATCCATGCAGACATCTACATTTTCAACAAAATCTTCAACGAGCACAAACTTGCATAGTTGCGAGGTCTTCTTGGAGTGAAGGACATTGTTGCTTAGCAACTGCTTTTTGTTCCTTCTCATTTTTTTTTATGCATTGTTATTTGAGAGGGGGGATTTCCCATGAGGTTTTCCCTCTTTCCTCATTTATTTCAGCGTATCTTTTGTATTTGGGTACCTAACATGGCCTCGTTGCTGAGACCCATTCTTTATTTTCACCATAGTGATGTTTAGGGGGGGTGTTGGAGTTAATTCACACACACCTAGGATTTATTTTTCCTAAGGTTTTTCCTTGTTTATTATTCATAATTTGTCATTATGCAATCTCGTATATTTTAGGGGAGAATATTCCACTTGGAGAATATTCTCTTTCAGTTGACACTTTAGTTTGACTAGTTGAGTTGAGTTTAGATGTTGCATTGGTTTTGTCACCATGCAACATTGGGATCATCACCAACTAATGCACACTTACCTTGGTATCATCACCAACTAATGCACACTTACCTTGGGATCATCACCAGACTGGCACATTACCCTTGATTTCCTGATTTAACTCCTCACTACTCTCTTCAGTCAGTTAACTAAAGACTACTTGACTAGTTAACTCAACTAAGTGGCAGTTCACTCCCGTAACTGCCTGAGAGACTATATTAGGTGGCAGTTTACTCCCATAACTGTCGGTGTGTGTCCAGATCACTCTAGACCACCACTATGGCTCATTAGTTACTCATGTATCCTATATCTATTGTAAATTATTCACTCTTTGAGTGTGGAATACGGTTAATGAGAATTCTTCCATTCTTTCTCTCATTCTTCTTCTTTCTCAAATTCTCTCTGCAAATGTGTGTATTATTGTTTAGCTAGATCTATTTTGTGCAGGTTCAACACATTTACAATTATCCTTATAAAATTTCCAAAATAAAAATGCATCAACTAGTGTAGTAAAGAACCAATTAAGCTACAAGGATGGATACAAGCGTCTTATGGCTTGTAAGATGCCTCTATGACTGTCGACCAAACACTCATTTGATTTGAAACTGACAATTATGTCCATTTATCCCATGAGCATCATGTGGGTGCTATTATGGGTTTTCCTTCTCTAATAAAGGGTATTGAGGCCTTCTCAATGATAATAAGATGACAACATTCATGTTTGACACTATAAGAAAGATTTACAACAAATTAAAACTATAAAAAATATAATCTCTATGTTTTTGAAATGCGAATATACATTTCAACCAATAATTAAATGATTAATTTACAAGAAAATATCATCAATAATAAATATAATTGCATATGGTAGATAAGATAAATTCGTAATCAAATAAGTCAATATCATTTTAAAAAAACCCAAATCAAAACATTATAATTGAAATCAATCATCATTAACCATCAAATCTTGAATTATATCATTTAGCATTACATCTAGCATAAAAGAAATTAACAAACCCATTTTTTTTTATAGATTAAGCATAAACTCAAAAGTAAACATTCTTTGTAGCACAACACTATTACAAATAAATTGTGAGTTTTACTCCAAGTGTGAGGGATGGATTATCTACTATTGTAATAGCGTTTCATCGTTGTTTCTCCTCAAGAAATAAATTACATCAAGTTCCCTTTTTGTCTATAAAATCCCATCCATCATAAACAACACACTCAAGAGTATTAGTTTTGATGTCTAAAAAATGATCACTCAAAATATATTAGCAAGAGTGAAATATGATGCTTACAAAAATATGTACTTACAAGGTTTTATAAAACTCATTACATCAAGGTCATACTTATGCAAAGTAGAAATATGTACACTAGATATAACACCCATTAATCCACATTACAGTTGGAAGAGTAATAAAAAACACTAGTATATTAGACTTTGCATAACTATTTTGATGAGATGTGATAGAAATTAACTAAGAAATATCAAATTATATCATTTAACATTATACTTAACATAATAATCTAGCAATTTAATCTATGTGTTTAATTCACGTGGTTTAAATTGCATGAGTCTACACTGTAACATCCCGCTCTACTGAGCACATGTTATCGACTTATTCTTTGAAGACACTTGCATTCAAGTGATCTGTTTATAGTACAATGTTAATTGTTTCGACTATGGATTTTACATGATGATGTTGATGGGTTGTGGTTTCTTGCTACTTGATATATGTATTTACAAATGCTATTGACGAGTTTACCTAAGTGTGCACGATAGATGACAGATTATAGATGTTGATGGCATCATTTGACCTCCTTGGACTCCGTACTGAGTCAGGGAGTGGATTGTATTGGTTTGTGTATTTCATTTTATGCATATGTGACATATGATTGATTATAGTATGATTTTGTATATGGATAATTGACATTGTTTCTTCAATGGATGCAGGCTAAGAATTCTTGCTAATCTAACTCACATAAGGAGTAAAGGGGCCATGAAAAAAAAACCATACATTGAGGGAGACGTGTGGTATAGTTCCTGACACAACCTACTAGCACTCCCACCATGGCTCGAATTGTAGGTTAATGATTACCTAGTTTGAGAGATCCACAATGTCGTGAGGGAGGACTAAGACAATCACTCATGAAGATTTCTAAGGGGTGCGCAATAAGGTATATTCCTTATTCCTTAGAAGCCCTTAGTCTCTCACAAGGTCAACCGAGTGGAGTGTTGACTCCAAGGGTTGGAAAAAATACCAAAACTAGTCAAAAGGTGAGTGGCACCCTTGGAGCACGAGAGTGAATCTTGAAGGTAACGTTGCATAATTTAAAAACTTGAGTCAATGAATCTAGGTGGCCTAGAAAACAATGAATTGATTTGACATTATCGGATTTAAAATAATTAATTAATGAGTAATTTTATTAATTATAAATCCCCATAAAAGTCTAAGTCTATTCTAAGACAAAGCCTAAGTCTAAGTTTAGTTAGGGGACTAAAATAAAATTTTAAATAAAATAAATTATTAGAGATAAATCAATCTAAAGAAAAAGTGAGATAAATATAAAGATTTGATATAATGCACATGTGTGCAAGAAAATATTAAAATGGAATTTTAAAATAAGAAATAAATAAAGTATGAGAGAATGGGTGTACACATAGAATGTAATCTAGAGTCTAGCTACCACTAGTCTAACTAGTAGAAGACTCATATTTTAACTCTAACTCAGATTTAGTAAGGAGATAGTTAGTAAATGGGAATCTGGGGAATAAAGAGACAACTAAGAGTGATTTAAGGAACACATTTGGGAGATGTGAGGGAAATTGAATTTTAATTAAAATAAAATATGTAATTACTTTTGCAACTTGAGGAGAGGGTGACAAGTGTGAGGGTGAATAATCCTAATTTATTTAATT
>SNQJ01S0000001.1:662188-688701 GCA_010110895.2 Picea sitchensis | reverse complement strand
AGAGAATCTTTCTTAAAGAAAGATTAAGATACTCAGGTCAGATAATGGAGGAGAATATACCTCAAAAAAGTTCTTAAACTTCTGCAGAGATGTTGGGATCAAGAGGGAACTCACTACTCCCTATAATCCTCAACAAAACGGTGTAGATGAAAGGAAGAAGAGAACAATTATGGAAGCTGTAAATACCATGATTCACAATCAAGATCTTCCGATGTGCTTATGGGAAGAAGCAGCAATGGCATTTGTTTATGTACATAACATATTATCCCATAGTGCACTTGGGTTCAAGACCCCAGAAGAAATGTTCACCGGAAAGAAGCCAGAGGTAAGCCATCTCAAAATATTTGGTTGTCTAGTGTTTATTCAAATACCGAAAGATAAAAGAAACAAGTTGGAACCCTTCGGAAAGAAGGGAATATTCGTGGGATACTGTGAGGTATCCAAGGCCTTCAGAATCTACATTTCTAGTCACCGCCATATTGAGATCAGCAAGGATGTGACCTTTGATGAAGAAGCAGCACTTAAGAAATCGAGAAGATGCCATCTTGAAGAAATGTATGAAGAGGAACCTGTAAATCCCAGGACTATAGAATCTGTGAGGGAAGTTCCTAGAGCTGCAAAACCTGTAAGGGAAGTCGTAACTTCCCCTGATGAGGAGACTCCTAAAGATCATGATATAATAGAAGTTCAAGAACCTCCTCAAATGACCTTCTCCCATAAAAGAAATCTTGCTTGGGAAAGAGAGCTTATTCAAGATGGAGAGAAGTATGGCATTCCAAGAGGAACCACGAGACAGGTTAAAAGACCAAAGCCATTCTCTAGTTACACGGCTTTGATGTGCAATCTACTTGATGAAGAACCTACATGCTTTGAAGAGGCCATTCAAAAGAAGGAATGGGCAGATTCCATGATAGAGGAATACCAATCCATAATAAATAATGATGTATGGGAAATAGTTCCCAGACCAAAAAGTAAGGATGTGGTATCATCAAAATGGATCTTCAAAATAAAACATGTTGTTGATTGAAGTATTGAGAAATATAAAGCAAGATTTGTCGCTCGTGGCTTTTCCCAGAAGGAAGGCATTGACTGTGAAGAGACATTCGCTCCTATGGCTAGATACACTTCGATTAAAACCATTATAGCTCTTGCTGCCAAGATGAAATGGAATATGCACTAGATGGATGTGAAGACAGCTTTCATGAATGGTGTTATCGATGAGGAAGTGTATATAGAGCAACCCCAAGGATTTGAGGTTGAAGACAGGAAGTCTCATGTCTGTCGATTGAAGAAATCCTTATACGGATTGAAGCAAGCTCCCAGAGCTTGGTATGGCCATATCGACAGTTTCTTGATGAGCTTAGGCTTTACCAAGAGTAGAGCAGACTCAAATCTCTACTTCAAAATTATGGATAATGAACTAGTAATATTACTATTGTATGTGGATGACTTATTCTTAACTAGAGAATAAAATCTTATCGTTGAATGTAAACAGAGACTTGCCACAGAATTTGAAATGAAAGACCTTGGCCTAATGCATTACTTCTTAGGTCTTGAGGTATGGAAGAGTCCAGAAAGAATCTTCCTTAATCAAGGGAAGTACACAATCAAAATCTTAAAGATATTCGACATGTTAGAATGCAAGTCCATGAATACACCCATGGAAGTGAAGATGAAGCTGTTGGTCGATACTTCGTCAGACTTGATAGATGCCACACTATATAGACATATTATTGGATCATTGATGTACCTGACGAACACCATACTAGACATTTGTTTTGTAGTGAACACCTTGATTCAGTTTCTGGTAGAGCCCATATGTGTTCACCTAGTGGCTGCAAAACATGTGATGAGGTACCTTAAAGGTACAATGGATTATGGTCTCAGCTATGATGGGTATCATGACTTCACATTGAGTGGATATACTGATGCAGATTGGGCAGGAAGCGTTGTTGACAGAAAAAGAACTTCTGGATGTTGTTTCAGTTTGGGATCAGCCATGATCTCATGGTAGAGTAGGAAGCAATCCAGTATTTCTCTCAGCACAGTGGAAGCATAGTACATTGTCGCATGTTCTGCTAGTTGCGAAGCTATATGGCTTCGAAATTTGCTGATAGGCCTATTTGATTTGAAGATGAGAGAAACCACAATTCTATGTGACAATCAAAGCTACATAAAAATGACAGAGAATCCTGTGTTCCACGACAGGTCGAATCACATAGAGATCCGCTATCATTTCATTTGCGACATGGTACAGAGAGGAGCCTTGAAGCTCCAGTACATTAGCACGGATGAACATGTTGCTAATGTATTGACTAAGCCTCTATCTTGTGTAAAGTTTGAACACTTTCGAGATAAGCTTGGTATAGTCCGAAAGGACCCTCCCTGAAAGGGGGAGCATATATATTTTCCTTGCTTCTGACCTCGCTGTTAGATGTAAAGCAAGATGAGTCATGCTTCTGACCTCGTTGTTAGATGTAAAGCATGATGCCATGTGATCCTTGCTTTTGACCTCGTTGTTAGATGTAAAGCAAGATGGGTCATGCTTCTTACCTCGTTGTTAGATGTAAAGCATGACGCCATGTGATCCTTGCTTCTGAACTCATTGTTAGACGTAAAGCAAGATGAGTCATTCTTCTGACCTCGTTGGTAGATGTAAAGCATGACGTCATTGATTCCTTGCTTCTGACCTAGTTGTTAGATGTAAAGAAAGATGAGTCATTCTTCTGACCCAGTTGTTAGACGTAAAGCATGCTTCTATGATTCCTCACTTCTAACCTATTGATGGGCGAAATTGTTTGTCCGTCAATTGAGAGAGTAGAACCGGTCCGGGGTTGTCCAATAACCCAAGTCGTTTGGAATGAACCACCCTGACGGGTTTAACGACTCCGTTGGTTGCTCTAAGGTCCTAAGAAAACCAAAGAGAAAACTAACCTAAACTAACTAATCTAACTAAAACAAATAAAACAAATTAAACTAATTAAATAAAAGAAACTAAACTAACTAAAATAAATTAAAATAACTAAAACTAATAAAACAAATTAACTAAAAACTAACTAATACACTAGACAAACTACTAAATTAAACTAAAACTAAATACTAACTACTCTAACTATTATATACAATCTATTAATTACTGTTACACTAAGTCTAATAATTAACCGTCTAATTACTAATTGAATTACAACTTATTTACAAATATACAATATAAACAATCTACAGATTTGAATAAAACCTGTAAAACTCATGTGTTTTCTGCCCTAAGACAGCCAGATATGTTTTTTTGATTTTTATATTTTATGAAAAAGAAGTAAAAATTACTGAAATTAAACGATCTAATATATTTACTGAAATTAAACAATCTAATATAAATCTAATTAAACTTATATCTAAACTGAACTACTAATAAGAATAGTAAGCAAATAAGTGACTAACTGACCTGGAAACGCTCCTGATGTGTCCCGTGTGTGATGACTCTGAAGTTGGTCAGAGGAAGTAAACTCGCACCAGATTGGTCCAAAAGCTTCTCGTAAATGATCGGTTGCGCTGCTCTTTGAGTTGGTTTACAGGACAAACAATACATAAAAAATCATAACAACTATATGATTATAAATCTCTGCAATAAGGGAAACTTGTTATGCAAAAACTTATATTTTGTAACTCAACTTATGAAGAAGATAAACCTGCCATTCACAAACTGAATTAAGCAATTGTTATGTCTTTTATACACTTGGAAGAAACCAGATATGAATTACAATGATTAAAATTATATCATTTGCACATGATTAAGATAGCTAAAGTAGTCATTAACTAGATACAAATTGATATACACAACATGAAACAAAATATTGATATAATGAGAAGCTAAAGCTGTGACAAAACACCAAATTCTGCTTCAGTCTGTATTAAAACTCCATATCCTTGTTCTCCCATGAATGAGGATATGCATTATTACAAAAATAATAAGTATATATAAGTCTCCTCACAGGGTAAAAACCTCCCTGTGGATAATACCAAACAGTTTTACATAATCTGGGAGATATCCCAAAATCAACTAAACTAGGAAACTAAAATGCAAGTGAAATCTTTGAAATATCCCCCAACTACTCATCAAATCCATTGCAATTTCGAATTGATCTGCAATAGACCAAACATATCAAATTAGAAAGATATTTCAGTAACAAAACAATAAAAATCTAATCTTACAGACTTAGCTACAGAATCATCTGATTCTGTGGCTAGTCTAAAATAGCATACAGGACCAAATGAATATTAAATGAAATCTTTTTAAAATATTCCAATCCAATTTTCATTTATCAAACATTCAAAATGAATCACTCATGTTTCAGATGAGTTTATCATTTAAATTAAACAAAATCAACAGTGATTCAATCGATAACAGAGGTAAGGATACTCTGTTTTTCTTTGACCATAAAATCGGGTCAAACAGTAACATAACTGTTTCAATTTAAATGGAAGCAATCAATGAGTGATATCATATGAGATACGATCTAATCCAACAAAATCATAATCCAATTATTATGGCTATAACAATGTAGCATAAGATTCATGTCGTTTCAATCAAATACAAAGATGGAAAGACTGTTACGATTATGGTCAAATAAAACATGCATAACAACATCAACCAAATTTCACCAAAGATTTTTATCGCTGAGCATTACACAGTCAACAGACAAGATCGAATAGTGATCACAACCATCAACAAAATCGATAATCATAAACCAGGCAATAATCGTCACACATCGTGACTGAGTTAAATATAGAAACAACTCGTGATCCTGGATATAATCACTTTCACTTATCGAATCAAATTTAAACATTATATTCAGTATGAATTGGACTGATCATACGGTGGAGCAAACCAACGCGAGTCAACAGGCTGGGTACAACTGTTACGATTCGTATCAATTCACAATTTGGATGAATATAAAACAAAATGATATTAAACATAATCCAAATGGTATCTGAGCTAGTTGAAAGTCATATGTAAATAAAACCGTAACAATTTACCATTATTGCCAACCATATCGTATACAATATAACCAATTCGAATCGAAACATGGATTGTGTTCAAAATCGAAATACCAAAAATGACTTGCGTTTAGGAAGGATAGAAATGATTTCAATTAGCAACAGAGTATCCAATTTAAGCCAAATCAAAACAATCAAATCCATATCACGATCGAATGAATTGAAGACAATCCAATCAAAGCTAAACTGGGAAACGAAATTAATTAATCAAAACATGACTATGTACACAATGCATATAGTATGATAGAGAAAATCTAAACTGTAAACAGAGCTATGAGTTTGTTATATAAACATATGATAGACATACCAGTGAGACTGCTCAAATTATGCCAATTTTGAATTCATGACCGCTGTAGCTGACTCCACATTCTTAAACAAAATAGAACCAGTTGTCCTCTGTTTCTTGTCAGTGGTCTGAAGCTCAGTCTTTTGACGAGTAAGCAGTGTAACCTGGTCCTCCAAAGATTTAATCTTTGACTGTAACATCGGCACATCCAGATAATACCTTTCCAACCATGAGCCACATTCATCATAGGGTGGCATTGTAGGCTTCGACAGAGTAGGAGAGGGTTTTGATGAAGGAACGGGGTTTGGACGAGGCAGCTAAATGCCAGGGTAATCAGGGTCGTTTTGTAAGCAAGGTGGTAGGTTCGACATGAAGTCAAACGAGGGTTTAGCACACAGTCCTTCAGAATATGGATATTCACTTGCCAAAAAACATTCGACCTCTGAATCAAATTCCTCTCTCAACATGATAGGGTTAGGACTGACAGGGGGTTTTAGTTTATTCCTCGCCATACGAGAGATTAAACGAGCATTCTTTTTGCCTTTGGAATTCGCAGCGGGTTTGGCTTTAGGTCTTTTAGCCACAGGCTTGATAGTCTCAGCATCCTTAGTCACAGAGTGGGGTAGGTCGATAGGTGAGTTAGGTAAGGGTTTAGGTAATATGATGTTGTAGGGGACAGGGGGTATAGTTTTGTCCTCGGACACCACAAGTTTATCAACCTGTGGTGGATTTGAATCCACAAAATTATTGCGCGCAAGAAAATCATCCCAACAGTCTCGGTGTAACCCCAAATGATAAACAACAATAATTTTAACCATCCTGTAGTGAAAACGGATGCTATCAGCCTGGTTCCTTTTATATCTCTTAGACATTTTAAACAGACTTCTATGCAAGTAATAAGGCACATTAATCTCATAACCCATGAAAACCATAAGCAAACGAAGGTGGTGTAAGAAAACAAAACCATACCGACCCTCGCAGGTGATAAATTGTTTGATTATCATAATCAAATCATGCCAACGTTGCTTGAGCATGTTCGCGGGCAAACCTTTGTCACAGGATATAACCTTACGTGACTGGAAGAGCAGTGTCCACGAGACTTCTTCCACTTTGCAATTCTTGGACCATCGTTGTCCAGTGGCAGGCAAACCCGTAGCTAAACTAAGAAATGGCTCGTCAATTTCCAATTGGATATCCCCGACCTTGGCTCGACAGCCATCAAAGGTTAATGCGAATTGCCGAGCCACGCAGGGATTAAAACCATCAAACTTTTGTATGAACGGGAGCCATCCAAATTCCTTAAGGTCACTGTGAGCACTGTCGAACATCAACAGAGCCTGGCTACCATTAGGTTCAGCCCTCACGACTGGAGCCATGGTGCGGGCGCATGGTAAGGGTTTGGGTTGAAAACAACACACAGGAGCAAAGTCGCTTGGGTTAACAGCTATGAACGATGAAAGGGGAAACATTACTATGCGTGTGCGAGGGTGTTGGGATTATTCACCACCATGCAAAGCAGTAATGACAAAGTACAGCTTCCGTTCAATCAATCAAAACATAGTTCAAACCATATTAATCAGCCAACCCAAAAATCAAACAGTGGATAACATACCAATGTGCCAATGTGTTATTTCAAACCTTGAATATTCAATATGAAATCAAACCCATATATTTAGCCAATGCGCCATTGCATAACCAAACATTTTAATCACAGGCTTTAAACATTGTGACAATCGTTCCATAAAATCGACAAGGCAAGAATTATAACAATAAGGATCACATCATATATAAAACCAAAAATAAACCATGACCCCTATGTAATTCAATAACTATGGAAGTTAAAAAAAAACATAAGTTTTCATGCTCAATGCCTTACCAATTAAATAAAAATCAAGTTATGCAACCAATAAAAATGTCCAAATAGGCATAGTTCGAAAATCCATTCATCCACATAATGATAAGTGCCATTCAGAATATCAATCATGATAGTTCAAATAACGATAGAGAAGTTTTCATGCTTTTAGTTGTGAAAACCAAATGGAGACCAATTTGCAAACGTCGCAAGGAATAAAAATATCATCTATTTGCAAGATGCGACAACAATTTGAAGTTCAGAAGACTTAGGTGTAGGTAGCTTATAGGGCAATAGAAAAATTGTATTGGCTGCCAACATAACCTCGTTGTTAGATGTAAAGTGAGATGTTGATGCGTTCCTTGCTTCTGACCTCATTGTTAGATGTAAAGCAAGATGAGTCATGCTTCTGACCCAGTTATTAGACGTAAAGAATGACACTGTGATTCCTCGCTTCTGACCTAGTTGTTAGATGTAAAGCGAGATGATGATATTCCTTGCTTCTGACCTAGTTGTTAGACGTAAAACAAGATGTGACTGACATTGAGCTACCAGCTTGACAACTGTGGCATTGAGCCAGTGTAGTACTGCCAGCCTAGTGTTGTGATGAGGTATCATTTTTTACTAATACATATTTGATGCAGATGATGATAACATTCTTTCGAGAATGATGATGCTGCTAATGAAGAAAACTTCCGATGACTCGTAAATGTGCTAGCCAATGTTTCAAGATGATATTGACGATATTGTCCTCCTGATGCCACTGATGATGCATACCTCTCTAGCCTGATGTTGATGAAGAATACCCTTCTTGTTAAGGGGGAGTGTTGAAATAATGTAACTGCGAAGAGCATTCTTATTATTATTGTTATTTTATTACTAGGATTAATCCCCATTGTGTATTAATCATGTCGGTAATTGTATAAGGACCAAATCCCCTTTTGCGGATTGTTCATCAGACAATTATAAAGGGTAGAATAAGAAGTCGGCCCCAATAGTTATTATTGAAGACCCGAAACTAATTAAAGGTGGGTTTACCCACCCAGATTTTGAGGTCGGACCTTCCAGTAAAACCCTCTCACACGTGCCAGACTTGTATAAATAAGAGGCTAGCGCCTCACTTCTAACACACAACTCACTTGCTCATTCTCTTATGAGGCAAGATGCAATTACCAGTTGGAGAGAGGGAGAAGAGTGGAGCATCTCTTAGGGAGGACTTTCTGTATTGGTTTGAGTTATCTCTTGAACATTGTATAAGCTATTTATGATAATGAAGTTTTTGCTAGGTTTTCTTCCCCTAGAGGGTTTCCTAGGATAAATGTTGTGTCTCTTGTGAATGTGTATTTCTCAGTGATCTTGTTCTTATTATTCTCTTATCTATTGAAATAAAAATAACTATAATAATGGCATAAACATTAACATTCCCCGCCTGGGACAGAGACAAAGAGTAGCAGTGAGACCTACCACTCAAACCCTAGCCAGATCCAAAAGCGTTAGGTCAAACCCTAACAAAGAAAACCTAATCTCATTACAAATTAATTTCACTTATTTTTAAATGTTATTTTATATAAGTTATGTAAATTATATTTTATTTTTATTTGAGATTTTGATCCCACTCCCTCTTGGACGGAGGAAGTAGATTAGCTTACAGAGCCCATCTGGGCCTTGAATTAATCTAATTCACTTGATTGTCTCGATATTGTTTACCTTCTGATGAAGTTATTTTTGAGGCAATGAGAAGGATAGAATACCCCTGGGAGGAATTACATCATTGATCTTATTCCCTCCCAGAACTTAGTCGAGTGGAGAAAGGAGAATTTTGATTGACTTTTAATGAAGGTGTTGATCACCCTGTAAACCCCTTAGCGAAGCATGGTGTCTATGGTGAGGGTAACATGAAAAATATATCAGAGACTATTTCAATTGACATCTCTAGGAACCCTGGAATCATAGAGAACATGTTTATCAGTGCATATTTTTCTATGAAAGAGATCTACACAAATACTGCTCTGTTTAAGGAGTTTTGCAAAAAACAATTTGGTCTTTTGAGGAAATGTCCAGTATAGACCCCCGTATTGTCGAACACAAAATAAAAATGTACGAAAATGTGAATTTTTTTTTACAAACGTTACAGCTGGTTAATCCGATAAAGGCGACAACAATTAAGGAAAAGGTACAGAAACTAGTCAAGGCTAGTTTCATCTATATAGTTCCCCTTACTGAATGGGTGTCAAATCTCTTTCTAGTGGATAAAAAGCAAGGAACCATTCATGTTTGTATGGAATTTCACAATATGAATAAATATTGTTCCAAAAACCACTCCCCCCCCCTTTATCGATCATATTATCGATGAATGTACAGGAAGAAAAATAGTATCCTTCGTGGATGGATTTTTGGGCTATAATCAGATCCATATCTGGCCTGAGGATTAGCATAAAATGACATTCATATGTCCTTGGGGTACTTTTTCATATAAGAAGATGCCTTTCACCCTTAAAATGTTGGGGATACATTCCAGTGGGCTATGTCTTTCTCTTTTCATGTTCTTAAGCATATTGTCAAGGCTTATCTTGATGATCTTTCTACTCGCTCTTGCAAGATAGAATATCGTTCAAATCATCTTTGACTCATTTTGGAAAGACATTGGTACATTGTGTTCAATTAAATATTAATAAGTGCATCTTCTATGTCATTTCAAGGTGTCTATTGGGATTTATTGTTTCCAACAAGGGGATCATGGTTGATCCATTAAAGGTTGAGGCAATAATATAGTTTCCTCTCCCACATAATATCTATCAACTTCAAATATTGCAAGGAAAAGCTAATTTCCTTCGTCGATTTATAGCCAATTATGTTGACATCACCAAGGGATTTATGTGCTTGTTGAAAAAGGAGGTCCCTTTCATTTGGGACGAGTTTGCACAATGATATTTTGACACACTCAATAACAATCTTGTTTCTTCCCCCTTTCTTAGTCCCTCGATCTATAACAAAGATTTCATGTTTTATATTGCAGCCACAAAATCCATTATTGACATGGTTTTACTTCAGGAAGATGATGTGCTCCAGGAGCACGTCATCCATTATCTCAGTCATGGTTTGATTGAGAAGTTAGATTTGGTATCCATTCACATTTTCCAAAGGATTCGACATTACATTCTTCTTCGTAAGACTACTGTAATCATTGACGTTAATCCTTTCTAATACATCCTCACATGAAAAATAATTGGGGGAAATATAACAAATGGATCATCATATTGCAGGAGTTCGATTTGGACGTTATATCTACCAAGTCCAAGAAATCATTAGTCTTTGTCGAGATCATGTCAGAGTTTCTTAGGGAGGGTGAGGAAACCATTCTTATGGAATCATTTATGGATGAGCATATCTTCCTTATCACTTCCAGTGATCCTTGGTATGCGAATATCCTTGTATATCTCTATACTTTTAAGTTATCTTCACATCATTCATGAAATGAACAACATTGTATTCACCATTAGGATAATAACTAACTGATTATCAATGACACTTTGTATCATTATGGGGTTGATTTGATTCTCCGTCATTGTTTACCTCACAAGGAAGCGAAGACTATTCTTAATGCTTTCCAAAGTGGAGAATTGATCCAGATTATTTTTGGCACGAAATGAGAGAAGAGATATAATAAAGAAATGTATAGAGATATATCAGATATCCAATAATATAAAATAAATGTATTAGATATGCAACCATAAACACATATATACAATAATACACAATTTTCTATTAATGAGAGAAAATGTACAGAGACTGTAAAAATACAGAGTGAAAGACTCGGTAGAATGGTGGCATCTTATATCTGAGAATATATGTGTTCGCTTCTCGCATTTGCAAGAACATGATTTTACAATGAGGCTCCAAAATAAATTTTATCATAAAGAAAATTCAAAACCATAATCCCATAAGATGAAAATCCAATAGTTCTATGGATCCCATTTTGTGTAGTTTGGTGTATTAACTTCCCAGGGGCGTAACATTGGCATACGATATACATTTGGGACGCACGATAGCTCATTGGAAAGGTATCATCAAGGAGATTAATTTTGGTGGCTCAATAAACGACTTTAGCTATCATTGGGGAGCTCGATCCTGAAAAAACTTCATATAGGCCCTCAAAATGGCCCGGAAAGCTTACGAACCAAAAAAATGCTAAAAATAGTAAGTTTCCATAAAACTGTTTTGAGCCAGTTGGAATAGGTGGGTGGCCACCAATATCCACCTGGATCAATCCTCCCTACTTAGGAAGCAATAGCCTCCATTGCGTTGAGTTCCCGGGGGAGAGGGTAAAGTGATTGCTAAATCTGAAGCTTGGTGAGTTGCCTTCCTTTCTGGATATCTTGCACTGCTTGGTTTGTTGAAGGATTTCATGAACCTATTGCTGGTAGGGTTGAATCTGTTCAACCAATCGAGCTACATGAGATGAATGTGTGCATAAGGAATCTTTGTGCTTTGTTTCAATCTTGCCGACCTTCTTCTATTGGATAGAAGGTGGTTGGGTCGAGGTTGTAGTGGTTGTAATATCCTTTTGTTCACCTTTTGAACAGATTGTGAAGAAGTTGAATTGTGTAGTAGGAGATACTACCTTGTAGCATTGTTTAGATTGGATAGTAGTTGGAACTAACTCTGGTAACTTGTAGAGATGACCCCCCAGAGTAACAATGACACTACGAGGTCAAGACTCATAGATAGCATGGAGCTTCCATATATATGGTTGGCCCAAGAGAACATCACAGACATCCAGAGGGGAAACATCACATAATACCTCATCTTTGAAGGGTTGGATGTCATATGACAATCGACACTATTGGCTGACACGAAGATCTCGTCCCTGGCGAAGCCACCCAATGTTGCATGGTTGGAGGTGTGGTGTTGTCGACAATCCAAATTGTTTGATGACCTCTGTTGATATGAGGTTCTTCTGGCTTCCACTATCAATAATAAAATGCAGCGGGGTCCCCTTCACTCACATATGTGAATGAAAAAGGTGCTCCCCCTCTTCATGATTTGTTGGTTCTTCTGGCTGAATTGTTGTAGTCACAACAATAACAATGGGGTCTGCATCGATGATTCATCTTCTATCAATATTTTCTTAATCAGATTACAAATCAGGGTTCAGATCTTTGTCTTTGATCTCAACCACCAATGATTGTTTTGAGTGACATTCATCGGTGTTGTGCCAGCGGATTTTGTGGAAATCGCACCATTTTCTGGTGTCCTTCTTTGTCTTTCCATAACCCTTATTTTCCCATGGATTGGACTGGTTTTCAGAATACTATTTGTTAGGGTCATCTTTATCATACTTCGGTTGTTGTAGATTTGCAAACCTGAACTCCCATTTGTTCTAATGCTTAAATTTATGCTCTATTTTAACATCATATCAATAAGCAACATTGAGTGATGAGATGCCCAAAAAATCCATTTCAGTTTGGATGTATCTGTGTAGAGCCCCAAATGTCATTTGAATTCTTTGATACCCATCTTGGTGTGCAAGGTATGGAAGGTATTGGTGAACTCTGTAACTTCTTGTCCCTTCTCTTTCCGTAGTGTGGTCCATCTCATGTACTGGTCCTCATAGTTTCCAACAGGCTAATACTGTTCCTTTATCGCATCCACAAAAATATCCCAAGTGGGCCTGACCCCATATATTCCAGAATCCTCTATGGAAATTTGCTCCCAGTAAGTTTCCCACCAATGTTTGACATGGGAGAGAACCTTAAGGATTGAGAAGGTGATCCTTTCCCTGTCGGAGAAATTATGAAAAAATAAATAACCTTCTAGTAGATTTAACCATTTTTCTAGGGAATCCACATCTCTCTATCTTTCAAATATGGGAATATCAAATTTAAATTGTACCTTGAAAGGAGGGGTTCCTCAAAAGTGGCCACTTGATGAAGATGCACCTGTTGTTATCGGCAGGTGTTGAAGGATGTGGGAAAAATTCTCCATCATTTCGTCCCTTTGTCACATGAGAGCTTTCTCAAGAAACAGATTAATAGAATCATTTGCTCTGTCGTTTTTATTTTCTTCCACCATGGAGGGTTTCTTGGGCATGTGAGAGTAATTTTCCTCAAGAGAGACAAGGTCGATACCCAACTTGCTATACTCAGACCTCGTCAGGGACATGCACTAAAAAATGATCAAGAGTAGCCTTCTCTGATACCACTGATCCAGATTATTTTCGGCATGAAATGAGAGTGGAGATATAATAAAGAAATGTACAGATATATATTGGATATCCAATAATATAACATAAATGTATCAGATATGAAACCATAAACACAGAGATATGGCAATACACAATTTTCTATTAATGATCGAAAATGTACAAAGATTGTAAAAATATAGAGTGAAAGACTCGCTAGAATGGTGGCATCATATATCTGAGAAGAGATGTGTCTGCTACTCGCATTCATAAGAAGATGATTTTACAATGAGGCTCCAAATTCCTTTTTATCATAAATAAAATTCAAAACCCTAATCCTGGAAGATGAAAATCCAATAGTTTTTTGGACCTCGTTTTGGGTAGTTTGGTGTATCAATTTCTCGGGGGCATAACTTTGTCATACAATCTTTGTTTGGGGTGCACACTATCTCGTTGGAAAGGTATAATCGAGGCAATTCATTTTGGGGGCTCATTAAGAGCCTTTTCGTATCATTGAGGAGATCGATCCTGAAAAAACTTCATTTAGGCCCTCAAAATGGCCTTGGAAGTTTAGGAACTGAAAAACTGCTAAAAATAGTAAGTTGCTAGAAAATTGTTTTGAGCCAGTTGGAATAGGTGGGTGGAAATTGATATCCACCTAGATCAAGCATGTGGTGGTCATATTTCTAGCTTGGAAACAACCCAAAAAATCATGCACGCTGGATAATTTTGGTCAACAATCTTCAAATATTATGTCAAGGTGGTCAAACAATGTCACCTTTGTTAAATATTTTCTAGAAAGATGTGGTCGCATCCTGCTCATTATTTTCCTGTCATCATCGTCAGTGCCTTCACCAAATGGGGGATTGATTTCAAGACATGCCACCTCCCTTCCGCTAGGGGGAATTGTTATATTATCATGTTTGTTGACTACCTTACGAAGTGGGCAGAGGCCATGCTTATGTTCACGAATGATGATGAGACTGCAACACTATTTGAATATTCAATCAAATCATTCCCAGGTTTGGATTTCCAAAAGAGGTTGTCACTGACCATGGGAGTCACTTCCAGAATTGACTGATGATGGAGTTAGCATAAAAACTATGTTTCAAGTAGGAGCATTTGTCTCCTTATTATCCTCGGGGGAATGGTCAAGTAGATGTCATCAACAAGTCTCTAAATATCATCCTTCAATGGACTATCAATGCTAGTAAATCAAATTGGAATATGATGCTTTATTCAACATTATGGGTGTACTAGACCTTAGTTAAGACTATTATAAGATTATCACCTTTCCAACTCATTCACGGGATGGAATAAGTCATGTCGATTGAGAGTGAAGTTCTTTCATTGAAGATCATTGTTAGGCTTATTCCTGACACGACTGAATCAGAAGCGCATCTCATTCACTTGGAACATTTCGATGAGCAACATTGTGATGCAACCACGATAAATGAGATGCACAAAAAGTGTTTCAAGACTCAATATGATAAGTTTGTCTGCCCAAGGATATTTTTTGAGGAAGATCTTGTTTTTATTTATGATCAAGACAATGATGCTTTAATCAAGACAAGGATTCTTTAGGGGCAAGCTAGTTTAACTCGATCTGGCATGGTCCTTACATGATGAGACATGCGCTCTAGAAAGGATCTTATGATTTTTTAGATTACAAAGGTAATGTTGTTAGAGCCTAGAAATGGTCTCTATCTTAAGAGGGGCTATGCTTAAGTATCAATTCTCGAGCATTTTCCCTTTTGTAATTATTTTATACTAGTAGTATTTAGGACTTTTGTAGTTCATTTTTCTTTCTATTTCGATTTTCTTATGATGCTTCTTCTTGGTTGACAAATGTCACTAGAGTCTTCGGTCTTCATAGGGTTCGTGGATGGTTCCATTTTTCACACTTTGAACCTTTCTTCCATCGTGTGGGTGATTTACTCGCCTTTGGGCAAAGTAGTAACTTTCAGAGGAGCTTGTCTAGGGCCAACAACCAATAATGTGGCCGAGTATAGCATCGTTATTGAGATTCTTGGAGATGTCATTTCACATGGTATCTTGTCTCTGGAAGTTCTCCTATATTCCTAGTTGGTAGTGTCATAGTTGAATGATGAATATTGTGTGCATGATCCTACGCTTCTCTGATGATTCCTTTATGTACATCTAGAATGATTTTTTAACAATGTTACATATGTTCATGTTTCTAGGAGTGAAAATTCAGTATCTGATGCATATGATAATAACATGTTAGATTGGAATTTGTTCCATAATTAAAATTAGAAGTACACGCACACATAAATGTATAATAGAAGAATTTTCACATAACAACATAAGTATATCAAGGAAAAACAATGTATATATATTGCTTTAATATTCATTAAGTACAAAAATGTGGGTCATTGTTACAAAATCAGGCTCCTATCCTTGAGTGACTACATCTATATACCAATGTAATAAAACATAATATGTATGTTGAAGGCCCTTCCCCCACATGAGTGTCTCGGTAGCAGACTACGATGTAGGGTAAACGCCCAAAAATTCAAGCCCGATCCCTTGGCACCCTGACAACATGTCATTGCATATGCTCCGACAAGTCCTCTATTTTTACCATGGGGACTTGGTGTGTTAGGCAGTCCATATTCTTATAGAAGTTATGAAGTACTCTCTCAACTCACTTGGCATCTTTTTCAGGTTGCTCTATACCACGTACTTTGCGTCAGTGGCAAGAGAATCCCTCGGGTCTCCTCAATCCAATATATGCACATTTGTGTCATTTTGTTAGCATTGTTAGCCATACCAAAAACATTTTAATTTGGGTTTACTTATTAGAAATCTATTAAGTAAAATCAATAAAATTTAATAACTTTAAATTTTAAAAAGAGTTTACCTATCTCTCCAAATGTCGCTCCAGGTGGAATAGGAATATCTCGGTCTTGACTGAAGTTTATCCATTCATAGGGATAATCATCAATAATAATAATATGTATCTACCACCAATTGAAGAAGTAATCATCGTAGGGATTGGAAAGTCATCTGCCTCTGAATTGCAAGATAAGACTTGCCCATATGGCCCTGCATGGCACTCTGAGTGCATGTGGTTCCATGTACAGTCTAAAACTAATGGAATGCACCCTATCGAAAAAGAAGGTGCAAAGAATATTTTCGTACCCAAAGTTTAACATATTTCCTTGTTTTCACTCGGTCAGTTGTGTCTTCATGAATTGTAAAAAAGATGAGCTCTAGTCACAGATGGTGGTTCACAAGAACTCTACTATGTAAAAAATTTGTGGCATGGAGGCTTGATGTATTTTCATTGATCCTCTGATCCTAGCAGTGTTCAACATGATGATGTTAAAACTCAAAATATTTATGTTTCAGATTAGGACTTGGCTCCCAACCCATTGAGTCCCTCGAGTGTAATAAATGGAAATGTATTCCTTAATGGTTATGCCCCCTCCTCCTCATGTATGGAGGTTGAAAAATTCACCTCACCTCGAAAGTCCTATAATAAAGTAAACATCCTTAACCTCTATTTTTGTATGTTTACCATCAAGCATAAATAAATATGCATCTATCTCCCATTGGTTAATGAGAAGTTGAAATAATCATTTTTGCAATCACATATTATTCATCTCGAAGAATTATTTATTACTTCATTTTCGAAGGGCTTCCATGGCCTCCAGGTCTTCAAGAACATGGTTGTCTATGTCCTCATGCTCTCTCTCCCTCCATTCTATCATAGTCCTAAAAAATTTCAAAAGAAAAAAATGAGTTAGCATTTCATTTTTTCCTTTTGAACAGACTTATACGCGACTTCCTTTTAGGATAGTATCATACATATGAACTTTTATTAAAGGGAAGGCATGTATAGGGCCTCTTGTATGCACCCCGCACCAAAGAGAGGTGTGTACAAGTTTTCCCCATTTGAAAATAAAAAATACTACTTAAAATTTGATAAAAATGGAAAAATGATTGGATAAAATGAAGAGGAAGAAGAGCTCTCCTACGTGGTCCAAATGGTGTTTTATTTCATCCTTTGTAGCTCCATCAATCGACAATTGAATTTTGAGGGTTTTTTCACACCAATTTCACTATTTTTGGTAAAAACAAAAATGGTTTGGTAAATTGGGCAATTTTGACTATTTAAATGTCGTTTTTACTCACTTTATATAGTTTTTAACCCTAGTAATGTTTTCAAATGCCTAATAGACTAATTTTTGAGTGCAAATGACCTTTTTGGTGCATTTTTTTAGGGAAGATAATGAACCATCATGTTTTTCAGGTATGTCAGTCCACTTATTCAACTCTTCAAACGTAATGTTTTCATCACTAACATATAAAGTTGGTCATTTTCACCTTGGATTTTTCACATTCAATAGGTTGTCTCATGATTTTTAATGATATACATCAATGCACAACAATCAAATGGTGTCTCACCATGTTTGAATTCAACACATCTATTCTCATAGTGCAGAGTCATACCATCGACATTTGATTTGAAGACCTTGGGTCTATGGTAGCATCACCTCTTTTATGTTGTTTCCAGAGTTACATTGGTAGTACCACTTACACTCAAGACATCTATACTTGTGGGGGATCAGTTGTTCATTCCTTGCTTCCATATATCCTTCTTTGATTCTGAGATATAGATCCATGGTGTGTCTCTTTTGTGGCTATGATCTTCTGACATGGATCCAATGTGATTTCATTTTTGTGGCATGAAAACTACTTCTATATATACATATTTCATGGATCCACAATGTACTTGATTTGGCGGCTATGGTTTTCTCACTCCTTAGCATGGGTATTTCTACCTTGGTAAGAGATTATTCTTACTTTTTTCTATTGTAGGTTATGTTCTTGGATCATATTTTGGTGACCTTCACCTAGGCCTATTGCATATTTGCCTCCCAGATTTATAATTTATTTCAACCGTTAGTTTCTCTTCTAACATCACACATTAGGGGGCATATATTATAGAATCAATTTCCACCACATATACATTGATGACTTGTTTGGCCTTTCCTTTTCCTACTTGCATACATCAATCAATTTTAACTCCTATGGATTCTTCAAAAAACATTATTTGTTGACATTTACGTGCCCTAACAACTATGCAAGGAACATATAAGTGTGTTTCTCTATTAAAAGTCTTGTACATCTCATTTTTTCTCAAAAACAAATACAATTTTTCATAATTATTGTTACACATAAAAACTACTTACTTTGATAGTGTCACAAGTGTCATCATTACAAAGGTTGCAAGTGTCGCATGTTGCTCACAAGTGTCGCAAGTGTTAAAGAAAGCATGCTGCCATGATGCCTATGTCGTGCCTATAATGACATGAGAAGGACACTTGAAACACCTCAAACATTTGATTTGGAAGAGGATAAATGAATCAACAGGCTTACAAACCTTTTTCCATCTAAAAGCACCTCAAAAACTAAGTTTTGGAGGAGAGTGCTCCCCTATACCTCTTCTGGGAGCGTTGATGCTCCCCCTTACATTGTCTGGGAGTATTATAAAGCTCCTTTGGCCCTTTTGAGGGAGCGTTGGTGCCTTTAGGAGTGTTGGCGCCCCCCTTAAGCCTACTGGGGAGTGCTACAATGCTCTAATGGCCCTTTTGAGGGAGCGCTACCTATTTTAGGCAGCAGTTGAGTTGTTGAGATGAATGGGGGAAGGATATTTTCATTCTTAGAAGGCAGTTGAGCTCGAATCCCTAGTACAACCATGATCTTAGGGTATATTCTCAACTGAAGGAGGAAAATCCTCACCTTCCCCAAGGATATCTCAAGTTGTTGAGCCTCTCCAAGGTTATATAAGCAAGCTTTCTCATGGTGAAAAGAGGAATGGAAAGGGAGAATCACACCAAACTTATGATCTTATAAGTGGTGTTGGAACAGAGATATTTTGGAGGCAAGAGACCTATGATCTCATAGGGAGCAATTGGTAAAGCTATCATCATTCGGATCGTGGACCTTTTGAGCAAGGGGTAGACAAGGAGGACTTGATGAAACTGTTGCAATTCATCTATGGCTGTAAGCAATGTTTTGTCCTCATTAATATAATTTGCTTGGCATGTTTCTTTCTAATTTGTGTTCAATCTCACATGAATTTGTCTCTTTAGTATATAGACCTATTTTGTACTAATCTTGATAGAGTAGGAAGTAGTCGTACTTTTTTTTGTCTACAGGGCTTATCGAGGAGCGAGAGATTGGAGCTCAAATCGAAGCGTGCAGGGACAAACACCGGTAAAAGATGCTTCTTTTCTCCTTCCTCCTCACACACTAGTCCACCTAGATCTAAAAGGAAGTCAATGACCATGATAAGCACTTTCTTTCATAGAGTTAAGAGTCTATCTCTTTGAGGAGATCTACATGTCTGCAGGGAGATTTTCCTTCAACAATTATGCACATGGTTACATGTTTGTCATTTTTCTAACTCCCTTTTACCTATATACAATCATCTACAACCACTCCAACCAGTTGGAGATGGTATTAATTGAGCATGAACCATGATGAGAAATAAAAAATATACTTGAAGAAAGTTATGTTGGTTATTTCCCACCTTGTACGCAAACCCTTATTAATACCCTACTATTGATTCATGTACTCAAACAGGAAAACCCCTGTTTCCATGCTTTTACATGCTTCACATATCTAACCAAGAATTTTCCCCTTGTTATTCTTTGGGTATACCTAATCATCTTAGTTGAAGGTGCATCTTATAGTTAGTGGCTTGGGTGGAGGGACCTGGAGTGCGCTTGAGGAGTAGTTTCAAAACAAGTGTGGGTGATAGCTGCACAAATTATTTTGTCAAATAATAAAGATACATATTTCCCATGAAATACTTATGTTCTTAGTATATGATGATCATGTTTGAGTAGCTTGTTACTTAGAATACTAATTGCTACAATTATCTTTTTTTTTTTTCATTTCCATTAAAGTTAGTTATTGTATAAATATTGTCCTTTGTAGTTTTCTACTTGAGTATTTTGCAGGTTGGGAAAGGAATAGATTGGAAGGAGCATGACAAGATTTCAACCATGGGATCTTCATCAAACATAGGAAACCCTGTATGTCTCTCTTTCCTTGCTACTAGTAGTTAGTTACTTGATCGAGTTAATTACAAACTCTAATTGCATTCTTGGAATTTGGTTTGATCTTTAAACAATTAGCACTCTGTTGTGGATTTAACCCATATCCATAGGGATTTTTCCTGTAACACTTACAAGTGCATAGATCAAAATTTAGAAGGAGTGAAAACACTTTGGAAAAGGATGGTATTGTGAGGAAGATACCTTAGAGGAGTGTTTATATTTGAATCATTTAATATTGAAACAACAACCTCACGAGGATTAAAAACCCCCCTTCGATTTTATAGAGGTGGTACTCCTCTTTGAATTTTTTAAATATTTATCTTTGAAGATCTTGGGACTGCAATATTTAAATGGCAGAGTGCTAAAAGAAAACTCCAAATCTTTATCATTCAAAAAAATAGAAATATTTAAAATAATATAGATGCATTAAGAATTCCTAATAAATGGACTAGGAAACTTCACTCATAAAATAATAAATTTGTAGAAATTTAATACAAATAAATTAACTATAGAAAATATAACATGAATCTCACATCCATCATAGTTTCAAATATTTTTTATCACATTCAAGGAAAGAAGGACAAGGGGACCATATATCAGAGAACTCTAAAAGATCCTTTTCATTGAAAAATAGTATTTTATAGGTTAATTTCAAATATCTTATACTCAAATGCTCAGAGTTCAAAGATACAATTAAAATTAACCCCGAAGTAGTTCTTTGGAGTTTTCTAAAAAATAAAATAGTCTTTGATAGTCTTATGAAAATAAAAGGCGTTTGTCCAAATATGGACTGGGATTGGCTCTCTTGGACCATAAAATAAAGAGATGAAATAATAAAAGAGTAGGAATAGAGTTGGAATGGGGCAGGAACAATGAAAGACATGAAAAGAGAAAAGAAGGGAGTGATTAGAAATAGGATATATGATCCTTGGGATAGAAAAAATATAACTTGATGAATTATGAAAGTGGAAGAGAAAAGGAGATGTGATAAATTTTCACTTACAGTGATGGAATCTCTCCTCATTTTTGGCTGTTGTTTCTCTTATATTCTCTCTGGTGACAGTTTCTTGATCGATACTAACTATTTCCATTTGAGTCGCTTTAGTATTCTTGATTAAGGCTGACTTTAACTAATTTTCAATATATTGACGCATTGGAGCAACGATCACTTCTTTTTTGATCCTTATGTCTAAAATTATACTTTCTAATTATCTATAATAAATTGAAATTTGTTCTAATGTAATTTCAATATCTTCATTTTTATTTACGTATTCAACAAGCCAAATTTTAATTTCTTTCTTTGTGTACTCAGTCATACTGTTGAACTTCTTCGATGATATACCTTTTAATATCTCTACATCTTCATCAAACTGTTTCCTTGTCAAGAGAATACTATTTGAAATAAGTTTGGGATATCGTACTTCACTAGTAGTTCATGCAAGTTCTAATCCCATTATCTTGGAATAAGCTTCACTCTCTTTGACACTTAGAATATCCAAATCATCCAATAATTCTTTTAATGTATCAATTTTTTTCATCCAGCATGACTTCAGTTGTTTCATGCGGGTAGGGGAGGGAAAATATTCCTCTTTTCATTTCATCTCAGTCATGCATGAAACCTTTAAACTAAATGTAATAACTACATCATTATAAAAACCTTTGTCATTTCTTAAGTCGGATTGTAAATATTCTATGAAATTTTGAATCTTATAACCATGGGAGACAAAGATACTTGCTAAATCCCATGTCTCTAAAATGAGACACATTTTATTTTTAAAGTTTTCTCCAATGTAGCCCCTAATTGCAGCAAGTAAACTCAATATTCCCTTCAATTTTAGACTCGATTATAGGGTTTTATCAAAGCTCTACCAGGGTTGGATCACCGAAAATCAGGTAGAAAATATAGAGGGTTGTATCAGAGTTTGTTCTAATTATTTAACCCTTTCCTTAAGGATTATATTTTCGTCCTCCATGTCATCCACCGACACTTCTAGAGAATCACCCATATCTTTATGAATTATGGAAATTATGGATGAGGGTACTCCATTGAAATCAAATTCAGATTTGATCTTATTTTATTGTTTGAATGTATTTTCTCTAAAATTATTTTTTAGAGCTTCTATCAAATAGGGATTTTTGTAACGTAAAAGATTCATCTTTTGAAAAGGTATGTTCTTGAGTTGCAATCTTGGTTGCAACTTCATGCTTTCCTGGAGTCTCTGTTCATCATCTTCAAACTCAATATCTTCAATATTAATATCCAGATCCATATATTGAAGCTCGATTTCACCTTCAAGTATGATATTTTCTTCCTCATGTAGAGTACCTTGCATTTTTCTTTTGACCTGAAGCTTATGAGATTTATCTAATCTTCCTTTCAGATGATTTTGGTCACCTCCATCATTAGAATTGTTGGTAGAATATTTCTTTTGTTGTGGTGTCATTGGCTGAGAAATTTTCTTTGGTAGGCCTCTTTTTTGTGATACACATGGTGAATGCGTACTTCTTTCATTTGTCACTTTTCCTCCCTATCTATGCTTATATGTAGTACTAACAATAGTTTCAGTATCTTATGTTTCCTTTCGCCAACTAGTGTTGGTGGGTATTGACTATATCCCTCTTCTTCTTCAAACACAAATGTATTAGAAAGTGAAGTATTGTATCTAATAGATGTCATGTGGTCCATGAAAAGATGATTTGGGTTAGAACCCTTGATTGCATTTGCAAATTTCAAATTGTATTGATCCAATTGAACTAAAAATTCATCAATTTTAGAAATACCTCTTAATAAAATTTGCCAAATTCTCTATGACATTGGAATAAACTACTTTTTCCTTTTCTCATGGAAGAAATGTACCCAAAATTTGTACTGTCTAGCAACATCTATGACAAACATTCTATCTAAAACATAATAAGGAAGATAAAGCCATGCAATTTTTTTATAAGGATTTTTAATCAAAATGACCTGAATATTTGATAAATCCTTTGGCATCATGGAAGTATCTTCAAGGTATTCTTGTAAGAGTTCAAGTCGAGAATTTATTTCCTTAAGGAGTTGTCTATTTTCCTCCCCTTTGAATTTGATGGTTGGCTCAGGAAGCTTTAACATCTTTCTAAAAACTGACGGTGAAAAGGAAATAAGAGATTCCCCTTGAAGTTCAATCACTCTTCGATTATGTTCATACTTATAGGCACACCAAGAAAAAATTTCCCTAGAGTCAGAAACCTCTCGTAGACACCCTGTTGAAGCAATGCCTGGTGTCCAGACTATATTTTTGTTCCTTTCTGGTAGTGGAAACAAAGAATAATACAAGTAAGACCTCGACCACTGGAACCTCTAGTCCTCTAACCTAAATAATTTCAAAGTATCCTGACATAAGTGTTATCTTCACTTCACTACCATGTTGTTTGAAAGTTAGTAGAATTTTGTATATTCACTTTGAAACATTAATTTGAAAAAAAATTCCCTTCTGAAAATATAATTCACAGCTCCTTTTTCGATGGAAGAATTAACATGGATTGAATGAAAGATTACCTCGATAAGTATTCCATTAATAAAGGCCTTTTCAAAAATTGATTAAATATTATCCTCCATAAAATTGGAGTTAAATAAGTCTTGGCGAAAGTGTGGTGGAGGATCATATGTATATATCAAGAGGTGAGGGAAGAAATATCAACCTGCCAACCTGCGATGATATTGAAAATCAGTGATCCAAGTGGATATTGGTGGCCATCCACATATTCCACTAGCTCAAAGAGAAGTTTCCATTTTAGTAGTTTTTTTACAGTTTTTTGGGTACCAAAATGTCAGGGTCATTTTCACGCCATAAACGATGTTTTTTGGGCTCGAGAGTGTCTAGCATGTAACCAGAGGAAGATGCTAGGATGAACATAATATATAATCCTCAAATATACCTTTCAAAGGTGTATTGAGCACCCCAAATGGAGATCATATGCAAACGTTACACCCTCGGGAAGTTGACGTATTAACTACCTCCATCAGGGCCTACAAACCTTTTGATGTTTCATTACCCAGGGTTAGGGTTTTGGACGTTTAGGGTTTTCTCATTTATATTTTATGTTAAAAGGAATTTGGAGTATCATTTTACTCATCTTCTTGCAAATAAGCATAGCTATCACATCTCTTCTTAGAGATAAGTTCCCACCATTCGAGAAAAAAAAATTTAGTCTGCATTTTTACAGTTTCAGTAGGTTCTCTTTATTAATAGAAGTCAATTTTTTCTATATCATTCTGTGTTTATTTGCGATACACATGTATTTCATCTCGTTCCATTTATAATACTATTTTAATTTCATGTTGGAAATTATGAGATTCAAACTGATAAATACAAAAGAAAAAAACATCAAGGTCACTTTAAAACAAATGAAAACCATTCAAATCCAATCAAATCAAAGGGAAACAAATGAAGAATCCAAATAAAATTAGAGGGACCCTGATTTGTAGTAAAATCTAAGGGAAAAATTAGGGGGGGTTGTTGTTCACCACAACAAGTGACTGTTAGAAAAACAGGACTGTGGAGCAATAAAATAAAACAAATGTGGAAACAAAACATAGAAGATACACAATACAATAGAGACACAAATTTACGTGGTTCACCCAGTGTGGGCTACGTCCACTAGAGAAATTGCCAGGTCCTTCCTTTATTATTATACATCATATGAATGGATACAACCTACAACAAAATCTGTTGTAACTTCCTCTTCTTTCTCTCATAGTTTCCTATCTCATAATACAATATTCTCCATCATGCATAGCCGCAATACATTTTCCTCATAAAAGAGGGTTGCATTCTAGGGAAAAAAACCCTAACATAATCTCTATCGTTAGATCTGTGACCTTATAATGAACGGTCCAGATTTACAATGAAATTACAATATACATTTATAAGGCAATTTTTCCTTCGGGGGATGCTGCCCCTAAACCCCCACTGGGGGCCCACTTTCCCCCAGACCCCCCAGCCGGGGGGATAGCCCCCCTGGACCCCGTAGAGGGGGTACACCTCCTCTTCACTCCCCCACGTAGAAGAGTGTACATACTTCTGGGGTGTAAATACTTCATGGGGTATAAACACGGTTGAAAGTAAAAGACCTCTGAATCAGGAAGATAATTAGGCTCCACAACCAACAATCTCCCACTTGGATACTGATCTCAACAACTCCACTGTTTTTGTATATGCTAGACTCTAAACCTTCTTGGACCTGGAAAATTTCTCATCTTCATCTTCATTCTTAAAGACCAATTGAAACTAAGTAGGAACTCAGTTTCTCCCTGGTTACTCCCTTTGTTAACATGTCTACGATATTTTGGCTAGTGTGTATCTTTTCCAACTTCAAATGTCCATCTTCCAAGGTGGATCGTATGAAGTGGTACCTCAACTGTATATTCTTAGTCTTTGAATGGAAGGTTTATTTCTTTGCAAGATGAATTGCACTCTCACTATCACAGTACAACCTGTTATTCTCCTGCTTCTTTCCCAATTCCTCCATAAACCTTTGTAACCAAATCATCTCTTTAATAGCCTCTGTAGTAGAAACATACTCTGCCTCTGTTGTTGAAAGTGCAACAACATTTTTCAGTTTTGAAATCCAACTTACTGTTGTTCCACCTATAGTAAAAACACACCCTGTGGGGCTCCTCCTGCTGTCTTTATCACCTGCCATATCTGAATCAACATATCCCTATAGAAAAGTGTCTAAATGTCCAAAACATAATGCATGAGTAGCAATACCTCTCAAATACCTGAGAATCCACTTTACTACCTCCCAATGTTCTTTACCTGGATTGTTCATATACCTGCTCAGAACTCCCACTACATGTACAATATTTGGTCTTGTGCAAACCATTGCATACATCAAGATGCTAACTGTTGATGAATAAGGGACCCTAGACATGTATTCTATCTCCTCCTATGTCTCGGGACACATTTCCTTAGTTAATTTGAAATGGATGGCCAAAGGTGTACTAACTGGTTTTGCATTCTTCATTCTAAACCTCTCCAACACCTTCTCTGTGTACTCACCCTG
>SNQJ01S0000001.1:645833-660273 GCA_010110895.2 Picea sitchensis | reverse complement strand
TTCCAGGTCCTTCCTTTATTATTATCCAACATATGAAGGGATACAACCTACAACAAAACCCGTTGTAACTTCCTCTTCTTTCTCTCACAGTCTCATATCTCATAATACAATATTCACCATCATGCATAGCCACAATAGATTTCCCTCAAAAAAGAGGGTTGCCTTCTAGGGAAAAAAACCCTAACATAATCTCTATCGTTAGATATGTGACCTTATAATGAATGGTCTATATTTACAATGAAATTGCAATATACATTTATAAGGCAATTTTTCCTTCAGGGGCTTCGCCCCTGAACCCCCGCTGGGGGCCCGCTTTCCCCTGGACCCCGCAAAGGGGGTACCCCCCCCTACACTCCCCCGCATGGAAGAGTGTACATACTTCCGGGGTGTAAATACTTCATGGGGTATAAACACGACTAAAAGCAAAAGACCTCTGAATCAGGAAGATAATCAAGATCCTCAACCAATAGTAACGACTCATTGGGAGAAACATTTGTCTTTGTCACTGTAATCTAAAACATAAAATGTTTAGTAAAAAGAATGTTATATGTTTTTGTAATGCGAAAGAAAACTAAATCACCCAAGAAAAAATTCATCTCTGATTCATGTAAAGAATAACACGTGATGTTTTTCTGTATCTTGAGAGTTCTTCATCAGAATTTAGAACATGAATAAAATAATCCCATTTGTATTTTATTATAAATACAACACATAAAATTTTCCAATAATAAGTTCAGGGAAATACAAAATGATCAAAAAATGGTCGGTTATAAAGAATAAAATTTGATACCATAGGTGACGCAGACGCCCATCTGCACACGTCCACTCTCACCAGGACCTTCTTCTTCACGGCCCCGAAGAGATAAAATACTCTTCTTATCCCTTATCAAGACTTCTCCACACCCACAAGATGTTCTCCTGACGATCTCCTCTTGCGTCTATCGGGAAATCAGGCCTCGCTGGATCACGAGTCCTTCAAACAATGAAATCAGGTCTCACAAATCCCCGAATCCCGATGGAATACCCACTTCACGCCTTCCTCGTCTCCTATAAGGAATTACCCTATCGGGAAATTGGTACTCACATGGTCGTGAGTCACTGTTCTCATGAATCTCTGATTCCCGAATTCTGATGCCACCTGTCCTCTGCGCTGTCGCCTGGACCCCATGCTTTCCGGGTAAATCGGGAAATCACGTTTTGGGAATTCAAAATTTATTTTGCACCAATCCACAGGACCTTCCAAGTCCTGAACTACGATATGCGATGCCACCTGTCGTCGGCTCACGACAAGACTTAATCCTCCGCCACCTGGACTCCACTAAGCGCTTTTAACCCTGTCGGGAAATCGCGTATCGGAATATCGCGATTTCTCTTCTCGTAATTTCCTTGTCACCAAAAATACCTAAATGCCGAAACCCGATTCCTACAAATCCTTGGGCACGCATCCCTCAGATCGAACGGCTCCGATAGTATCAGGAAATCGCGGATCGCGATTTCAATATGCTTGAGTCTTCTGTCTCCGGAAACCCCGAATCTCTGAACCCCGATTCTTTGGGATATCCTGCCACGTGTACCTACGGAGATCAAGGGCTAAGGTTATCCGTCGGGGTTTCGAGACTCAAGAGGTCTCAGTTCTCTTGACTTGTAAAACCCCGATGCCTCCAAAATTCTGATGACTTCCCATAACACTGCCACGTGTCCTGCCGAGATCAATGGCTGAGATCTCTTCTCGGGTTTTCGAGACTTTCAAGGTCTCTCATTCTCACCCTATGAAAACCCCGATGACTCTGAAATCCCGATGACTCCTTCTCGGCAAACTAGAGCTTAAACCTAGTGCAACTTCCCCGTGATCTAACGACTGACGGGAAAATACCCACTGATCCAACGGCTCGACAATCTCTCGAGGTTGGGCTCGATTGTGGTCGTAACCTTCTCACACTTTCATGAGATCCACCGGCTGATAGGTTTTGACGGTCTCCTCTATGAGATCCTGGCCATCAATTTCTTCCCTCTAGAGAATTTCCTGGGATGGCTAAGATTTCCTTCTAAAGACTTGCTTTCCAAGACTGCGCTGCAAAATTTGCTTGACCCTTCCTCAATCCAACTTCTTGTGTTCTCTTTCACAATATTACAAAGGTGCTAAACCTCCTGAGCTTTCTTCCACTCTGACTCCTTCAGATGGATTCGTGCGCACTCCTCGCTCTTGGCATTCAACCACTTCCCAAGTGTTGAATCCTTCAGACTCTGCGCCCTCTCTGCAGCAGCAGTCGTCTAACTTCTTTGCTCAGTCTAAAAACTGAGACTTCTTCTTATCCAAACTGCACGCTCGTCACAGGAATTCAACAACCCAAATCAACTCTTGGGCAATAAGAACAAAATTTAACCTATAGAGCCCTCATCAACACACTCTTTGTGGAAGAATTCAACTGCACTCTTTGCAGGAATCTCCTGGCTCAGACAGAGAAACAATTGAAACTTATTCTCTTCTATTTCAGACTTCAGTTTAAACCCTGAAATCACATGCACAGCATATATAAAGAAAATGCATAACCAGAAAACATACATTCAAGAGCACATAAACCACATACATAGAGAAACAACACTAGACATGAATTTGAATCAAAGACTCTCTTCTATTAACTCAAATCTATACATTGATGTTCTTCATACAATTCTCTATTATGCTCTTCTCTTATGAATGCTTGCTTGCTCTGAATAATATTACAATGTACAAAGGAGGGTGTCTATATCCGTTTTCCCTCTTGAACTCTAAAACTGTCTAATCTGGAAAATAAAATCCTATCTACCTGCATTTAATCTATTAAATGCCTCCTATCTATTTCAGACAAGAGCGTATGGCTCAAGGTCTGATATAATACAAAAGGCGCTCCTTCATAAAGGATCATTTAAGACTTGCGCTACAATCCCAAAGCATTTTCAAAATTTTGGGTTTGTTTCCCCAGTTGAACTTTCGCTTGATGTGTTGGCTCGCTTACTGAGTTGGTGATGCTCCTGCATCATACTCCTCGGCTTGAAAAATTTCATGGGCTCCTGTCCATGAGCTCCTGTACGGTTTGTCCATGCTTTTGAATGACTGCTTCTGTCTCCCAGCTAACATCTTCCACTTGATGATTTTTCCATTTCACCAGATACTCAAAATATTGCTTTCATCTGGTCCTTTTGCTGACTCTTTTATCAAGTATACGCTCCATCTGTGGCCTTTCTGCAGTCGGCATCTTCTTCTTCCACTGGATCTCTAGCTTTTCATCACTCCCAGCTTCTACTTCCTCAGCCTTATAGGGATATAAGTCTGAGACATTGAATATTGGAGATATTCCGATCTCACCTGGAAATTCAATTTCATAAGCGTTTTCTCCTAGTTTCTTCAGGACTCTGCATGGTCCAATTTTATTCATCTTCAACTTGTTGTATGTTCCTCTCAGGAACCTTTCCTTCCTCAGATGTGCTAGAACTATATCGCCAACCTCAAATTGAAGTTGTCTCCAATGCTGATCCGCTATGCGCTTGTACTCCTGGTTCGATTCTATCAATCACTGCTTCACCCTGCTATGAAGATCCTCCATCGCCTTTGCGAATTCTTCAGCGCTTGCACTCTGAGTCATTATTTGTTCTGAATCCCTCAGCTCTGAGACACCTTTTAGCTATCTGTCGTATACTATCTCAAATGGACTTTTCCCAGTGCTTCGATTCACTAAATCATTGTAAGCGAATTATGCCTGTGGCAATACGCTATCCCAGCTTCTATGGTGCTCCGTCACTAAGCTCCTTAGCAAGTCCCCTAGACTTTTGTTGACCACTTCTTTTTTCCCATCTGTCTGTGGATGGTAGGCTGAACTAAACATTAAGTTAGTTCCCATATTATTCCAAAGTTTCCTCTAGAAATGTCCAATGAATTTGGTATCCCTGTCCGAAACTATGCTTTTCGGCAGTCCATGAAGTCTAACAACCTCCTTGAAAAACAAATTTGCGATGTGAGTCGCATTGCTGGTCTTCTGACATGGAATAAAATGTGCCATTTTGGAAAACCTGTCAACCACCACAAAGATTGAATCATGTCCTCTTTGCGTCCTTGGTAATCCTAATACAAAATCCATGCTGATTTCATCCCATGACCTCTCAGGTATGGGTAACGATTGGTAGAATCCCGCATTCTCCTTTCTGCCCTTCGAATGCTAACAAATTTTGCACCTGTTAAGAAACTTCTTGACATCTTTTCACATCTTCGGCTAAAAATATGCTTCGCTCAGCTTCGCAAATGTCTTGTCGTGGCCAAAATGCCCTGCTAATCCACCACTGTGTTTTTCTTTTAGCAGATTCTCCCTCATGGAGCAATTCATAATGCATAACTAGTTTCCTTTGAACAACAGTACATTCTGAATCATGTAATCTATCCACTGACTTCTGTCTCTGAGAACTAGATTCCCAGCTACCTCGTATGCCTCTGCAAAATCTGAATCACCTGCATACATGTCTTCAAGGTTTTCAAAACCCAATGTCTTGACTCAGAATTCCTGCAGCAATAAACACTTCCTGTTCAAAGCATCAGCCACTTTGTTAGCAGTCCCTGAAATGTGTTTAATTACAAATGTAAAATTCTGCATATACTCTACCCATTTTGCATGTTTTTGGTTCAGCTTCTCCTACTGAGTCACAAACTATAATGCATGATTATCACTATACAATACAAATTCTTTTGGGATCAAGTAATGCCTCCACTTCTTTAATGCCTGTATAATGGCATAAAATTCCTTATCATGCGTGGAGTATTTCACCTTTGCCTCATCTAGCTTCTCGCTGAAATATGCAATTGGTCTGTCCTCCTGGCTCAAGACCCCTCCTATGGCAAAGCCACTTGCATCACACTTTACCTGGAAAACTTTCTGAAAATATGGCAACACCAACACTGGCTGTTCGGTGATCTTTCGCTTCAACAGATTGAAGCTCTTATCTGCCTCTTCAGTCCAATGAAAATACTTATGTCTCTTCTTGACTGTGTCCATCATTGTTGCGCTAATCCCACTAAAATTTCGGATGAATTTCCTGTAGAAACTCACCAGTCCATGGAAACTTCTCACCTCGAAAACATTTCTTGGTGATGGCCAATTCTTTATTACAACCACTTTACTTGGATCCATCTTCAATTCATTTGCCGATATGACAAACCCCAAGTAAATGAGTTCTTTCTTCATAAATGAAGACTTTCTCATGTTGATCAACAACTTCTCTTGCTGTAGCTTCCTCATTACTACAGCTAAATGCTTCAAATGTTCTTCTCTTGATTTGCTGAAAATCAATATGTCATCTAGATAAACAATGACAAACTTACCAATGAATTCTTTCAGCACTTCATTCATCAGCCTCATGAATGTACTTGGTGCATTCGTCAATCCAAATGGCATGACTAGCCATTCGTACAACCCTTCGTTGGTTTTGAAGGCTATTTTCCACTCATCGCCTTCCCTCATGCGAATTTGATGGTATCCGCTTTTCAAATTGACCTTTGAAAAAAAATTAGCCCCATTTAAACAGTCCATCAAGTCGTCCATTCTTGGCAATGGGAACCTGTACCTGATGGTGATCTTTTTAATGGCTCTGGAATCTGTACACATTCTCCAGCCTCCATCTTTCTTTGGACTCAGTACCGTTGGAACAACACACAGACTTAAACTTTCTCTAACCAGTCCTTTGTCTAGCATTTCCTGCACCTGCCTTTTGACCTCCTCATTCTCCTGTGGCGTCAACCTGTATGCGGCCTTATTTGGCAAAATAGCTCCCGGTACAAGGTCTATGTGGTGACTTATGCTCCTCATTGGTGGCAACGAATGAGGTAGTTCATCCACCACTATATCAGCGAACTCTTCCAATAGTTCTTGAATTTCCTCCGGCAAATCGTCCACTCTTGTGCTGGTCAAAATGATTCTGGGTTTTCTGACCACAAAGAATTGTGGATCGTCCTTATTCTTTACTTCTGCCAGAAGTTCCTTTCCACTCATGAGAAGTATCATGTTTTTCACTTCCGGTTTCACCTCCTTATATTTTTTCGGAAGTAACATGTGCATTCTCCCATTCTTCTTCAGGGTATACATATTCATTTTCCCATCATGAACTACGTTTCTGTCATATTGCCATGGTCTTCCTAGAAATAAATGACATACATCCATAGGGATAACATCACAGAGAATTTTATCATTATATCCTCCGATTTTAATGTCCACTAAGCACTGTTTAGTGACACTCACCTGATGTCCCTTCTGTAGCCATGAGACTTTATATGGACTCAGGTGATCAGTCGTCTCCAGCTCTAGTTTCTCCACCATCTTGGTTGAAACGAGATTATCGGTGTTTCCACTGTCCATGAAAACTTTGCATTTCCTGTCTTTGGTCTTGCATGCAGTTCTGAACAGTCTGCTTCTCTGAGCTGTGTCTTCCACCTCCTTCTCGGGTGTTAAGAGAAATTTATGCATCATTAATGACCTTCCATCTTCTGCGTCTTCTGCTTCAGCATCACACCTCTGTGCCTCGGCGATGTGAGCTTCTCCTTTATCTATCTTCCTATTTGGACAGTCAACTTCTTTGTGCCCGTTCTTCCCACATGTGTAGCATGTGATGATTCTTCCTCTGCCTCTTCCTCTACCTCGGGTACGAGGAAAGGTATTTGCATCAGCGTAATCTCCTCGCTGATCATTTTGCTGCCTTCTCTATTCGACATGTGGCCCTCACTGTGAGGTTCCACCTCTTTCAACTTTACCCTGAGGTCTCTTCCACTCCTCCTTGGGCTTCTGGAATTTATCTTGGGCAACTGATTTACCCCTCGGTTGGCTCTTGCCTTGGCCTCGCTGTGTTGGCTTTCGGGTTAGCTTCTCTTCTGCCTTCAATGACATCTGATACGCATCCTCTACTGTTCTGATGGTTGTCATACTCATCTCATCCTGGATATTGTATGTTAATCCATTCATATACTTGGAAACCTTTTCATCATCGCTCTCCCAATGACCTTCTCTAATATTGAGCTTGTAAAATTCCTTAGTATACTCCTTAACCGTCATCAACTTCTGTCTCAGGTTCTGCATTCTCTTGAACAGTGTAATATGATAATCCCTTGGGATGAACTTTGCCTTCATCTTCAAAATCATTCAATCCCAGCTTTTGATCTTTTATTTGCCTTTGGAACGTCTATCCGCCTGAAGCTCGTCCCACCATAATGATGCGTGTCCTTTCAACTTAGTGACAGCATGCCTTACCTTTTTTATCCTCTTTGATATCCTCATAATCGAAGTAGGTGTCAAGAGCTCTAATCCAGTCCAACGACTCTTCTGCATCCAGGCTTCCTTCATAGACTGGAATGTCCATTTTCATCTTCGAACTCATCCTGGAAATGGCTTTAATAAACCACTCATTGGCTGCATCTTCGGCTGCAACTTCTCCTTGTTGTTCAGCTTCAGCTTCATCTTCAGAGTCACTTAGATCTCCAGCATTGGCTGTGCGTCTCTGCACTGTCTCCATATCTTCCAATCTCTCTCTGAGATCGTGTATCTGCCTTTCCATCTCTGGATTCCCTGTCGGCCTACCTCTTCTTCGCACATCCCTGTCCTCTGGATCAGGCGATTACCTTTCTCTTCTGGGCGGCATGATGAATTTTCCTCTTTTCTCTCTGTTGCAGAAAACAAAGAGTTCCCGCTCTGATACCACTTGACACAGACGCCCACCCGCACACGTCCGCTCTCACTAGGACCTTCTTCTTCACGGCCCCGAAGAGCTAAAATAATCTTCTTATCCCTTATCAGGACTTCTCCGCACCCACAGGATACTCTTCTGACGATCTCCTCTTTCGTCTATCGGGAAATCAGTCCTCGCTGAATCGCGAGTCCTTCAAACAACGGAATTGGGTCTCACAAATCCCCGAATCTCGATGGAATACCCACTTCACACCTTCCTCGTCTCCTATCGGGAATTACCCTATCGTGAAATCGGTACTCACGCAATCATGAGTCACTGTTCTCACGAATCTCTGATTCCTGAATTCCGATGCCACCGGTCCTCTGCGCTGTCGCCTGGACCCCATGCTTTCTGGGTAAATCAGGAAATCACATTTTGGGAATTCACAATTTCTATTGCACCGATCCACAGGACCTTCCAAGTCTTGAACTCTGATATGCGATGCCACCTGTCGTCGGCTCACAACGAGACTTAATCCTCCGCCACCTAGACTCCACTAGGCACTTTTAACCCTATCGGGAAATCACATATCGGAATATCGCGATTTCTCTTCTCGTAATTTCCTTGTCACCAAAAATCCTGAAATGTCAAAACTTGACTCCTACAGATCCTTGGACATGCGTCCCTCAGATCGAATGGCTCCGACAGTCTCGGGAAATCGCAGATCGTGATTTCAATATGCTAGAGTCTCCTGTCTCCGGAAACCCCGAATCTTCGAACCCCGATTCTTCGGGATCTACTACCACGTGTCCCTACGAAGATCAATGGCTAAGGTTATCCATCCGGGTTTTGAGACTCAAGAGGTCTCAATTCTCTCGACTTGTAAAACCCTGATGCCTCCAAAATTTCGATGACTTCCTAGAACACTGCCACGTGTCCTGCCGAGATCAACGACTGAGATATCTTCTTAGGTTTTCAGGACTTTCAAGGTCTTTGATTCTCACCCTATGAAAACCCCGATGACTCTGAAATCTCGATGACTCCTTCTCGGCACACTAGAGCTTAAACCCAGTGCAACTTCCCCGTGATCTAACGGCTGACGGGAAAATACCCACTGATCCAACGGCTCAACAATCTCTTGAGCTTGGGCTCGATTGTGGTCGTAACCTTCTCGCACTTTCACAAGATCCACCGGCTGACGAGTTTTGTTGGTCTCCTCTATGAGATCCTGGCCGTCAATTTCTTCCCTCTCGAGAATTTCCTGGGATGGCTAAGAGTTCCTTCTAAGGACTTGCTTTCCAAGACTGCACCACAAACTCTGCTTGACCCTTCCTCAATCCAACTTCCTATGTTCTCTTTAACGATATTACAAAGGTGCTAAACCTCCTGAGCTTTCTTCCACTCTGACTCCTTCAGATGGATTCGTGCGCACTCCTTGCTCTTGGCATTCAACCACTTCCCAAGTGTTGAATCCTTCAGACTCTATGCCCTCTCTACAACAGTAGTTGGCTAACAACTGAGACTTCTTCTTATCCATCCTGCATGCTCCTCACAGGACTTCAACAACCCAAATCAACTCCTAGGAAATAAGAACAAAAGTTAACCTATCGAGCCCTCATCAACACACTCTTTGCGGATGAATTCAACTGCACTCTTTGCAAGAATCTCCTGGCTCAGATAGAGAAACAATTGAAACTTATTCTCTTCTATTTAAAACTTCAGTTTAAACCCTGAAATAACATGCACAACATATATAAAGCAAATGCATAACCAGAAAACATACATTCAAGAACACATAAACCACATACACAGAGAAACAACACCAGACATGAATTTGAATCAAAGACTATCTTCTATTAACTCAAATATGTACATGGATGTTCTTCATACAATTCTCTACTATGCTCTTCTCTTCTGAATGCTTTCTTGCTCTGAATAATATTACAATGTACAAAGGAGGGTGTCTATATCCGTTTTCCCTCTCGAACTCTAAAACTGTCTAATATGGAAAATAAAATCCTATCTACCCGCATTTAATCTATTAAATTCCTCCTATCTATTTCAGACAAGAGCGTATGGCTCGAGGTATGATACAATACAAAAGGCGCTCCTTCATAAAGGATCATTTAAGACTTGCGCTACAATCCCAAAGCATTTTCAAAATTTTGGGTTTGTTTCCCCAGCTGAACTTTTGCTTGATGTGCTGGCTCACTTGCTGAGTTGGTGATGCTCCTGCCTCAATAGGCATGGCCACTACTGCCAATAGACCTTGACAGTCTCGACATGGTTTCCTTTAAACCAGTTCAGATGATTTTTTCCTAGCTGGAAGGATTTTTCATAGCTTATTAATTTCCTTATTTGTTTTCCTAATATTAACTAAAGATCTATGACCTGGCTTGGTAACCAGTTGTTGACAATTTCATTCATTGAATCTTTCCATAGTGAATAAGATGGCATGTGATGATAACCCTTGTCTTACGGTTATGCAACTGCAACACATTACATTGGTTTGGTAGCTAGTAGTGGTAATGTCACTACGAAAATATCTTATGATCATGGTAGCTGACTCCTGATGAGACCTCCTATCCTTCAGTTGACCTGGACGTTGTTAGATAAAACTTATTTTAAATTAACCTCAAATATATTACTTACAGGTGGGGAAGAAGATCTAAATAATTATTAAAATTCATCAGATGGCGTAAGAATTTTTAGAATTAACCAATGCCTAACTGATTTATCAAGTTTTCCCAAAACTATTATTTTAAAAGTACATCATTTGTTGAATATTACATGGGTTAAATATGAGCCTCCAAAGTAATGATAAAGAATTCGAGAGAGGTCATTGACACTATCTTGGATTGATTTTAGATTCAGAGAAGAGATCTTCTAGTCTGGTTGCATGTCATGCATCAACGAAACATCTTGTGTAACGATTTCCCTTTAAAATCAGATTTCAGGTTTGAATGAACAAAAAAAACTGTTAGGATAGATGCAAAATGAGCACACAAAAACCAATTTTTTTTTTATTAAAAGAAATCAAAATAAAAAAATCATTCAAATCAAAAAAACAGAAAGAAAACTTCAAGAAAACATACAAACTAATTTGGTAAAAAATAAATAAAACGAAACCAAGCTTTGGACAAGATAGCATCCTAGTGAGACTGAAAATCATAAAACAAAAGGAATAACTAAATCGCTTAAGGTATTCTATAGAGGCAGGTTCTTTCTTTTACATAGTGATGAATGAGATGTTAATTTAATCAATCTTACTATTAAAAGGTAAACATATGTTGAAATAAATTAAAATAAATAAGAAAAATCCTTACTTAAGATAGGTGCAGTTAGGTGCAGTGGTGAGCCATACTCATGAAATCTTACATAAATGTAAATTCAAATCCCTTATTTATTTATTCTCTATTTTAAAATATTCATGTTTCTTAATGTTTGAAAACATTTTATCATGATAATGCATTTTGGAAAAGAAATGTTTAAGGAAAACAAGTTGTGAAAATTAAAGATTTTTTTTTTTTAAGTGGACTTCCCTGACAGTATTCAGATGATGGCTTTCGTTGTGCATTTGATAACCGCATGTCTTCATAACTTAATTATTCAAATATAAAGAGTGAAAGAAAAAAAAAGAAGGTAATCTACTCCTAAACCTACTATAAACTACCTCACAATTAAAAACATTAAGTGAAATAGTTTTTCCATTGCAACCATTGAAGTAACTCCAATCCTGTAAAGACAAAGAAATTTCCAATTAGTAAAAAGAATCAGAGTCTTTTAGAATTAAAAATAAACAATCCATACTTACTTTTATGATCTTCATTCAGAAACCAAGTAAGTATAACCTTACCTTTCTTTTGAAAATTTTCAATATATGAATCCTCCAGCCAATCTACAATTTTGTCGTGATATGGATCACAAAATCATGGAAGAATGTAAATGATCTTAGAAAACTTGTCAATATTATGGGGACCATACATAAACATCGGTCAAAACCAAATTTCCCCATCCTCTTGATAGTTCTCTATCTGTTCATGAATTTCTTCGTGTGGAAGATATGGAAGAAATGTGTCATACTTACCTCCTTGATTTTCATTTAAGTACAAATTAATCATAACTTTACCATTAATCTGAAGACTTTTTAGATATGAATCCTTAAGGCAATCTGTGATCCTGTCATAAAACTCAGAATGAAAATCATAGCTTTTAAGAACTAGATTCACCAATGGTAAACACATCATATTAGGATTCATTATATAAATCAAAATGTTGATTTGAGCATTTCCTTTGGTGATATGAAATGGTTCAAAATGTGAAGTAGAATAAATAAAGTTTGATCTAATCAATGAATAAATAAGAAGTGTAGAATCTTTGATTCACATAATAATGAGTGCATTTTCTTTATCAAAAAACAATTGAATAGAAACATCTTGTAACATATATTTTTCCCTTGTGAATGTTCTGATTGAAATAGTGTCAAATCCTACTTCATTTATGTTATGGTTAAAATTCATATCATCAAAAATAAATATATCCAAAGAATCAGATTGTCATGGAACATTTCCAGATAAAGTGGATAAACTATTATGCACATGAGAATCTAAGAAAATATCAGGATATAAAGAGTAGAACGAATTGGCAGTAAGAAAATGAAAAGATCCTCTTGAGTTACAATAATTAACAACAATATTTTCAATACATCCCTCCTCACTTACCTCAATACTTTCACTATGTTTTAATGATAAAATTTCAATCATTATATGATCGTTAAGACTTTCACAGACAATTTCATGGCATTCATCTAATCTTTCCAGTGAATAAGGTATTTGTGAATGAAGTTTTAAGGTTTATGATTCAAATTGAAGATCAATGTCTCTAATCAGTTCTACTGAATTATTAGAACACTTAACACTAGCAAATTTGGGTCATTTTGTGACTGCTCTTTTGATGCTCTTGCGACGTTATGTCATGGATATTGTGATGAATTGTGATTCTCCCAAACATCGCTTCAGGTGATGTGGCACATGCGACAAACCTGGATTTATGTTGCAAGTACGACAACAATAGGGAAGTTGTCACGATTGTGACAAAAAATTAATACCATTGCGCAATCGTTGAAAGAGAAACCAACTAGGGAAATAATTGCAAGAGCAACCATAAAGATAACTCATCACACCCTCAACAATATTGGCAATGCAATGGAAAAGTTTGTGACGAAATTGGTCGTCGCAATTGCAACGGACCTGGAATTATATTGCGACGAAGTTGTAATACAATTTTCGTAAATTTGTATAGAAAGTTCGTCGCTAATGGAAAATTTTGTTACGGAGGATTCATCACAATTGAGACAAATGTGTGACAATGTTGCAATACAATTTTCATGATTTGTATAGCAAGTTCGTCGCTAATAGAAAAGATTGTTATGAAGGGTTCATCGCAATTGCGATGACAATACGATGAAGTTGCAATACAATTTCCATAGTTTCTATAGTAACTTCGTCACAATATTTGTACATGTTGTCACAATTGCGATGACAATAATTTATTTAAAAAATAAATAAAATTTTATTTTTTGAATAAAAAAATTAAGATTTGATTTTTGAGCCAATTATAGAAGGTGCTATAATTGGCTCAAAAATGTCATAGGAACTACCCCCCTTGGCTTCGCTAGAGTTTCCCTATACATAAGAGTTGAGGATCAGGGGACAACACCTTGACTTGATACTTTTCCCAAAGGACACACCAAGTGGATTGATGGTTTCTTCCATGTTAACCCTGGTGTGTATTAGGATGACAACAAGCACATTTCTCATAAAGTCACATTTTCTTTAGATGAAAGTTTTTTTTTTTTTTAAGCATTGTCATGAAATCATTTTCACATGCATGCCTAATCTGCATGATAAATTCATCTACAAATGTCTATGGTCTTCCTTCTACACACTTGCATTCTAGATTTTGTCGATCTCTAATCAAGTTCATGAATATGGTTTTTCATCTATGTGTATAATTTGTCAAGTTCATTCTCATGGTACTAATTTTATTTGTGCAACGTCATGCATCTAATATTGACTTTTTTTCAAGCATCTCTAATATAGATAACCTTTTTGTAACCGAATCACAATGCCTTATCCTCAAATGTTGAAAAATATTTTACAATAACTTTTAGAAAATTTAAGAAATAACCAAAGGTATTAAAACCTTATAACTTCTAATAAGTTGCCCCTTGGTTTCCTTTTAACCATGGCCCCATGTACACTTTCATAGGTTGCTCAACATAAATTTTCTCAAACTGCGAGTGTTCTTTCCCTAATACCATTATTGGTAAATTAAAGATACGCAATTACAACATGAAAAAAAATATGAGGAGAATATATCATCTATTGATGGAGTCATTGATATGATATGATTACATCCTTTTATTTGTAAATATGGTAGTTGTTTTGCCTATTCACCCCTAACTTCCAATACTATCACTTAAGTTAAAGTTTAACCTAATTGGTGACTTAGCACACATGACCTTTATTGCTTATCACTTTATTATATTATGACTATGCAATATATTGACGAGTGTCAATTATTCTAACACACCATTATAACTTTTTACAATAGAAAAAAAGTAAACTAAATCATGTTACTATAGTGGTTAACTAGTGATCTAATCCTAAGTCACCTGACACGAAGACACGAGACACGGGAATACGAGTATCTGATACTTACACGACGACCCTCGAAATCAGAACACTATATATATATATAT
>SNQJ01S0000001.1:617817-631735 GCA_010110895.2 Picea sitchensis | reverse complement strand
CCCAAAGTCAGTGATATAGCAACTGGATTTCACTCCCTAACTCAAGGATTTATGTTTGTTTAGCAACTTTGGAAAGTTATTCTCACAATCCTATTCCAAAGCTCTACACCTAAGCTAAGATGGGTTTGAAGAGCCCTAGAAAAGTTGCTAGATAAATTTTAATTAGAGCTTGATTTTAGGTTGTTGTTACTCAAAGGAGTGGTCGTGAAACTGATGGCGTTTTGACTCAACTCTTTAAACCATGCAAGAGGAAAATGAAATGCAAGAAATTAAACTTTGATGAAAACTAGCTATGGGAAGGAGAAAGAGGTTTTAAGCAAAGAAATAATTTCTTGATAGATTACTATGTGTGCAGTACTGCAAAATGACCCAAATTTTAAAAATACCATGCAAATGCCACAGGTCACTTAGTACACCTATACAACATTGAATCAAATGTCATCATTTATAACATAGTAAAATTTTATGATTATAGAGACCACCATACACATCTTGAATACTCATAAGGATCACAAGGGCTTCACCTTGTTGATACAACATCCATGTAACATACATCCCACATTTCCATGCAACTCCATCCATTCCTACATTATGCATCATCCAACTTCCATTGCTTGAAGAGGTGGAAGAACGAGAAGGGGATGAAGCTTATAGATGAAAAGACTCCCAATGGGGATGTGTGGTTCAATCCTAAATGGACCAATAATAAATAATGTTATATTTAATGTTTTTTTTTTTAGTGCTCTAAGATACAGTTTTATAGGGTTTAAGGCCTTCAAAAAAACCTCCTTTGCAAGTTTGGCCAAAATCCTATTATTTTTCATTAGAAATTTTTATGCATGCAGAGCTAAGAATGTAGTGAAGGTAAGTTCATATATTTTGACTTTTCACTTTGCATATACAAGCAAAATGATAAGGAAAAAGGGTGGCATGATGTAAAGGCTACGGGGAAGGCTGATGCACATAGCAGAAATCACATAAAAAGTAAGGGGCTATGTTAAGTACAAAGGAAAGTGAAGTAGAGTGTTGATGTGGAGCTATACACCAATGTGGATGCAAAGGTATAGACTATGGGGTTTGAAAGAAAAGAGGCATGCCCTCCACACTTCACATTAGTACTACTGTGGGGCAACAATAAGCTTGGTGACTAGGAGGAAGTACAACTACACCCTTTGCAATGTGATTGAGTGAAAACTAACAACTATGGATGTACATATATGGATGTGGCTCAATCCAAGTCATATATATGCCATGTACCATTCATGTACATGCTCAATCCAAGTCATATATATGGCAGGTACCATTCATGTACATGCTCAATCCAAGTCATATACATGCTCAATCCAAGTTGAAGAATAAGATAAGAACAACATTCTCCATTGACCTTGTGTAAACCATTCCATTTGGTGTTTGTTGCACTAAGTGTAAAGAACAATGTTGGAGAATTATAAGACGTAAGTTAGGTATGAGCTATTTGTTACCTCTTTATTACCTTTTATTTTAAGTGAGGGTGCACAAGCTAAGAGGAAGGGAACACTTGTTGAGAGATGGTGTACAAGTTCAACAATAGGCACAAATCTTCAAGAGAGGCTAACACTTTCTTAGATGAAGTTCCCCCACAATCAGTTATTGGTAACTCAAACAATAATACATTTACACTGTCCACATGCCTTAGCATGGTAATCCTATTTTATGATTAATTACAAGTTGGGGGAAACATGGGTGTTACATGACTTATAAAAGGTAGACACATAACACTACAAATGCAACAAATAACTATGAATCAACATGTTAAATACTTTTAGAATGATGTAATATGTCTATCATTTTCTATCATTTTCTATCTAAATTGATCAAAATTGTCTATCTATGTCTATCATTTTCTCATCAAAATTGATCAAAATTGTTGTTGAGCCACACATTTACAGATAATATCGTTAATAAATTTCAATGTAATACCCATAGACCATGACTAATTGTTTTAGTGTTTTGAAAATCCAAGAGGGGAGGAAAAGAGAATAGAGGAAACAACATTATAGCAGGTGTGGGACCCAAACACATTGGGTTTGGATATCAAATCTGATGTCTATTCTCATATTGATAGGGATCAATCATGCTAGTAACACATGAATTTAAGTGGGGATTCAAAAAGACAAGGTGTCCATGCTTCTCAAGGAAGCTTTCATCAAGTGACACTTTAACAATTCATATGTCAATACAATGGTAGGATTATATGGGTCTAAGTTATGTAATGGATTGAATGTTTTGGATGGTACATTGTATCATGGAATAATGGAAGCCAATGAGAAATACAAAATAGATGATTTTAGTCTTTAGATGTCGAAGGCAAGTAATGAGAGTGAATTCTTGAGTCTTTCTCATAATTCACATTCATCCTCATATTATAAAAAAGGTACAATACTCATTCAAAAACCATGTTTGGGATTTGATACATTGATAGGTTGTTGAAAATGTGACCCTTATTTTGAAATTTTATAATAATTGTTGTCTTTTATAAATGAAAAGTGATTTAAAAAATTTACAATTTTTTTAAAGGGTGTTTTTTAAATTACCTTTCTTGGATGGGTTTGAACTTCTTAGAAGGGTTGGGAAGGGTTCAATTTTTATCATTGCCCACTATGATCCACTCAATAGACTTATCAAGATTTATCAAATAAATGGGGATACCATTGAGCATGAGATGTGTTGAAGGAATAAGACTTCAAATGCAAACATTGAGATGAAGATGAGTAGATCATTAGAGTACTAAATGATCCATGAATCAAATAAAAAATGATCTTAGATTTAAAAGAGGAACCATTATAGTACTACATGATCCATAAATTGAATGAATTATGATCTTAAATTTAAAATAAGAACTGAGTAAAAAATTATCTTAGATCTAGAAGCTAAAGGAGGAGAGTAATACAATTCTAAAGAAGACAAAATGGAAACTGTCCTAGTTTAGCCTAAATCGTTTGAAAATTTGGGAGAAGAAGCCAATCCTAAATGGGATGTGGAGCTCATTATCGATGTAAAACAATTTATTAAAGAGTTTAAGGCATAACAACACTAGGAAAAACTACACAAACAAGATGGAACAAAGTTAGAGCCTCTTCAAGAGGCAGTGAAGCACATTAAGCTTGCCTGACTCCTTGAAGACAAAGTCCAGTAGGTGGAATATGAAGTAGTCAAGATAAGGGTTAGGGAGGTAGCCGAACTCGACCAAGAAAGATAAAGGTTAGGGAGGTAGTTAAACTCAAGACCAAACATGTAAATAAACTCAAGAAAGATGAAAAACATGTAAATAAACTACCAAGGTCAACTCAAAGGGGAACAAGTAGAGGTTGACACATACAAAGTTAAAATGAGTATGAGAGAAAAAGGGTCAAAAGGAAGATTTGATTGACATAGATTCATCAAAAAAAACTCCTAAGTGGACTTGATCATAGAAGAAAATACCAAATAGTCCTTGAGCGAAGTGGGAAGCAGTGTCCTGAAAGGAAGGCGGTTGACTGATGAAAAGAAGAGTCAAAGAAAAACAAGGACCATTGTTGGCAAAGTAGTGTAGACTCGCCTGGACTTTTGAATTCTAGAACAAAGGCCACAAAAATCAAGGTATATTAGGGTCTACTCAAGATGACCGACAATAATGAAAGTGTGGGAAAAGTAAATAAGTGGCCAAATAAGAAACCAAAAAAGGAGGGATCAAAATGATATCAACTCCCTCCACATGCTTAAGCAAAAATCTAAAGAGTCAAGACTACCTTTGAAGTTTCACACGGAATGATCACAATAGTTGTTCTAAATACCTCCGTAAAACCATGTCTACAAATGGGTGTTACATATTATATAGTCATTACCATTAAGAATCAACCTTCAATAAGGGAGGCTTGAGAAAATTTTGAGGTGTCTTGATAGCTTTTTGACAACAACTATTTGGTGCTACATGCCAAGGTAAGGAACACAGATAAAAATATTAGACAACTAGAAGCAACCAGGAGGAATACCCTTCATCGAGCTCATATGACATTCTCGAAAACACCCATTGAGTAGGGAATCTTTGTAGAGGAGGAAATATGAAAACGAATTCAACATGAGACAACAAGGAAAAGATCGACTAACACAATATCTACCTCGATGAAAGAGGTTGTATTGAAGCTATATTCATTGAACCTAGCATAATCTAGGGACTTTCACTACATGGAAACATATGTGTAGACATCGAGAGTAGAGAGAAACAATTTCATAGAGGATATTACAAAGGGTAACTGCAAAAAGTTACAGGAGGGGATATTCCACTGGTAGGAGCTCCACATAAAACCACACCAAGTCAAGCTCAAAAAGTATCCCACGATTTAAGTCTTTTGGAAAAGGATTTGGACAAGGACAAGGATAGTAATTACCTTAGAGTATGTTTCTTCTATGTAGGACCAAAATAATATGTTTCTGTTATGCGAGACCAAATTGGGGTTAGCATGTCCAGTTATAAAGATGGGATGACCATTTATAGGATATAGAATAGTTCAATTAGATGACTGATATGGAAGAGGAGTTCTTCCAAACAAGTTTGTATGAAATCTCCATATCATGTGAAGTATGGATGAATAAATATATCTAGACTTGGGTTGAAAGATAGGCCTTTACCAAGCAATGATATGATACATTATACATAGTATAGGATGAAATAGTAGTGTTAGAAGCACATCACTACATTTAATAGAGGACAAGTCAACACTAGTTGAGCATAAGATCCAGGTTCAGGAATATTGGGCATACTCAGTTGAAGCTAAACGTAAGAAATCTCAGTCAGAAAAGGAAAAAAAACACAAGTACTCGTAGACAATAACAAGTTAACTTATCATGAATGTAGATTTTGGGCCAAACAATTGATGTAGATAGGAGGCTATTAAGTGCTCCAAGGTTAGATACTTGTTGTCATTTCTCTTTTTCCTTTCAATTTCATAATTAAATTTCAATTTCAATTTCATAATTAAATCTGAAAAAAGAGTGAGGCATTTCTGGTCATGGAAATCTTCCTTTTCTTCTGTCATTGATAGGGATAAGGCGCTCAACCTATTTCTCCTCTTTCCATGCCCTTTTTCTCCTCTGTTTGTGACCTCTCTCTCTCGGTTTGTTCATGCCCTAGTATTTATCCTCTCTCTACGACTTCTTTCTCCATCTTTGGCCGGTATATTGTTGTCATGGGGATATGACAGTAGGCCTCTTTATTGTTGCATGGATATGGATCAATATTGGGAGCAGGGATATGACATATGGCCACGAGCGTGCAGGGATGCAGGGTTATGGAGTGCAGGGATGCGTCCAGGGTATAGAGTGTGTTAGCACAAGAATTTGCAGTTAGAAGAGGCCTAAGTTCTGCTCAAGTGCAAGCCTAGCACATCATGAATAAAAATGTTTGATTGGATAACTTGGGTTTTAGGAAATTATGAGAGTGGTTAAATTAATCAAGAAGGAAATGAATCCATAGGGAATGGAGTACATGAAAATAAACTGTAATCTCGAACTAACATTCTATGTGCAATAAATCAGGTCAACAAAGCTAAGATCAGTTAAAATGCTTATAAAGAGATGGAAAGAAGAAATAAGAAAAACAAAACTGAAAATGATCAAAGAGCATCCAGATCTTTAATGCATGTAAAAACAAGAGGAAAAACTCAGTTTTCATAAATCCTTTCTAAGACCGAATCAAAACTCAGATAATCCTGTGGCAATGGATAGAGCATATCCTATACAATAACCCTCTCAACACAGAAATTGCAGACATATAACCTATAGCAACAACACATATCCAAGAAGATGAAAGATGGAAAAATAATTTTCACGGAAAAGAGAAAAAAAAATGATACACAACTTCATTTTAAGCTGAGTTCTATTACATAAAAAAGAATCACAGGTCTGCAACTTAAAAATCAGAGAATTTTCATGCCTATCTAGCTCCCTCACGGATCTTGAAATTTTACCCAGACCTCTTGGGTCTCTTTCCCCCCTCCTTCTTCAAGATATATCACCTTCTTTAAATAGACAATAGCATCCAAATGAACTAAGGAGGTCGAATCCCATATCCTCCATTGGATTCTAAGCCTTGGATATAGGTGGAAACAATCAAAGAGACAAAAATCCAACAAACTGCTAATTTTCAGGAATTTGTTGGAAGTCATTAATAAAATGTCTCCGTCTCATTGCATGAAGCCTTTGCTAGAGATAAATATTAGGTGCAGGTGTCCCTTGACATCTAATTGATCCTTGAGAATCCATTCGAATCCTCCTTGACAGGTGGCAACCTCCCAACAAGGCATTTATCAAAATCCATGACCGCTATAGAAAATTAGGTAGTGTTGTTGTGCAGAGTGGGTAGCGCCACTTATATATACAATTTCTCTCAAACCATAACACATTTTGAAAAACTGAGAGAGGTTTTTGTTATCTGGAATGTTATGAACAAAAACCTCCTCCAATTTTCAAAAATACCTTCTCAATTTCTCAAAATCAAAGTTTTAGGTTAATGACTCAAAACTGGTAAAATAACTTCGCACAATTCGTTTTCTGCCAGAATATTATGCAACACTTGTAAGTAGCACCTGACTGTGTTGCACCTGTATGCAGCTTCTGTCCTCTATGAAATATTACACAACGCCTTTACGTAGCGCTACTTACGTTGCATCTGCATACAGGTTTGGGTAGCATTTCCAAAACATAGCGCCTTTCAATCTTGAATATGTACAAAGCAGTGTGTGTTCTTTCATGATGACAAAACCATTTTACTTAGGTGACTTGATCGTACCATAGGTAGTGACTTTTTACCACTAGGGAAACTAGCACTTAGCAAAAACCCAAAACTCTGATAGTTAGGCCTCTTCTAACTGCAAATTCTTGTGCTAACATAGGCTCCATGGGGGATAGAGTCCTCCCTGTGAGGCTCTAAGAACTCTTGTAGTTTTAGTGCCTTATCCTTTGGGCTTGTGGAGTCATGCTTTGATGCATAGTGCTGAAGACAACATGCTGACAACTTATATTACTCTACTTTCAAAGAGAAAGCAAACACACCTACTCTTGATGGAGCTTATTTATGTACAAAACCTAAGCTAACTGACTTTTACAATGGGCTAGGTGAAGGATTCATGAGCCAAGAGAGGCTAGAGTAGGAGCACGTAGTTTTTTTGTGTGTGTTCATTTGTAAGCCTGTGGGAATTTAATGATTGTAAGCATTACTGCTATTGGAGACTCATGAGAGCTGTGATTTCAGATTGTAACTCTTCTTTTTATATTTCTTCTTATTTGAATACATTGTAGATTTGAGGATCAAAGGCTGTCAATGATTTATGGATCCCTAAGCAGCAGAGGATCTATTGTATTTTGTCCATCAGTCATTGTTTATATTCAAGTATTTGTTGATTCATTAAATTGAGAGGATCTCTATTTAGTGAACATTCTACCTTATGTTTTCCTTCTTCATTCTTCCACTTATCAGCATATAATCTTGTTTTCTGTTGAGCAGCTTTTGTGCCTTCGATGAGTAGGATGTTTGTGACTCCATTTCCCATTGGTGTAGCCTACTAATCTATAGTTTGCAGCCCTCTCTCTTTATTTATCCATCTTGTTGATCCACCTATTCAAAACCATAGTTATCTTTTACATTATGATGGGTGTTGAGCTTACACTTTAGCAGTCAAAGTGTGACTTTCAGTGCTAACATCTTTTGGCGCCATTGTCGGGGACAGATTTGAGAAGATTGAAAATATCACTGGGAAGAACGACATTGCACAACTCCAGCTTTAGATGGTGACTAAAGTTGGGCACCTTCAAGACTGCACATTCACCATGGTGACTCCAATGTTCAGAATATGTTGGTGACTCCACTGGAATGAGACCAATTAAATGGCTATGAAAGCTATCTTGGCTAGGAGGTTTGCCCCACTCGATTTCTCATCTATAGAGGATTATCCACATCCTTTGCCTCTTATTGATGAATGGCAAGATCTACTGCCCAGATTTTATGAAGGTAAGGATGACAACCCTGTTGATCATGTTCATGAATTTCATAATTTGATGCAGCATCTTAACATCCATCATGAAGATATATTGATGAAAATGTTCATGTATTCATTGGACGGGGATGCACGTAAATGGTATTTCTCATTACCCCCTTCCAACATTTCATCCTTGAAGGATTTCCGTAGAGTATTCAATGAACACTGCAAAAGGTTTTATCCCTCTGAAAGTATTTGTCATAACTGTTGTGAGGGATATGTAGAATACGCTCAAGATTTTTTAGATTTCTCTGTTGGATATAAAGATGAAAATGATTTATTTCACTGTCAAAATGAAAGCATAAATAATACTCCTGTATTCAGAGAGGACATCATTCATAACTTTGTTTCAGATGAAAATCATGTATATGAACAACTAGAAGAAACAGTTACTGTTGTTCATGACATGGATATTTTTAAAAATTATATTCTTGATGAAATTACTGTTTTAGAGGTCGATCATAGGTATGAAGGGCAACCTGTTTTTGATGAATATTCTAGTGATGATGAGCATCAAGATTATCCTATATTTGATCACTATGAAGACAGGGAGTATGATGCATAGGTTGGCCTTGTCACAGAAGACATAACCCAAAGATTTGACCAGGAGCAACCCTTAGTTGAGGCACATTAAGAGATTGTTTATACAAATCCAGAAGTAAATCAACAGTCATCAGTGGATCAACAACCACCTACGTCAATCCTTCTTCCACTTGTACCCACAATTTACAGTAATCAACTTGAAGTGGAAAAATAATTATGTTATCAGTCCCATGTCTTTTGTCACCATTTTTATGACCCTCTAGGGGTGTATATGGAGTTTTATTTCTCAAATGTTTTGGAACCTGTAAACTTTATTGTGCCAGCACCAGTTAGAGGAGATATAGGAAATGTTTTCAAACCATTGTCATATTCCTTTTGTCTGCTGTCAATAATTGGCATTATAAAGACTCATGTCAGCAAGTTGCTTGAATGGATTTGGTGGAAGTTTGCCTTCACCTAGCCCATTGTAAAAGTTAGTTAGCTTAGGTTTTGTACATAAATAAGCTCCATTAAGAGCAGACGTGTTTTCTTTCTGTTTGAAAGTAGAGTAATAAAAGTTTTCAATATGTTGTCTTTATCACTATGCATCAGAGCATGACTCCACAAGCCCAAAGGATAAGGCACTGAAACTACAAGAGTTCTTAGAGCCTCATAGGGAGGACTCTATCCCCCATGGAGCCTATGTTAGCACAAGAATTTGCAGCTAGAAGAGGCCTAAATATCAAAGTTTTGGGTTTTTGCTAAGTGTTAGTTTCCCCAGTGGTAAAAAGGCACTACCTATGGTATGGTAAAGGCACCTAAGTAAAATGGTTTTGTCATCATGAAAGAACACACACTGCTTTGTACATATTCAAGATTGAAAGGTGTTGTGTTTTGGTAATGCTACCCAAACCTGTATGCAGACGCAACGTAATTAGCGTTACGTAAAGGCATTGTGTAATATTTCATAGAGGATAGAAGCTGCATACAGGTGCAACATAGTCAAGCGCTACCTACAGGCGTTGTGTAATATTCTGGCAGAAAACAAATTGTGCAGAGTTATTTTACCAGTTTTGAGTCATTAACTTAAAACTTTGATTTTGAGAAATTGAAAAGGTATTTTTGAAAATTGGAGGAGGTTTTTGTTCATAACATTCCAAATAAAAAAAAACTCTCTCAGTTTTTCAAAATGTGTTATGGTTTGAGAAATATTGGATATATAAGTGGCGCTACCCACTCTGCACAACGACGCTACCTAATTTCCTGTAGCGGTCACAGATTTTGATATTTGCCTTGTTGGGAGGTTGCCACTTGTCAAGGAGGATTCGAATGGATTCTCAAGGATTATTTATATGTCAAGGGATACATGCACCTAATATTTATCTCTATCAAAGGTCTCATGCAATGAGGTGGAGACATTTTATTAATGACTTCCAACAAATTCCTGAAAATTAGCAGTTTGTTGGATTTTTGTCTCTTTGATTGTTGCCACCTATATCTAAGGCTTAGAATCCAATGGATGAGATGGGATTAGACCTCCTTATTTCATTTGGATGCTATTTTCTATTTAAATAAGGTGAGATCTCTTGAAGAAGGAGGGGGGAAAGAGACCCGAGAGGTCTGGGTAAAATTTCAAGATCCACGAGGGAGCTAGATAGGCATGAAAATTCTTTGATTTTTAAGTTGCAGACCTGTGTTTCTTTTTTATGTAATAGAACTCAGATGACAATGAAGTTATGCATCAATTTTTTTTCTCTTTTCTGTGTAAATCATTTTTCCATCTTTCATCTTCTTGGATATGTGTTGCTGCTATAGGTTATATGTCTGCAATTGCTGTGCTGAGAGGGTTATTGTATAGGATATGCTCTATCCCTTGCCACATGCTTATCTGAGTTTTGATTCAGTCTTAGAAAGGATTTCTAAAAACTGAGTTTTTCCACTTGTTGTTACATGCATTGAAGATCCAGATTCTCTTTGATCGTATTCAGTTTTGTTTTTCTTATTTCTTCTTTCCATCTCTTTATAAGCATTTTAACTAATCTTATCTTTGTTGACCTGATTTGCTGCACATTTAATGTTAGTTCAGGATTACAGTTTCTTTTCATGGACTCCATGCCCAATGGCTTCATTTCCTTCTTGATTAATTTAACCACTCTAATAATTTCCTAAAACCCAAGTTATCCAATCAAACATTTTTATTCATGATGTGCTAGGCTTTCACTTGAGCAGTCCAAGAGAAACTTCTAGCGCTAACAAAGTGCACAGGGATGCAGTCGAGGTATGGATCGCACAGGGGATATGCATACACAAATGGGGGCTTTGTTTTTGTTAAAAGGGTTTAAGGTTTTGTCATTTATTTATTTTTTAATTTATATATTTATAATATATAAATTTACGAGTCAAATCACTGGGCGGAGGGGATCCCTTGTCCCATAAACAAGGGGTTCTCATACAACAATTTGATTTTTATCTTGTTATTAGAGCTAAATTTGAACAAGGATTCCATTTATCTTGTTGATATTGACATTCTTTTGTATGAGATGGTCAATGACAATGGTTAGTGCGACCTAGAAGGCAGATTGGAAACATTATGGGTTAACACCCAAATTTCTATTGTTACCACTTATTAGTAATAGTTTTGTGTGCAAAGTGACCAAACACTCTTATAATAATCAGAGTAGGTTAACAATTGCTAAGTTTCTACATGGAGGAGCCATCCGTCTATCTCACCAGGAGTCGTCCATCAATCTATTGCGTGGAGAAGTCGTCTGTCAAACTCTGATTCGTTGTGTGTGGAGGAGGTCACATCTTCAAGCTGCTGAAGATTTTTGAAGGGGGCGCACTGCATTGAAGGATCATTGTTACTGTTAAGATGCTAAAGAAATTAATGTTTGCCTGAATTGCATGAGAGAGAAAGTCGCCTCTATAGATTTGATTATTGAATCGTTGCCACCGTTCACAGGGAATTTCTTGCAAATTGTCACATATTCTAACTGTCAAATCTTAAGGGAGGGAGCATATTGCTATTGTTACCACCAATAGAACCTGAAAAATGTTGTCAATAATCATTTGTTGTCTTCTCTAGTGGTCACGTTCTAGCCAGATCATAGAAGATTTGTTGTACCAGATCACAGGAGTTTCGTTGTTAGGAAAGAGGAATATGAGATTGTCCTGTTTTTTGTAAGCTTAGGATTTAATCACATCATCTCGAACCTTCAATGAGTGCTAACCACTTCTGAATTTGAAGGAGCGTAAATTTGGGTCATAATACACCTACCTAACTCCATCATCCCTCAAGTCAACATCGTGGGCCAAAATCAACGAACATCACATCATTATCTATTTAAGACATCCTAAAAGATAATCATATCTCCATACACGACCAAGACAAGTGAATCACATCTATCAAATTCATAAATATATAAATATGCACAAGTCACATACATCCTAAAATACCAATCTCGTGGTATAGGTAACAACCCACATAATGTGATGAACATCACATGAAAATGATAATATCTCTCATGAACCTCAAAACCTATGACAACTAAAACAACATGAACTAGGTCAATTCCATATTTTTGACAAAATCTTTATGCAAGAGTAACATCATGGTCAACACCCTCTATCTAATATAATTTAGTAACCTTGGACCTATAGTGTATAACACTCACATCGGTTGTAATCTTAGAATTAATCACTAATTCCACAATAGGTTTTGGACCTGTCTCTATGGCATCATACCATGAATTATATGCACATGCCTCCTCAATTATAGAAGGATAATCTAGCTTCTCACTAGAATTTACAAGTGCCACAAGATCAATAAGTAATCATAAAGACCACCTTCTCTCACCCCTCTAGCAAAAGTCCTCAGAATAGATAAACTACAATCATTGATGGTGCAATGTTGTCCCTCAAATGAAACTCTCCAATGTACATATATCATACAACAAACTGAAAGAATATTCTTCTTCAAACCAGGAACCAATAGAGCATCAGTCAATAAAATCACTTCAAGGCATCTAGAAGGAAATGGAGCCAAGTACTCCTCTCACAAGATAAGTAGCATAATCACCAAGTGTTGGGTATAAATTGCAGCAATGGTGTACACACTGTACAAATCTAATGGTTATGAATTAGATCTTGACAAAAATGAAAGTAGAACATGAAAAGTAGAATATCAACTAGAGTTTAGAAATTTCCATTGATAACTACTTTCCCTTTCTGGAAAATTTTGGCTGGGAACAATCAAAATTGTGATTTTTATGGGTCAGTGTATATTTTTGGGGTACCTTCCACACGATGACACACATTTTAGGGCTATTATTTGCACTAGTTTTAATAGGTCAAAATTAGGATTTTTCCTAGCGACTTATAGAGGTCTAGTGGAGGTGGGAAATGAGGTCAAATGGATAGTAAACATGTTGATAATGGTATATTTCAAAAAACAACTTGTGGAAATGTCACAATTGAGTAGTTTTTAGGTGATAACATACTTCCCCATGATGTGTGAGGTTAGGAGGAAATTGTATGACCAAAATACATCACAATTTTATTTGAAATGCTAAGAGAAGACCAAGGAGGGAGACAAGTGTCCAAGGAAGGAGGACCACTTTCGGATGAACCATAGAGTACCACCTATCAACAACAAAGTCAAAAGGTGATAGGTGTACAAGATCCCAATAGGCATAAGTTAGGCATATCCATACTCATTAAGAAATCTCATAAAAATGACACAATGGTATGCGTGGAATAAGGGAGCCAAGTGAATGAGACAAAATGGGGTCTCAATATAGTACAACATGGGGATGAAAAATACGTGCCAAAGTATAATATAGTGATATGAACAATCATACATAGAAATTCCTAGAATAATGGGGTCAGGTCCAACATAGAAGCATCATGACTGCAAATAATATGGATACATAGGAATTGATTCCCTACCCCAAGGGGGAGGGGGGAATGAATAAAACCGAGAAGCCCCGATGAACATGAAACAACCTAAGAAGCCCCACTAAAAAGGAAAGGGGCTCCCAAGATCTCAAATGAGCCAAGGAGGAGGGATAAGAATTGCAGAGGAGGGATAAGAATTGTGAGCATTTTCTCTTCTGGGGTGAATTTGAAGTAGAACCCCAGCCTAAGGACAAAAAGAAGACTTCATCCAATAAATATTCAACACCCCAGAGTAGTAAAAGGAAAATAAGAGCCAATTCCCCACTGATTATAGAGGATCCTACCTCTTCTTCTAAGTCCAAGAAAGACAAATATAAGCTTGATTTCAGCCAAGCTACAGAAGGGAAAACTAGTGCCTCTGATAAAAATGTCTTGAACCTGACTTATAC
>SNQJ01S0000001.1:606118-617807 GCA_010110895.2 Picea sitchensis | reverse complement strand
TTGTGTATGCATATCCCCCGCGCGATCCATACCCCGACCACATCCCTGTGCACTCCATACCCCAGACGCATCCCTATGCACTCCATACCTCGACCACATCCCTTCACTCCATAAACCCCCATCCCTACACACCCATGACCATATGTCATATCCCCGCACCCAATATTGATCCATATCCCCGCAACGGTAAAGAGGTCGACTGTCATATCCATGGGACAACAATATACCGCCCATAGATGGAGAAAGAAACTGCAGACAGAGGATAAAGACTAGGGCACAGACAAACCAGGAGAGAGAGGTCACAAATAGAGGAGAAAGAGGGCATGAAAAGAGGAGAAAGAGGTTGAGCGCCTTAGCCCTAGCAATGACAAAAGGAAAGGTAGATTTCCATGACCAGAAATGCCTCGCTCTTTTTTCAGATTTAATTATGAAATTGAAAGGAAAAAGAGAAATTCCAACAATTATCTGACCTTGGAGCGCTTAATAACCTCCTAGCTACATCAATTGTTTGGCCCAAAATCTACATTCATGATTAGTTAACTTGTTGTTGTCTACGAGTACTTGTGTTTTTTTCCCTTTTCTGACTGAGATTTCTTACGTTTAGCTTCAACTGAGTATGCCGAATATTCCTGAACCTGGACCTTATGCTCAACTAGTGTTGACTTGTCCTCTATTAAATGTAGTGATGTGCTTCTAGCACTACTAGTTCATCCTATACTATGTATAATATATCATATCCTTGCTCGGTAAAGGCCTATCTTTCAACCCAAGTCTAGATATATTTATTCGTCCATACTTCACATGATATGGAGATTTCATACAAAATTATTTGGAAGAACTCCTCTTACTTATCAGTCATTTGATTGAACTATTCTATAGACCATAAATGGTTATCCCCATATTTATAACTGGACATGCTAACCCCAATTTGGTCTCGCATAGCAAAAACATACTATTTTGGTCCTACATAGCAGAAATATACTCTAAGGTAATGACTATCCTTGTCCTTGTCCAAATCCTTTTCCAAAAGACTTAAGTCATCCACTATACTCTATTAAAGTCATCCATCAACCTAAAAAAAAATTGTGGGATACTTTTTGAGCTTGACTTGGTGTGGTTTTATGTGGAGCTCCTACCAGTGGAATATCCCCTCCTGTAACTTTTTGCAGTTTCCCTTTGTAACATCCTCTATGAAATTGTTTCTCTCTACTCTCGATGTCTACACATATGTTGCCATGTAGTGAAAGTCCCTATATTATGCTAGGTGCAATGAATATAGATTCAATACAACCTCTTTCATCGAGGTAGATATTGTGTTAGTCGATCTTTTCCTTGTTGTCTCATGTTGAATTCTTTGTCATATTTCCTCCTCTACAAAGATTCCCTACTCAATGGGTGTTGTAGAGAATGTCATATGAGATCGATGAAGGGTACTCCTCCTGGTTGCTTCTAGTTGTCTAATCTTTTTATCCTTGTTCCTTACCTTGGCATGTAGCACCAAATAGTTGTTGTAAAAAAGCTATCAGGACACCTCAAAATTTTCTCAAGCCTCCCTTATTGAAGGTTGATTCTTAATGGTAATGACTATATAATATGTAAGACCCATTTTTAGACATGGTTTTGTGGAGGTATTTAGAACAACGATTGTGATCATTCCGTGTGAAACATCAAAGGTAGTCTTGACTCTTCAAATTTTTGCTTAAGCATATGGAGGGAGTTGATATCATTTTGATCCCTCCTTTTTTGGTTTTTTTTTTGGCCACTTATTTACTTTTCCCCCACACTTTCATTAGTGTTGGTAATATTGAGTAGACCCTAATATACCTCGATTTGTGTGGCCTTTTTTGTAGACTTCAAAAGGCCAGGTGAGTCTACACTACTTTGCCTAACAACAACATTCATCATGCATTTTTTATTCATTTGCCTCTTCTTATTTCCATTCTACAATGAACTTCTTGTTGATAGTCATATTCATTGGGTAGTTGGTTGAAGGTCCCATAATGCTTCAAAAGTGATAGTCAAGACTCAAAAGCATCAATGATTTATTATCATAACCAAAATTCCACTGTAAGGTGTGGGTTCCAACTACATGTTGAGATTGACTTGAAGAATTATGGGCCTCTAGTTTTTCGTGTTTCAAGTTGCTACAATGATATACCTTGAGAGTCTGCATGCTCTTCTAAACTGCCCTTTGAACTATTGGAGATTTTAAATAGAATCTTACCAGTCCTTGCCCTTATCTTGAGAAGTCAAGTCATCCATATTTTCAAAACCATTCCTCATGCATTTTTTTATTCATTTTCCTCTTCTTCTTTCCCTGTTGCTACCAACGACTCTCCTTGTCCTCTTTAACACATTCTTAATCATAGATAGGTCCTGCCAAAGCTTATTTTTTGATCAGATTTTAAGTATTGATAGTTTCTGTATGAACTGAACATGTTCAATAACCATTGCTAACCACTTTGATTATGTAATAACCCAAAATCCACTGGCAATTGCTTTCTTGGAAGATTACAGACGAACATATTAGGGATTGTGCCACTATCACCATACAAAAACCCTTTCTTGCTTTGAGGCTGGTATGTGCTAGTCTTAGGAGGGAGTCCCCAATTAGGTCTTTAATGTACATGGGAAATCTGTAATATAAATCACCTATTTGACCCAAAATTCAGTAAATAAATTTGTAAATATGCCAGTTATCAGCCTATGCAGGTAATAAGAATTCTTTACTTCCTCTGACAACCCAGTTATCCATCAAATACACAACAAAGTTGACAAATAGTATGCTAAATTTGCGATATGGAAATCCTAATCTGCGGATAAAACCCAAATTACAGTTCGAAACATTTCTTGCTCAATAAAACATAGACTTTGCAAATTTCCGGTAACCCTAAGTGTTGAAAATTAATCATAATTGATTGGTGCCTTGATTCCAAAGTACTATGGAGTCATAAAACACAAATATCTCCTTCAATCAAACACTTTTTACCCATGTTTAAGGGCCAAGATCTAATCAAATTATAACAATGGCAGTGAATTATATACACCACAAAAATATTGCTTTATTCAAAAGTTAAAACAACACCAAGGATAGCAAGGGAATGGAAACATAATAGATCACATTGAATTCCTTTCGATTACACTACAAAGAGGCTGAAATAACCATGCCCACAATGCAACAAGGGATGGTACAATTCACCGACACACTACTGCTCCTAATAGATCTTGAGAGATCAAATCCCTTACAAAGCAATAGATCAAGACTAAAACAACCGATGCCAAAGACAATGACCTCCATCCCTTTTATACCTTAAGGGAGGGGTTCATACATAAAATAACATACAATATTTTCCCCTTTAGAAGGATCCTAAAATAGAAGATGAATAAAATATAATAACATCCCAAGAAAGTAGAAAGAAAATGTCAAAGAGGTGGAGTGCCCTCTTTGTAGGTGAGGTAAATGCCAAGGACGTGTGAAAATAGGTGGAGTGATCTTATTCAAAGTTTGATAAGTGACATCATAAGTTGAGCACCTACCTTGGAAGGGGCCTCCTAGGGCGAAGCACTCTCCTCCAAATGTGAACTTCTCCAAATATGTATAAATGCCTTGAAATATGTATAAGTGCCTCCAATTATGTAGAAGTTCCTCTAAGGTGGATGAGTACCTAAATGAAACAACATAAATCCAAGCACCCTCCTTTAAAGTGGACAAAAGCCATACTTATGCCAAAGCTCTTAACATAGTCTTGTGCATCGAACTCTGTTTAGAATAACCCTAATTATGCTTGGGCCAGATCTAGGGTTAACAAAGTGCAAATTGGACCTCAATCCATTAAGGATACTGGATAACAATTTTTTTCAACATAATGTAAGAATCAAAATTAAACCTCAATAATTGTATGCATGCAAGGGCTCCTCCAGTTTTCTCGACTCTGTGAGTTTCACTTGTCTAGCAGCTTCCTCTATGACGATATTCACCTGTATGTAATCCTTACAAAGAATACACATGGACTCCACCATTAAGCCTTTTGGCTACCAAAGTCTCTTTATCCATACTTAAACATTACAATATGATAATATATGATGCAAAAAGAGGGGATTCAACAAATTTGCATATTTTCTGATATGTTTGAAAAATGGTCATATATAATAATAATAATAATAATATAATTTTAAGGTAACGGCCAAGGGAGACACCAAATCGGTGTATGAGACCCCCTTGTTTGTGGGACAAGGGAACCCCTCCATGCAACGATTTGACCACTAAAGTCTACGGAGGTATACATACCCTACCCCCCTCTGGATTTGAACTTGTGACCTCTTATGAGGAAACACATGTTCTTTTACTAATTTATAAATGACCCTTTCTCAAACATATGCAAAAATATGCAAATTTGTATTGACAAAGTAGTAAAATTCAAGTCACCTAAAGTTGTGCATAATAGTTGATACAATATTTTCCATATTTGTTTTTATAATAGACTAATAACTTCCCTTTGATCACACACACACACATACACACATATCTATGTGTGTGTGTGTTTGTGTGCGATCAAAGGGAATTTATTAGTCTATTATAGAAACAAACATGTAAAAAATCGTATCAACTATTATGCACAACTTTAGGTGACTTGAATTTTACTGCTTTATCAAATAATATGCAACTTTAGTTCACTGAGGACTTTAACTACTTCATATATTGAGAATCCTATAGCCAACATAAGGTTACCACTAAGGGCTGAAAGGTTGTGATTAGATTAACAATAACTGTCAAGAATACACTTTGCAAACTACCTATAACATTGCATCTCATGTTAGAGTCTCTCCTTGAGGCTTCCTATGGCCTCAAGGATCACACACTATTACGGAAGTTATATGCCAACCATCCCTTTCCTTGTATAATTACATATTAATGGGCAACAGGCTCAAAACAGTTCATTGAATATCACTTAGAATTTCTATGATAAAATTTTTAACTTACTGGCAAATTCAGGGAAAGTATCGAAAATTATCGTGAAACTTAAAAAATACAAAAAGTATATCCATCATAAGCTGATCATGGGACAAATACAAGACATAGAGGTCTCACGCTGGTCATTCTGCCTTGGGTTTATAAGATTCCATGCATTGGCTCCATAAGATGAGATGCTTATTGAACTTGAATTTTAGATAAAAGCACCCCAGTTGGATTTGCCTTTGAGGGAAAATATTTTTTCTAGCAAGAATCTTTAATTTGTTAAGAATGCTCAAAATTATAGATAGAAAAACATAAGTAAGAGCTAGTTATGATGAGTTTCTCCACCCATACAACCAATTCTGACATGGTCAATCTTTCGTTTGGGTCATGCATAATAGAAAGCTCTGCAATATCATCCATTCTTAGCTTAGCAGAGGCTCTACATTTAATTGTAAATCCAAACTTCCATCTAGAATAACTGTTGCCTGGCTGATCAGGGGCACTGCCCATTTGATAATGTTGGGTGGATCAAAATCCATGTCATATTCTTTTCTTCCACTCAGAATCTCTCTTAAAACCTCAACAAATCTATATACATCACTATTCTCTATAAAATTCCAAGACCTATAGTAATCTTAATCAATATAGATAACATCCCCTTTCTGGACATAGGAAGGCAACCCTTTCACTCAAAATAAAGTTAACCCAAAATATGCTACCCCAGAAAGACATAGCTTATAACTTCTCCCATTAAGATGTTTTGCAACACTTACAAATTCTGACAGCCAACAAAGATGTTTTAATAATTTGCAGACATGGAAGTCCTAATAACATCTGTGCTTATGATCAATGATGAGGCTTCTAATACTCCAGCTGTTCTCATCCTCTAAAGTGTAGGGGTAACAACTTTGCCTCAGCTATTGAAATGATTTCCGAGTATCATGCCCATGGAGATACTGGTAGATGAGAACATCCAGGTCTTTTCCCAAAGTACATTATCACTGTTGAATTTAAAGCAACTACAAGATCCATTCTCTGGGAGGATGGAAAAGACCCTAGCTGAGATCTAGGGCCCCCAGTGCACTCCTGGGGTTCTTGGTATGGGACCAAATAATCAAAGCCATTGAAAAATACCCTTGTAAGGGCCCCCAATAGATAACTATAATATAACATGTACGACTTGATAACAGATTCACCTTTAGGATCCTTTTATATCTCGCATCATATCTGTGTATTTTCATGACGTCAAAGCCCAAACTATCTTGGTGGATTCTAATATTGGAGCTACAGTTAGTGTAGATGCTTATCATGTTGAATTCCTTTAGAGATCAGTTAACTTCCCTTCGAAGGTGTAGGGAACTTCATCTAAGCAAGTGTTAGTCTCTCTTGAAGGTTTGTGCCTACTGTTGAACTTGTACACCCTCTCTCAACAAGTGAGCCCTTCCTCTTAGCTTGTGCACCCTCACTTAAAATAAAAGGTAATAAAAAGGTAACAAATAGCTCATACCTAACTTACGTCTTATAATTCTCGAACACTGTTCTTTACACTTAGTGCAACAAAGACCAAATGGAATGGTTTACACAAGGTCAATGTAGAATGTTATTCTTATCTTATTCTTCAACTTGGATTGAGCATGTACATGAATGGTACCTGGCATGTATATGACTTGGATTGAGCCACATACATATATGTACATATATAGTTGTTAGTTACCACTCAACCACATTGCAGAGGGTGTATTTGTACTTCCTCCTAGTCACCAAACTTATTGTTGCCCCACAATAGTACTAATGTGAAGTGTGGAGGGCATGCCTTTTTGCTTTCAAACCCCATAGTCTATACCTTTGCATCCACATTGGTATATATATCCACATCAACACTCCACTTCACTTTCCTTTTCACTTAACATATCCCCTTACTTTTTATGTGATTTCTGCTATGTGCATCAACCTTCCCCGTAGCCTTTACATCATGTCACCCTTTTTCCTTATCCTTTTGCTTGTAGATGAAAAGTGCAAAGTGCAAAGATATGAACTTCCCTTCACTACATTCTTAGCTCTGCATGCATACAAATTTCTAAGGAAAAATAATAGGATTTTGGCCAAACTTGCAAAGGAGGTTTTTTTGAAGGTCTTAAAACCCGTAAAACTGCATCTTAAAGCACTAAAATTGAACATAAATAAATAAATAAAACCATTAAAGAGAAACTTCTTTATTATTGGTCCATTTATGATTGAACCACACATCCCCATTGGGAGTCTTTTGGTCTTTAAGCTTCATCCCCTTCTAGTTCTTCCACCTCTTCAAGCAATGGAAGTTGGAATATGCATAATGTAGGAATGGATGGAGTTGCATGAAAATGTGGGATGTATGTTGCATGGATGTTGTATCAACAAGGTGAAGCCCCTGTGATCCTTATGAGTATTCAAGATGTGTATGGTGGTCTATATAACGTTTACTATGTTAGAAATGATGACTTTTGATTCAATGTTGTATAGGTGTACTAAGTGAACTATGGCATTTGCATGGCATTTTTAAAATTTGGGTCATTTTGCAATACTGCACACATAGTAATCTATCAAGAAATTATTTCTTTGCTTAAAACCTATTGCTCCTTCCCATAGCTAGTTTTCATTGAAGTTGAATTTCTTGCATTTCATTTTTCTCTTGTATGGTTTAAAGATTCGAGTCAAAATGCCATCAGTTTCACGACCACTCCTTTGAGTAACAACAACCTAAAATCAAGCGCTAATTAAAATTTATCTAGCAACTTTTCTAGGGCTCTTGAAACCCATATTAGATTAGGTGTAGATATTTGGAATAGGATTGTGAGAATAACTTTCCAAAGTTGCTAAACAAACATAAATCCTTGAGTTAGGGAGTGAAATCCAGTTGCTATATCACTGACTTTGGGAAGCCCTTCTAACACAAGGGTCAATCATGAAGTCGCATTGGGGCCCTCAGAGTAATCAACCTTGCTTTGTTGTTCTTGGTGTCAACTGTCCCCCCCTCTGCTTTGGTATAGTAGGTGATACCATAGAGGCCATAATATTTTAGACTTCCTACACAAGGTGACAACACAGGGAAGGTGGTGTTGTACCTGGGATCGACGTTGGCTAGAATCACTCAGACTCCTTGTAGGGTTGCCCACTGCTCGGTGAGGTAACTTGCACTAGAGCGTTAGTTCGTTAAGCAGTTTTTCAATGTAACTTTTCCACCCGCCGAAACTCAGCCCCTTGGCGCATCGATTTTGCGATGTTGGATTCCATCACCAACTAACGCTTCTTTGTGAGAAGGTTTGTTTGCATGCTTGACTCCTAGATTAATTAGAGTGTGCTGTTTTTTCTCCTTAGTTGGCCTTAGGATTGAGTTTGTGTCTAATGGCATCCGTTTCCGGTTAATTCCTCATTTGATCAATACAAAATATGGATGCAATTAAAATAAAAGGTAATAAAGAGGTAACAAATAGCTCATACCTAACTTACGTATTATAATTCTCCAACATTGTTCTTTACACTTAGTGCAAAAAACACCAAATGGAATGGTTTACACAAGGTCAATGGAGAATGTTATTCTTATCTTATTCTTATTGCCATAACTAACTTATTCTTCAACTTGGATTGAACAAAACTAATATTTGTATAGTTCTAATCTTGGCTTGAACAAAACTAATATTTGTATAGTTCTACTCTTGTATCGAACAAAAGTAATATTTGTATAGTTCTACTCTTGGCTTGCCTTAGACATATTTCCAACTAAAGCACCCAATATTTTAAACACACCAATTGATGGTTGGATTTCTTACTCCATAGCATTGACCCTCATCTTCAATGAACATTTCTTATAATAATTATAATTTACACAAATCCAACAAACAACAACCTTACTACTATTTTTTTCTTATTCCACATGATAAATTTATCATGTCCTTAGTGTTATCACATTAATATGTCCTCAATATGTCCAAAATCAAGAGGGATATCACATTAAATTAGGCGGTTGACCACTGATATTGGTAATTGCACCCTAGTCTAATTGTGCATCCAAAACTAAAGATATAAATTTTTTATTTAGAACTTTGAATATGATGATGGACTACTAACTAACAACACGTGCACATGCAACTAAAGGTACAAACAAATAGGGACCTGTCATATATTTATTCATTGAGTGAGAAAATATTAGGACAAACAGAGGCCGGAAATGAGACTGCATCTAGTAGATATGATAAGTAAACAAGGACCAGAGGTGAAAAAGTAAGAATAAAATTTTGTAGACGCATGGAATTTTTTCTTGCCGAAGGAGGATCATGCTCTTATGATGATGAGAGCATATGAGACATAGATGTTCCACTCAGGTATAGGCATCTGGTGAAACAATGGGTACCTAAGGAACTACCTCCTATAGATGTTGAATTCGTTGTCAACAATAGGACATATCGCATTGCACCATCCTCCCTGCATGGCTTGGGTCTATTTTCCATGGATGGAATAATTGTAAAATACAATACAGTAACTGAATTGATGGACTATGTTGGACCGTGTTACAATTATAATGATTGGATGCGGCTGGTCCGGTACATGCGAAGTATGTGGAGATATGCACTCGCCACAAACTATATACAACTAATAAGCAAGGATAAAAATAAGGGAGCGACTATCTATATTGATGGAAGGCCTAAATCTTTCGACAATATCGCAGGGTTCATAAACAACACACGACCCGGGACAACAAACAAACAACCGAATTGCATATATGAGGGACATGAAGAGAATCAGGTAGTCCTGTGCGCAATAAAAAAGATAGCTCCCGGGGAAGAGTTATTAGTGGATTACCATTTGAATCAAATATAAACATTGAATAATAATGTGTAGGTTATTATGCAACACCTCTTTAAGAAACCTCTACTTATTGCATTATATTTTATTATTATCTTTAATATTGTTGTAAATATTATCTTCAACATTATTTTTTTGTTATCATTAACAATTTTTTTAAATATTTGGGGGTTCTAATTATATTATAATGTGACAGGATGATCGTGGAAAAGGGCCAGCCGCAGAACAAGTAAATGATTATCAATTTCCACTTTTATTTTACGTTGTTTTATTATTTGCTTATATAATTTTATTGAAATAACATTGTTTTTGTTGAAATTACATGTAGTTCGCAATCCATGTTGATCATGATTCTGCCGATGAGGAGGGGTTTTATTCATGCATTGATCCAATGGTTTTTAAAAAAAAAAGATCATTAAAGCTAACAAGGAACTTGCTAGCTTCTTATATCGTCCAGAACAAACTCCCGACGTCAAAGAAAAGATCAAGCTCTTTATGTCACAACTTAACACATTTAAGGTAATAACCATAATTTAAAGTGTTTTTTTTTAATGTACTCATATGTTCAATTATGATACTTTGTTCTTTAACTTTTACATTATCTCCTGAAAAAACATTTTCTTTTTTATAAAGGAATTTTTGGAGCCTATTCAACCCAATGTTGGTAGTAGTGGCGCTACAAAGACGCTACAGAGTCCTGATGTGGGCGGTCATACTGCTGCTAGAGAACTATTTACTTCTCCATCTTCCACAGCTAATTTAGATAGGAGCCATGACACGCACCGCCAGACATCCACACCTCGATCAGAGTCTAGAGATGGTGGCAGAGATGATGATCATAGTGATGTGGTTGAGATTGTTGCATTTCCTAGAGCTAGACGTGTGACAAGCATGAGGACCCTTCCATGTACATTTTTGGTCGACGATAATGGACTTCCATTAAAACAATCAAGACTCCCAGGTAGTTTTAATTCATATTTTAATTTTTTAATGTTGTCCTCATACATAAATCATCTAGATTATTAATTTTAAATTAATGATCATATCTTTTGTGTGTGTAGGAAACAACCTTTTTTATAGGCACCTAGAGAGCAAGACCTTGTTGATTTTTGGGGCAACCTTACGCATGAGGTGGAATTGCTAGAATTCCAACCTCAAAAAGGAACTTATGGATTATCTTGAAGGCCTCTTTGGAGTAGACACGTTCAGTAAAAAAGAGGTCACATCTGCAGCGGGTGAATATTTAAAATATACGTGGGATGTTTATAGACGAAGCTTGGCAGGAAATCCTAGGTATGAGCGTCCTCCCTCAATTCCAGAGAGGGAGTGGAAGGAGATCATTGATGATGCAAAAGAGAAGATTTTGAAAAAATCATGAGAACAAATAACTCGTACACCAAGGTAAAATACAATTTTTTGAATTCAATACTAGCTTTATTTTTCTTTAGATCTAAATAAAAGTGTGGTTATATATAACATACTTGAAAATTTTGATGATAGGTTTCCTGACACTTCGAAGGCAACCAAAGCAAGGATTGTCAATGGCCAACACAAGCTAGGCCAGGGCGGCTACTCGAGGTTACAGTCACGAATCATAAGTACCCAAACATCTTAAGAATATTATTTGTGTCACCTTACAACTTTAAGGTAATTGCAGCCAAAAAAATTAAAAAACCATACTCTTATGCAATGTAGGGCGACGACTTCGAAACTGAAACCACAGGGGAAGACCTCCAACTTGGTTACAAGTACGGTTATAAAGCCGTGGTTGATCGTAGGAAAAGCATGGGGAAGACCCCAAGATCCAATTTATGAGATAAGGTAAATAAAAATCAGTCCACATTAACCTTTCATTACTTATAAAATACGTAAATGTTTGATATCGTCCATAAT
>SNQJ01S0000001.1:570506-606068 GCA_010110895.2 Picea sitchensis | reverse complement strand
TTCTTATCTTATTCTTATTGCCATAACTAACTTATTCTTCAACTTGGATTGAACAAAACTAATATTTGTATAGTTCTAATCTTGGCTTGAACAAAACTAATATTTGTATAGTTCTACTCTTGTATCGAACAAAAGTAATATTTATATAGTTCTACTCTTGGCTTGCCTTAGACATATTGCCAATTAAAGCACCCAAGATTTGCAACACACCAACTGATGGTTGTATTTTTTAATCCATAGCATTCACCCTCATCTCCAATGGACATTTCTTATAATAATTCTAATTTGCATAAATCCAACAAACAACAACCTTACTACTATTTTTTTCTTAGATCCATATGATAAATTTATCATGTCCTTAGTGTTATCACACTAATATGTCCTTAATATGTCCAAAATCAAGAGGGATATCACATTAAATTAGGTGGTTGACCACTAATATCGGTAATTGCACCCTAGTCTAATTATGCATCCATAACTAAAGATATAAAAAATTTATTTAGAACTTTGAATATGATGATGGACTACTAACTAACAACACGTGCACATGCAACTGAAGGTACAACCAAACAGGTACCTGTTAGATATTTCTTCGTCGAGTGAGGAAATCTTAGGAAAAATAGAGGCCGGAAATGCGACTGCATATAGTAGATATGATAAGCAAACAAGGACCAGAGATGAAAAAGTCAGAATAAAATTTTGTAGACGCATGAAATTTTTTCTTGCCGAAGGAGGATCATGCTCTTATGATGATGAGAGTATAGGAGACATAGATGTTCCACTCAGGTATAAGCATATGGTGAAACAATGGGTACCTAAGGAACTACCTCCTATATATGTTGACTTCGTTGTAAACAATAGGACATATCGCATTGCACCATCCTCCCTGCATGGCTTGGGGCTATTTTCCATGGATGGAATAATTGTAAAATACAATACAGTAACTGAATTGATGGACTATGTCGAATTGTGTTACAATTATAATGATTGGATGAGGGTGGTCTGGTACATGCGAAGTATGCAGAGATATGCACTTGCTGCAAATTATATACAACTAATAAACAAGGATAAAAATAAGGGAGTGACTATCTATATTGATGGAAGGCCTAAAGTTTCCGGCAATATTGCAGGGTTTGTAAATAACACATGACCCAGGACAACAAACAAACAATCAAATTGCATATATGAGGGACGTGAAGAGAATCGGGTAGTCCTGTGCGCAATAAAAGAGATAGCTCCCGGGGAAGAGTTATTAGTGGATTACCATTTGAATTGAATAGAAACATTGACTAATAGTGTCCAGGTTCTTATGCAACACCTCTTTAAGAAACCTCTACTTATTGCATTATATTTTTTTATTATCTTTAACATTGTTCTAAATATTATCTTTAACATTGTTTTTTGTTATCATTAACAATTTTTTTAAATATTTGGGGGTTCTAATTATATTATAATGTGGCGAGATGATCGTGGAAAAGGTCCAGCCATAGAGCATGTAAATGATTATCAATTTCCACTTTCATTTTACGTTGTTTTTATTATTTGCTTATATAATTTTATTGAAATAACATTGTTTTTGTTGAAATTATATGTAGTTCGCAGGCCATGTTGATCATGATTCCACTTATGAGGAGGGGTTTTATTCATGCGCTGATCCAATGGTCTTAATAAATAAAAAAGATCATTAAAGCTAACAAGGAACTTGCTAGATTCTTAGATCGCCCAGATCGAACTCCTGACGTCAAAGTAAAGATCAAGCTCCTTATGTCACAACTTAATACATATAAGGTAATAACCATAATTTAAAGTGTTTTTTTTAATGTACACATATGTTCAATTATGATACTCTGTTATTTAACTTTTACATTATCTCACGAAAAAACATTTTCTTTTTTATAAAGTCATTTTTGGATCCTGTTCAGCCCAGTGTTGGTAGTAGTGGCGCTATAGAGACACTACAGAGTCTTGATGTGGGTGGTCATACAGCTGCTAGAGCACTATTTACTTATCCATCTTCCACACCTAATTTAGATAGGAGCCATGACACACATCATCATACATCCACACCTTGATCAGAGTCTAGAGATGGTGGCAGAGATGAGGATCATAGTGATGTGGTTGAGATGGTTGCATTTCCTGGAGCTAGACGTGTGACAAGCATGGGGACCCTTCCGTGCACATTTTTGGTTGATGATAATGGATTTCCATTAAAACAATCAAGACTCCCAAGTAGTTTTAATTCATATTTTAATCGTTTAATGTTGTCCTCATACATAAATCATATAGTTTATTAATTTTAAATTAATGATCATATCTTTTTGTGTGTAGGAAACGACCTTTTTTATAGGAACCTAGAGAGCAAGACCTTGTCGATTTTTGGGAAACCTTACGCATGAGGTGGAATTGCCAGAATTCCAACCTCAAAAATGAACTTATGGATTATCTTGAAGGCCTCTTTGGAGTAGACGCGCTCAATAAAAAAGAGGTCACCTCTGCAATGGGTGAATATTTAAAATATACGCAGAATGTTTATAGACGAAGCTTGGCAGGAAATCCTAGGTATGAGTGTTCTCCCTCAATTACAGAGAGGGAGTGGAAGGCAATCATTGATGATGCAAAAGAGAAGATTTTGAAAAAATTAGGAGAACAAATAACTGGTACACCAAGGTAAATTACAATTTTTTGAATTCAATACCACCTTTATTTTTCTTTGGATCTAAATAAAAGTGTGGTTATATATAACATACTTGAAATTTTTTATGATAGGTTGCCTGACACTTCGAAGGCAACCAAAGCAAGGATTGTCAAACATGGCCAGCACAAGCTAGGCCAGGGAAGCTACTCGAGGTTACCGTCATGAATCGTAAGTACCCAAACATATTAAGAATATTATTTGTATCACCTTACAACTTTAAGGTAATTGCAGCCAAAAACATTAAAAAACCATACCCTTATGCAATGCAGGGCGACGACTTTGGAACTGAAACCATGGAGGAAGACCTCCAACTTGGTTACAAGTATGATTATAAAGTCATGGTTGATCATAGGAAAAGCATGGGGCAGACCCCAAGATCCAATTTGCGGGATAAGGTAAATAAAAATCAGTCCACATTAACCTTTCATTACTTATAAAATATGTAAATGTTTGATATCATCCATAATTTATTGTCTTACTTTGTTTTAATCAAGGGAGAAGCACTATCAACAAAACCATTAGTAGTGGACAATACAGTGTTTATAGTGCAACAAAGCCAGAATATCATGGTGCTCCCCATCAACCCCATCCCAGTGAGGTGCATCCCCAAGATATTCATGTGACTAAGGCCCACGATGGTAAAATGTCTATATATTAATCATATACTTAATAATTTTGTACTTATAAATTTTGACGTTTCAATGGCAAAGAATTTCATAGTTGATCCTCCTCGACCTTAAGATCAGGTGAACAGGCCAGCAACCATTCCAATGGTGCCAACTAGAGGACCAGGCAAATAATTACATTGCAGAGTTTTTTTTTTAATATTAATGAACTAATTCAATGATATTTAAAAATTGGCCATATAAATTTAATATTTTTTATTTTTGTAGGTGATGGCCCCTCACAGCAACATCCATGGCGTGGGTACGAGACCAGATGTACTCAATGTGAAAGGAATGAAACAACATCAGCTACTGAAGAGCACCCAGTAAACGAAGACATGGAGATGGATGAATTACTTAAGACTTGGAAAGCACAAAATAAGACTAAACGAAATTCATGATGTCATGTAATAATTTTATAAGACAGTTAGATGTACATTATATAGTTGAACATGTAATGATGCATATAATGCATTGACATTATGGGTAATTTTTCATCTGATAATATACACAAGGATATTTCTATTGCTTGTATATATTTGTGAATGTAGTTTTGTTATACACTTAATGATAATTTCATCTTCTCTTATAAGACTTGGTATATATTGCTTCAATACTCCTTGATTCAAGACGTGAGAATGCAAGCAAGACATGGTGCCTTTTGTTTGGGCTATGGAGTCTAGGAAAAAAATAGAACTTGAATATGCAATATGCAACTTCCAAAATCTTGTGACATGATATATGCAACTTTGAAAGTCTTGTGACATGTGACATGTGGCAAGCATCTTTTTCCAAGCAATGTGCAAACTTTAAACTTGTGCAACATGAAAAAATAAATTTTTGGGAAGTTGCAATAATAAGTTTTAAGGATTAAACATGAGGGGTTGGAAATGGCCATGTAAATCATTTTATAATATTTTTTCAAAGCATTACCCTTCTTTTCATTGTGTCTTTTTCATTATATCTCACATGACAAAGAAAAAAAATCACATTGCCATTGTCAATTTATATGTGGAGGGTTATTCAAGGTTTCAAGACTTTCTTCATATTTTCCTACTTTAATCCTATCATGGTCATGTTAATCCATATTGAGGCCGATGATATAAACACTCACTGTTATAAGGTTGACATAAATTCCATTCTTCACTTTGTCAATTAGAGGGCACAATTTTGGCAACAATTTAATGTTTTTAGTTCCATGAAATTTATTTTGTTTCTTCAACAACATTAAGGATTAAACATGAGGGGTTGGAAATGGCGATGTCAAACATTTACTCTTTCACACATGTGCATCATATCAATCTTCATCTCTACAATATGTGGAGGGTTATTCAAGGTTTCAAGACTTTCTTCATATTTTCATACTTTATTCTTCTCATGGTCATGTTAATCCATATAGAGGTTCATGATATAAGCACTCATTGTTCTAATGTTGACATAATTTCAAATCTTCACTTTGTCGATTAGAGGGCACAATAATGGCAACAATGAGAGAGTTTTGACCATATGTCAACTAATTTGTCCCTTTAAAAAAACTTCATTGATGTGAAAGGGAGCACTATGTCTATGAGAGGTCCTCTACATATTGAAATATTGATAATTAGTTCATGCAAGAGTCCTACATATTGAAATACAAATTTGGTGGACCCAACAAACAAATTATTTACCACACCGCCTTTCGCACAAAATGACACTTCCATCAACAAAGTAATATATGGGATAGTATGTTGAAGTCATTGAGCCAAGACAATGGACTCGGCAGTTGACTAGGATGGAAATCCATGAAAGCGTCCAGAGGAAAACCCTATTAGGGAGCCACGATAATCCTTGAAACTCCAAATAGAATGGAGAAGGCTTTGTTTTTTAGTGCCTCTCACAATGAGCTTTGAAACTTACAACTAGTGTTTTTTGTAATATATGTTATTACATATATGTGTAGTAGAATATATATGTATTTTTTATTACACATATATGTAATAATATATATATGTTATTACACACACACACACACCATAACACATCAAATATGTTATTATATCCCAAATCCATATTACAATACTTGACCCACATCCACCTGCAAAGATAACAATAGACTCGACCCTATAATAATAGAGACTTGGGACTCATTTGGATGAGAAGGAGTATGAATTGAGACCCAATTGGCCCACTTACTTAAGTCATTATATAAATAATAACATAAATAGAAAACATTATTAACCCCATAAACACTTCACAATCAAGTGCCTTTATAACATATTTTATTTGTAGATGATCCCTTGCTAAGTTGAAATCCTGTAATAGGATTTGAAGTTAGCCTCGTTGTTACTTTTTATTGCACATGTAACCAAAGTATGACAATGCCAAGTGCACCCTTTGGTTGTCTTGGATGACACCATCATTTATTATCAATCCCTATGAAGCACCATCAAAGTGTAGGTTATGCCAAGTAGGTTTTGGTGTTTGCTAGTATGTTGATGATGTCTTAGTGGTGCTTTTATCATTGTCATTAGAAACATTTTAGGGTGGGGTTACTAATACTAAATGACTCCATATATACATGAAATAGCTTATAGTCATATAATGACGATGATAGTTAAGATGATCATGATGACAATGCCCCTCTTAAATTAAATACCATTTTTTGAATGTTTGGAACTCTTAGGTGGTTATGGTACCTTAGACAAGTTCAATTTTCATTTTCATTTATAATAATCATATTTGGTGAGGGGGATCAAAATCCTAGGATGTATTGCTTCAAGGATTTACAAGGAAAATTTATACCACAATGAATTAAGGGTTCAACTTGTGGTAGTTATGGTAGGTTTTGACTCATTCATTGCTAAATCACAATTTAATTAATTCAACTAAACAACCTTAAAAAGAACATGAATTAGGTTTGATTTCATGTTATGTACATGAACATCATAAATTCATATCTCACCTTTAAATATCTCACAAATCCTTATTCGGGTAAATCATATAACTTTACTATGGGATTCTAAAAAGGCATATCACTTGGCTTCCCCTACTCACCTACTAGGAAAGTCAAGGTAAAGGAGAAGTACCCTAACGTACCTTATCTTCTACTAGGTTATCACCAAAATCTTACTATGAAATAATCACCAAAACATTAACTCACATACCTTCCTTATAGATATCCTAACCTTCCTTAGTTACTGAAAGTATATATATGGTTCCTTAACCTAATTTCTAGTCTAATAACCCTTATTAGGTATAATAGAAGGGAGTTACCCTATTATAACCTAGTCTGAGTTGCACTTACAAGTAAGCCTCCCTCTTAACACATATATCTCTTTTTCTATCCAACATTATTTTGGCTCATTTAATTATTTTATTAGATGAGGTATCACACAAAAGTATGATGGATATATCCTTCTATTTCATTGAGATTTNTATCCTCTTGATTAAGTTGTTAGGTCAATGTTTTACTAAATTAGTTATAGAGAAGTATTCCCTTCCAATAACAAAGGATATTTCAAGTTCAACATGTGGTAAATTAGAGGCTACCGAATTATAGAAGAAGGATAAATGTTAAATGATTTTGACCTTTTGTGATTTTCCCTCACTAGTTTCTATCTAGGCAATCTTTGTTGAAATTGCAATTTTGGATTGATGAATTTGTTGTTTTTACTAGAAAAATGGATTTAACACCCTTGAATACCCCTACTTCACTTGGATTATGTAATGTTAGCATTTTATATCTACGATTTCATCAATTCAAAATGATTCCTTCCATATTTGAAGCCAAAAGTTTCAATTTCTCCTCCCATTATTTTGAATAGTTGCAAAAGGGTGACCTCATTAGACAAATAGATTACACCCTTTCATATATCCTTGTATTTTTTAGTTCTCTTTCAAATATCAACTTGTATGCTTTCAATGACTAGAGATAATATAAATAGAAAGCTCATTTTGGTCTTTTAATAGAGGTCAACCAATGGAAATGGAATTGGAACTTGATAAAAGTATTAGGTGAAGTCCATGAGATACGAACATTGACCAAAGTTAAAACTCCTCACTCTCCAATGCTAGTCTCAAACTCGTTGTAGTATCCAAATTTAACTCTCTTGCTAGAAAAAAAAGATGTTTATATACATAATATATAATTAAATAATATCCCATGTTAGGTTTGGTTAGTTGATGGGTAAAGAAAGGGTGTTTTGATTCTCAACAAAGATTCAAGATTTGTTTGGTTGGTAGGTAAAAAGGGGATGTTGTGATCCCCCCTGAAACATGCCATTTAAAAACATGTTTGTTTGTCATGGATAATTCACCCTCCAACATGTAGTTTAAAAATTCAGATGGATAAACATTCTATGACATTGATTTTTTTCCCAAATGTGAACTATTTCTCATGTAGTCATAAAAAATAATGTTAGAAAGGTAAGTTTGCAAGGAAATTAGCCTTGTGTATAAATCATTAAACAAATAAGAAGACAATGACCTTGCCCAACTATATTCCCACAAGCTTTTGACTTAGAATGATATTTCTAAATATTCCCAATAAATGGAATGGCCCTTCATTTTAAATATTCCCACAAGATTTGGAATGTGGATAGTATTTAAAGATTAATAAAACCAATTGTGATGAAAATCCATGAATGCATCTAGAGACAAACCTTCTTAGGGAGCCATAAAAATCCTAAAAATTCCGAGTAGAATAGAGAAGCCTTTGTTTTTCAATGCCTCTCATGACGAGCTTAGCCAACCTTACAACTTATATGTTTAGTAAAGATCACACATAAAAATGTATTTTATATATATATGTTATATATTTTAATAACATATGATCCATATCAAATATATATTGTTACATATATATCTTTTGGTTGACTCATTGAATTTCTCCTATGCCAAACATTCATCAAAATATGTTATTTTCACTATGTTAAGGGATTCTACAACTATAACTTGTNAGATGGATAAACATTCTATGACATTGATTTTTTTCCCAAATGTGAACTATTTCTCATGTAGTCATAAAAAATAATGTTAGAAAGGTAAGTTTGCAAGGAAATTAGCCTTGTGTATAAATCATTAAACAAATAAGAAGACAATGACCTTGCCCAACTATATTCCCACAAGCTTTTGACTTAGAATGATATTTCTAAATATTCCCAATAAATGGAATGGCCCTTCATTTTAAATATTCCCACAAGATTTGGAATGTGGATAGTATTTAAAGATTAATAAAACCAATTGTGATGAAAATCCATGAATGCATCTAGAGACAAACCTTCTTAGGGAGCCATAAAAATCCTAAAAATTCCGAGTAGAATAGAGAAGCCTTTGTTTTTCAATGCCTCTCATGACGAGCTTAGCCAACCTTACAACTTATATGTTTAGTAAAGATCACACATAAAAATGTATTTTATATATATATGTTATATATTTTAATAACATATGATCCATATCAAATATATATTGTTACATATATATCTTTTGGTTGACTCATTGAATTTCTCCTATGCCAAACATTCATCAAAATATGTTATTTTCACTATGTTAAGGGATTCTACAACTATAACTTGTCTTTATTGGACAACACATCTTCTCTAGGTGTCTTAGTATAACCATAAAAAAAACCCAATTTAATGGAGCATTCTTCCTCCTGGGTTAATGCCCCCTTGAATGTGAAAAAAAGACCTTCAGATAATTCTTTCAACAAAAGGCATTCTCTATTCTAGCATACTTGAATTTTTGAATATAGATGAGGGCCTATTGATATGAATTGAGAGACTAACTATAAATATATGAGGGTAACTCTTGATTGGATGTGACACCATATTTGCACTCTTGAAATCAAAACTAGATGGTGCTTGATCACATGTAGAGCGATCTACCCATACCTTATTTACTTCAAAGAATTTCCCTTTGTGAAACGTTTTCAAGAATATAATGAACTTCATAGCCTATAATATTCTTCCAATACATGCCCCCTATCTTCAAAAATATATATTTTTTTTTTCTCAAAAATAAAATTTTATTTATTTTGCCAAAAAATAATTTTTTATTTTTATTTTTTAAAATAAATTGTTTTCGTCGCAATTTCGACGCACAACATAAATCCTGCAATGAATTTGCTATATAAACCACGAAAGTTGTCATCACAATTTCGACGTACAACAGAAATCCTACAACAAATTTGCTATATAATCCATGAAAGTTGTCGTCGCAATTTCGACCAACAATAGAAATCCTGTGATGAATTTTCTATATAACCCATGAAAGTTATCGTCGCAATTTCAACGCACAATAGAAATCCTACGACGAATTTGCTATATAAACCATGAAATTTCTATAGCGATTTCATCGCTATATACCATGTTTTCGTCGCAATAGCGATGAACATTTCAATAGTTGATTCGTCGCAATGTTTTCACTTACTTTTCCTATATTGTCGAGTGTGCGACGATTTCCCTACTGTGTCGCTCTTTCGACGAATTCTTCACTTAGTCGTATTAGCGACGATATTTTTTTTTTTCACAATTGTGGCAAGTTCCCTATTGTACTTTCTCTTGCGACATTAATTCAAGTTCGTCGAACTTGACACATCACATGAAACGACATTTGAGAGACTCAAGATTCGATGCAATATCCACTACATAACGCCATAAGAGCGTCGAAATAGTTGTTGCAAAATGACCCAATTTTTTTAGTGGAAGGTGCATCCAATGCTCTACATTGATTTGTAGCATGCATGGTAGATGCGCAGAACTCACAATGTACAGTATTCAGTACTATAGAATAATTTTGAATAATAAGGCACTGCATTTGCTTATGCCCATGAATTCAGCAGATCTCGCAATACTCAGCTAGCTGCGATGCTTGATTTCCTGGGAAGGCATGGTACAGGGTTGGGGTATGGAATGGTAAATTCGAAAATATTTGTGCAACTCCTCTTATGGGTCCTAATGAGGGTCCCATCGGATTGTGAGGAGGTCCCATTCCCCTCATACGTGGATATTCGTTAGTTAGATGCCCCTCTGTGTAGCATCTAGTACACAAGACTTGCGATCATCCTGGTATGGGTATCCTAAATTCTTGAATCTTCTCTGTCAGTGTCGATATTTTTCCTTGCAGTTGTGCCAAATTTTCATCTAATGGGGGTCTGGTCACCCTTAGGCTCCCTGGATATCCTTCCATGGCTTCAATCTTCATTGATTGTTCCAAGGCATCTGTCAAGGAGGCTATCTATTGTTATGTTAATGGAATTTGTGTTAGAGGTAGAAATCCCTAGATATGCCACTCTCTCTGGCGATCTTCATGAATTGTGTGTGTTAGCATCCTTAAACTTATAACTATATTCCCAAGCTGATTCTCCTTCCCTCTGCTTAATTTCGTGCAACTCAGACAGAGCTTATTGTTCTGACTGAGGTAGCTTAAACTTTGCTATGAATTTTGTCTAAAATTGGGCAAGTGTTAACGCATGTCCTTGCACTCCTCATGGCTCAATAGCCTTCATGTACCATTTGAGAGCACGAAATCTCAAGGTAGTCTGGAATTTAACCAATTTATTTGCATCTAGAGCCCCTTTGGACCTCCAAATTGCTTCACACAGAAACCAATGCTACTCAACATCCTCGTCTCCTTTAGACCAAAATTCTAGGTATCAAGCGATCGAGCCTCCCGAATTTCCAACCATTGTCGATCTTACTGCTCCTATCAAAGTAAACCCTAATGGTCCTAGTTGCGATAGACTAGGGGATCTCACTATCCTCCCAGTACTCGTTCTCATCAACTATGACTGTCTAACTAACTGAATTGGAATAGGAATAACATAAGAAGGTAGTATAGAATTTACCACTAGTATAAAAGACACTTGGGGGACGGGTGATTCGGGGCTGGTTCCACTGGCTTCTAGGTGGGTTTCCTTGATCTGAGGGGTCTCGTTCTCATCCTCTGAAGTGGTCTCTTCAGTCAGCTTCCTGATCTTTCCTGGTATCAGGGATGAATCTTCTCTTTCTTCTGCAAGATCCATGTCGGCTTGATATTCTCTTGCTTCTACATATTCTTCTTCTTGTCCACCCTCTTGGGGACTTATTTCTCTCTATGCTTCTCTCTCACTTAGTCTTTGACTATCCATTCTTCCATTTCTTCTCATATTCCTCAACTCTTCCTCCTTTCCTTCATCGACTTCTCTTGGTCCGAGTTGTTTCCTCAACACCTCAGACTTCTTTACTTCTTTCTTTATCTTACCGTGCCACCACTTCTCAACTATGACGACTCTTTTCAAGAATCACTTGTTCCTTACGTCCATTTCTTTCCTCTCCCCCATTTATTAAGGAACCCTCTCCCCTTTCGCAAGCCATGATCCCACCCCAAAGTCACCCCACCCCAAGCATGGGTGTTTAGGTTGTCATCTCAGTTGGGGAGATGGTCAACATCCCCTCCTCCATCAAGAATACATTAATACATAGGGGAATTTCTCTCAATAGCCTTCCCCATGTGTATTTTTTGAAATCCACTTCTCCCCTTGAAAAAGAATGGTGGTTCTCAGCCGCAAACTTGATAATGTATCCTTCCAAAGTTGTATTGACCCAGAAATCAAGTGCTCATGTGATCGAGTGATCCATATGATGAAGCGTTGCAATATTTTCTATATCCCAAGTACATGTCTTCTTGAATCGTTCTTGGAATTCTGGAGCTTCTTGGAGCCTCTCTATCCAATGGAATAATTCTTCCAAAAATTTAACCCAGAATATCTCGTACTAGTCGCTTGATATTTCTGAGTAAAAGATAACCTCTCTTGTATCTTTCATAGATTTACCTCGCAACTCCACTTCTTTCCATATGAAGGCATAACAATTTCTCTCCCACCACTGGTGAATATCATATTGGTGGATCCTTGGAAGCATTCTCCCTAAAGGTTCCCTCTTGAAGTAGGTACTGACAACATAACCATTTTGTTAGCGCGGAATTGATCAGACCAGGGTCCTTCTCGGGTTACCAACAAAAGATACTTAAGTATTCTAGAGCACTGGAATTTTCATCTTCCTTGAAGGGAATAAGTCTCACCTGAAGCGCAACCAAGAGAAGGAAAATAGAGAAGTTTAATAAGAATACTTAGAAAAATCTGTACAATCTCAGGATCTTCGTTAGTCTTGCACAAGATAGATTAAACCCATAATTGTCCGAACATTCCTAACTTAGATTAAAGAAAATAGAGTTGTGTTGCATTCATAAAGAAATTATATCCACTTAAGAAGATCTAACATAAATATAATACAAAGTTGTTGGATTATTGAGAGGGGGGTTGAATAAGTAATAGAGCAATAATAATCACTTTTCTCCAAAAATTTAAGTGTTATATCAGTGTAGCATTATCTTCCAATAGTTACAAAGTAAATAAACAATGAACAAATGAGCAATCACACACATACATAGTACACCAGTGTTTTTACGTGGAAACCCATAGTGGGAGAGAACCACATAATGTTTTTTCTTATATGTATTGAAGAATTACATTCATTGGAAGCACCAACTTCCTTTGTTTTCCAGCTGCAACTGAAAAGAGACTCCAACCCCCTAGTTTCTTAGGCTACAAACTGAGGGAAGCTCCAACTTCCCAATTCTATGGCTACAACCAGAGGGAGGCTACAACCCCCTAAGATCTCTGGCTACAACTAGAAGGTGGCTACAACCACCTATCCTTGCCTCGTCCAAACGCCCTAAAATATAAATGCCAAATGTATAAAATTTGTCACTTTCATTGAATCAACCACTGCCATTTTCAACCTGTACCAATAACCTGTAACAACTTGTACCAATCAACCTGCACCAAACAACATGTACCAATAACCTGAACCAACATGTACCATGCATCAACCTTGACTCATTAATATGTACCAACATCATCAATTATACACCTCATGTATGTGTCAACTCATCAACTACTTGTCTCAACCATGTACCCAACATGTACCTCATCCATATACCAAAGACATACACCAATATAACCATCAAAAGTTATCTAAAAATTCATCACTCTATCCATAAACCAAATACCATAAACCCTTACATAAAACCATGTGCCACAACCTCATTGTTATGTAGCCTCAAGCTAAACCAACAACTTCAGCAACACAACACAACCAAAAGACCAAAACCCATATGTCAAATACCAACAACAAAATATCAACTGTATCCCTCAACAAATCTGATATATGCAGCAATACTGAACATCCAATACCATCTCAAAAGCTAAACCCTAGCTCACAAAACATACCTCAAACAAGATGTGTCATATCTCTCATAAATAGACCCCAACCATCTTGCTACCGCGATTTTTCTGCCGCACTTTTTCTACCATGATTTTTCTGCCGCACTTTTTCTGCCGCAATTTTTCTGCCGCGATTTTTTTTTCACGATTTTTTTGTCATACTTTTTATGTCGCTGTTTTCCTATTGCACTTTTTCTGTCACACTTTTTCTACCGCAATGTTCCTGCTGCACTTTTTCTACTGCAATTTTTTTCTATCAATAATACATGCACAAATAACCTTTCACAAAATTAGATATTCAATGATATTCAAGTGTGATTAAATAAGAGAGTCTTTCCTCTTATTTATACTTTCACGTAGCATCACACTTTCCTTATTTTAGGGAGTTCTCCATTTACTTTATTATTTAAATAATTTCTTTTGCAAACACTTGACTTTTAGGGGCTTCTATATGACTCATGAGGGTTCTTCAACTTCATATGGCCATAACTCTCTAACTGTGAGGAGTTATGTGACATTCCACATACCACCAAAAATGACATGACAAGCACTATCCATCTAGGATAGTTTCACTGAAAAATTCACTGACCTTCATGTCATTATTCCATAATTAAGCATGGGTTCTCTAACCATACTTCTAGGATAACTCAATCCTCAAAGTGTCTTCCCGTGAGGGATTTCACCATAAGAGGACCACTTTGGAGTTCATCCATTTTTAGTTCTTATCAACCATGACAAGACAATAATGAGTCATCTTTACATCAAACAAACTTGGGTCCATTACCTAAACATTTGTTTTACTGGGATTTCTTCAAGGGTTGACATCAATGACAACCAACCTTAATCAACAATCTCCCCCTTTGGTATTGATGGAAACATTATGATGCAATACTGAAATAACATCACTCATGCTCCCCCTGGAACCATGCCTCTGTCCTCTGCATCTTTGTGACCATTTCTCCCCCCGGATCCATGCCTCTGCCCTCTACATCTGATAAATATCTCCCCCTTTTTCATCAATGGCAAAGGTATCTTTCCATCCAGGGTTTCTCCCCCTGACTGATCTGTCCTCTTTATGGTGCTTCCTCATGTACATCTAAGACATATAAGATAAGCATTCAAAATAATTCATTTTGGAGTATAAATAACTCCGAGTCTCTGGCAAAGATACTCAAAGGCTTCTCATGGAAGTGGTTTTGTAAAGATGTTTACCACTTGCTCTTTTGTGCCCACATACTCAACTCTGATGTTCTTTTCTGCAACATGTTCCTATAGAAAGTGATACTTGATTGGAATGTGCTTTGTCTTGGAGTGCATCACCGGGTTCTTTGAGATACTAATGGTACTTTCATTATCACAATAGAATGAAATGGGCTCATCATACTCAACCTGTATATCTGTGAGAGTTTGTTTCATCCAAATAACTTGTGTACAACATGTTACTGCTGCAATAGACTCCGCCTCGACTATAGATAAAGATATTGATGATTGTTTCTTGCTTGGCCATGATACTAACCACTCACCTAAGTAGAACATTTATCCACTGGTGCTTCATTGGTCATCAATACAACCTACCCAATCTGCATCTATGTAGGCAATAAGTGATAAATCCTTTCCTTTTGGATACCATAATCCAAACTCGTATGTTCCTTTGAGATATCTGAAAATCCTCTTCACTACTAATACATGTGATTCCTTTGGTGCTGCTTGAAATCATGCCACCTATCCAACTGCTTGCATTACATCTGGTATGGATGTTGTCACATATAGTAAGGTCTACCAATCATTAACCTATATTGTCTCTAATATGTAGACTTTGAATCATCATCTTTGCTTAACATGAAACTGGTTTGCATGGGAGTGATAACTGGTTTTCAATCTTCCATTCCAAACCTATTTATCATTTCTCTGGTATACTTGGTTTGACAAATAAAAATTCCTTGGTGACTTTGATGTATCTGAAGTCCCAGAAAGAAGGATAGTTCTCCAAATAATGACATTTCAAATTCATTTTTCATATCTGTTACAAATTTCTAGCTTAACCTGTCATCATCACTACCAAAAATAATATCATCAACATAAACTTCAATTAATAAAATACTATCTTGACTTACCTTGATGTAAAGGTTGTTGTTTGCACTTCTTTTTCTGAACCCTTCTTGTTGTAGATATTTATCTAGTCTAGAGTATCGTGCTCTAGGATCATGTTTTAGACCATACGAGGCCTTCTTTAATTTACACACATAATCTATGTTCCGTGACAACTGAAATACTTCTAGTTGTTCAATGTATACTTATTCTTCAAGTTCCCCATTCAAAAAAGCTAATTTTACATCCATCTGATACACTTTAATATTTTTGGAGCATGCATAAGCTAAAATCAATCGGATTACTTCCATTCTAGCAACTGGGGAAAATGTTTCTTCAAAGTCAATTCCTTCAACCTATGCATATCCTTTACATACCAATCTAGATTTTTTCCTTGTAACCCATCCATCTTCATTCAATTTATTCTTGTATACCCACTTTGTGTTGATCACATTCTTATCCTTTAGTCTTAGAACCAATTCCAAAGTATCATTTTTCTCTATTTGATCCAATTCTTCATCCATGGCCTTATTCCAAAATTCATCCTTACTGGCCTCTTCAAAATAGGTTGGTTCAATCGTAGATGAGAGTGCTAGGTGTGTTTGTTCTGGTGAAAAAATTCTTCTTCTAGTCTCAACTCCTGCATCTTTGTTTCTGATAATCTGATATGAAGGATGATTCTTTTGTACTCGTCTGCTAGGTGTATTTGGAGGCACTTGTTGAACTTGATCTTTTGTTTATGTCAAATCTTCTTCATCTTCCCCTTCTACTTCCTTTTCATCTTCTTCTTCTTCTTCGTAAAGTTGTTCCATTGATTCATTTTCTTCTTCCTTTAATTATTGTCTACCTGTTTCATCAATTGTTGCGTTGATGCTTTCCACAACTTTGTTCAATATTAGGTTGTAACACTTGTATGCTTTCCTTGTACTTGAGTAACCAAAAAGTACTCTTTTGTCCACACGAGAGTCAAACTTTCCCATTCTTCCATCTTCTCTTTTGATGTATCATTTGCTCCCAAAAACTCTGAAGTGCTTCACATTTGTTAGTATTCCTTTCCATAGCTCGTAGGGAGTTTTGTCAGTTTTGTTTATAAGCATTACTCTGTTTTGAATGTGAACTGTTGTATGCACTGCCTGTGTACAAAAAATATCTGTCAATTTGGAATCCATTAGCATTGTTTGACTCATTTCCTATGTTGTCCTGTTCTTTCTTTCAACAACTCCATTTTGTTGAGGTATCTTAGCAACGAAGAATTGTCTTTTTATTCCATGACTGTTGCAGTAATCCATAAATTCATTTGAAGTGAAAACTCCTCCATTATCATATCTGAAGCATTTTATTTTTGAATCCATTTCATTTTCAACCATTTCCTTGTAGATATTGAAGTTTTCAAAATATTCTGACTTATTCTTGAGAAGGAAAACTGCAGTCATTCTTGTATAATGATCAACTAATAACATAAAGTATTTCTCACCTTTTAAACCCTTTGTTTTAGTTGGTTCAACTAGATCAATATGCACAATTTCCAGTGGTCTTATCATTGAATATTCCTTTGATTTGAATTTGTTCTTTTTTTGCTTTCCTTGTTGACAATGCTTGCATAAAGTGTTGGTTGGTTTCGTGATCTGGGGCATTTCTTTGACTGCTTCTCTTTTGTTGACTTTGACAAGGTTATCAAAATGTATGTGACCCATTCGTCTGTTCCATAGCCAGCTTTCGTCTTCCTTTCCTAGACAACACTTTTCATTTCCAATTTCACTTAACACATATATGTTGCTTGAATTTCTCGTAGTTGTAGCAATCAATTTTCTTGAACCTTATTTTCTTATCTCACACTTTTGTGAATCAAAAGTAACTTTATGACCTTGGTCACACATTTGAATAACACTTAGAAGATTATGTTTCATATCTTCTACTAGTAGAACATTTTTTTCCTTTGTATTCTTGTTCCCAATTCTACATATGCCTTTTACAATGATTTTAGTTGAACCATCATTTTTTAAGGAGACTGGTCCATCTCTTTCCTTTCTTAAAGTAAGAAACATGTCTCTATCACATGTCATGTGTTTTGAACAGCCACTGTCAACATACCAACCATGTTTATTCTTTTTATCTTGTAGAGCGAGTGTGCATTCTTCATTGTTATATTGATTCTTCTTTCTTATCCATGTCCTTTTCTAAGGTTCTTGTCTGTGACTGTTGTTATTCTGTTGCGGTTCTCTAGGAGGGACTGTCATTCTGCAATCTTTGGCCATGTGTCCAAAGTTGTTACATTTGTAACATTCCACTTCAGTGCTCAAGGATGAAAACCTATTGTAACTTCTTCTCTGTTTTTCACTAGGCCTTCTTGGATAACCCTTTTGTGTATTACTTTCAAAGTTATTTATGTTCCTGTTGTTAGCTTTGCAATTCAGAGATTTATGTCCAAAATTATTACATGCATAACATAAACCAAAAAAAATAGTTTGATACGTGGGAGTTGAAGATATTTTGAAGGGAGGTACTCTTATGAATTAATCCTCTTCCTAAGGCCTATCTGTCAGTTGATGATTCTGAAATCTGAATCCTCTCGGTGGAGGAGTGTCCCTATAATCCCTTGTAGATCTTCCTATCCCCTTTTATTGTTTATGCATAAATTTTTGGATATGTTTCTTACTCTATTGTTTTGGATCTTGATCCATTTTCTATCTGATTGTATCCAAGTCCATACTTGTCATGATGAGGTTTTTGACTGCTAATAATGTCATCCAAAACTTTTGAGCTGTTCTGCATATTTTTCTTTTGAAGATCCTTTCTTAATGTGACAATCTCTCCTTCCAAATTTCCAATGATCCTGTCTTTTTATTTTAGTTGTTCTTTGAGTGTTTCTTCAATTCTTTTATCTTATTCTATTTGAACCTTCAAATTTATGATCATTTGTTCTAGTTCTTGAGTGTCTTCTTTCTTGTCTAGTTTCACTTGTAGTTTGTTGTTTTTCTTATTTGAACTCTTCTGATAACTTCTGTGGCACACATCAATTCTTCTCAGTAGTCAACTTTTGCATCTTCATATTCTTATTTGGAGTATTCTTTATTAGAGTCTTCTACTACCATGAATATAACTATTTCTATCTCACTATCACTGACATCATCTTCATCTGATGATGAGATGTCTTCTTTGGTGCATAAGATTTTCTTGAAAATTTTCTTTGTGGTTATTTTTCCTTTATATGTTTGTTTGATATTTGAGTTACTTTCATCATTTCTCTTTTTCTTATGAGGACATTTGTTAGCAAAATGAACAATATCATCACAATTAAAAAAAATCAATGGAAGATTACCTCTATACATGTTGTTGGTTCACTTGTTCAATCTTTTGACAAAGTTGGCCACTTCTTCATCATCTTCCGAGACGTCATTTCTACAGCTAAGTTCTTTTTCTTTTTGCTTTAACTTTTTGGATGCTTTTAAGGCTACTTATTTTATATCTGGATTTTTCTGTTCAATTCTCATTTCATATGCTTTGAAGATTCCATGTAATTTTTCCATGCTTATTGAGTTTAGATATACTCTTTATTCTAGTGATAATATATTAGGGTCAAATATCATAGGAAGAGATCTTAGTACCTTTTGAAAAATTACAGATTCTTCGATTTCTTCTCCCAATCCTATGATTGCATTTATTGTTTCATCAACTCATAAAAATTAAGCTGCAGTATTCTCATCTTCCTTCATCTTAAGTTGTTCAAACTGACCTCTGTAAGTTTGAAGCTTTGTTGCTTTGACTTTTGAATCTCCTTCATAAATATTTTGAAGCTTTTCCCAAATCTCTTTAGCGGATTTACAATGTGCAACTTTGGTGAATATCGTTTCACTAAGACCATTCAGAAGTGCATTTGTGGCTTTGGAATTATTCTGACCGAGTTTCATTTCTTTGTCATTTGTTGGCGGAACTGTTGGTACTATGTATCAATCTACAATTGATTGTCAAATTTCAAATCCATGTGTATGTATATATGTCTTCATCCTTGTGCTCCAAAATGCATACTTATGTCCATCAAACTGTGGTATTCCATTTTTATACAAGTTGTTTATCTCCATGATCTTCCTTTCAATGGTTAAACTTATTTCTGAAGGAAACTACTCTGATACCAGTTGTTGGATTACTGAGAGGGGGGGTGAATCAGTAATAGAGCAATAATAATATTTTTTCTCCAAAAATTCAAGTGTTATATCAATGTAGCATTATCATCCAATAGTTACTGAGTAAATAAAAAATGAACAAATGAGCAATCACACACATACATAGTACACCAATGTTTTTATGTGGAAACCCAAAGCGGGAAAAAACCAAAGAATGTTTTTTCTTATATGTCTTGAAGAATTACATTCATTGGAAGCACCAACTTCCTTTGTTTTCCAGTTGCAATTGGAAGGAGGCTCCAAGCCCTTGTTTCTCAGGCTACAACCTGAGGGAAGCTCCAACTTCCCAATTCTCTGGCTACAACCAGAGGGAGGCTACAACCCCCTAAGCTCTCTGGATACAACCGTAAGGTGGCTACAACCACCTATCCTTGCCCCATCCAACCACCCTGAAATATAAATGACAAATGTAGAAAACCTGTCACTGTCACTGAATCAACCACTGTCACTGTCAACCTGTACCAATAACCTGTAACAACCTGTACCAATCAACCTGCACCAAACAACTTGTACCAATAACCTGAACCAACATGTACCATGCATCAACAATGCATCAACCTTGACTCATCAAGATGTACCAACATCATCAAATATACACCTGATGTATGTGTCAACTCATCAACTACTTGTCTCAACCATGTACCCAACATGTACCTCAACCATATACCAAAGACACACACCAATATAACCATCAAAAGTTATCTAACAATTCATCACTCTATCCATAAACCAAATACCATAAACCCTTACATCAAACCATGTTCCACAACCTCACTGTTATGTAGCCTCAAGCTAAACGAACAAATTCAGAAACACAACACAACTAAAAGACCAATACCCATATGCCAAATACCAACAACAAAATACCAATTGTATCCCTCAACAAATCTGATATATGCAGCAATACTGAACATCCAATACCATCTCAAAAGATAAACCCTAGCTCACAAAACATACCTCAAACAACATGTGCCATATCTCTCATAAATAGACCCCAACCATGTTGCTACGGCATTTTTTCTACTGCGATTTTTCTACCGCACTTTTTCTACCATGGTTTTCCTGCCACACTTTTTCTACCATGGTTTTCCTGCCACACTTTTTCTACTGCATTTTTCCTGCCTCAGTTTTCCTGCCACACCTTTTCTTCTGCAATTTTTCTCTATCAATAATACCTTCCCAAATAACCTTTCACAAAAATAAATATTCAATAATATTTAAGTGTGATTAAATAAGAGAGCCTTGCATCTTATTTATACTTTCATATAGCATCACAATTTCCTTATTTTAGGGAGTTCTCCATTTACTTTATTATTTAAATAATTTATTTTTCAAACACTTGATTTATGGGGGCTTCTATATGACTCATGAGGGTTCTTCAACTTCATATGGCCATAACTCTTTAACCGTGAGGGGTTATGTGACGTTCCACATACCATCGAAAAAGGCATGACAAGCACTATTCATATAGGATAGTTTCACTGAAAAATTCACTGACCTTCATCTCATTAATCCATAATTTAGAATGGGTTCTCTAACCATACTTCTAGGATAACTCAATCCACAAAGTGTCTTCCCGTGAGGGATTTCACCATAAGGGGACTACTTTGGAATTCATCCATTTGTACTTCTTATCAAACATGACAAGAAAATAATGAGTCATCTTTACATCAAACAAACTTGGGTCCATTACCCAAACCTCTGTGCTACTGGGCTTTGTTCAAGGATTGACATCAATGAAAACCAACATTAATCAACAGAAGCAACATTCAAGATAATCTAAAGCTAAACAAACACAATAATTTTAAAATGTGGGTCTCTCTTTGTATTAACATCATATGGATCTTCTCAATTACATGATTCTACTCAGTTACAGACACAGCTCGGTTATGCCAAATCTTAATAGCAAAACTCTATGCTACTAAGAAACAAGGTTAACCCAAGCCCTTGCTCTTCCAAAATTACAATAGGACATGACTCTGTTACAGCCTTGGTTTGGTTCCAAAACCCAAACTCTTAGAACTCTATCTAACATTTACCCAAAAATGGACAATAACAAAGAACTCAAACTCATTCCAACAACCATCTGATCTATGTCTCCATATGAGAATAAACCATTTTACAGTCATATTCATCATGTATATATAATCCAATTGGGATCTTCGGGTTTGATACTTTGAATGCTTTCTTGTTCTTATTTTGTTGTAACTTCTTTCTTCATGCTGGTGTTGTGTTGTCCTTCCTTCCAACCGTTTTTGGTTTCTTTCTTCATTATGTTGTCCAGCTCTTCTATGACTTGTGAAAATTCTGTTTGACCAAAATTGGGACTATAACATTCCTTGTGAAACTTATGACAACAAAACGAAGGGCCCAACAGATCACAGAAGATCTACAAGTGGGTAGGTGTTTAACCTATTTGGAGGAGCAATCAATTGGATGAGAAAAAGACAGATTGTAGTGGAACTCTCAACACATAATCTAAACACATGGTATCCACCCATGAAAGCAAGGAAGAAATATGGTTACAGAGATTGTGCTCATATATTTAGTTGGTACAACAATATGTAAGGATAGGTTGTGATAGTCAGAGTGCAATCTTCCTGGAAAAAAACCCGACTTATCATTCAAAGACAAAACATATTGATGTTCAATATCACATTGTGAGAGACATGGTTGAAGATAAGAAGGTTTTTCCAATGAAGGTGGACACTTTGAGAATGTTTTTGATTCATTAATAAATTCTATGAGCACTAAGAAGTTCTCCTAGTGCAGAGAAACAATGGGCATTGCTGCTCTGGATTATTGACTATGTAATCCCTTAACCCCTTGTATGCAAAGAAAACAACAAGTAGGAGAATGTTGGGTATGTGTTATATTTTTTACACGACCAAACTTGGTTTCTTTGTTGCATTGGGTGCACATATAGGGGGGGTCATAAGGGGGAGGATCCCCAAGAAAAACAAATTGGCAGTTTTTTGTTCGTTTTTAGCGGTTTTTCAACACATGGTTTTTTGTTGATGGTTTTCTAATTCTGGTTAATGAATTAGTGTTTTTGACTAATCCGGGTCATTGTATTAGGGGTTTTTTCATGTTGTGGGTTCATGTATATATATATATATATATATATATTATTGTAACTAATGAACAGACGATGAACAAAGAATTAGAGGTGTGACTCTAAACAAGTTGTTGGTTTTCCTTGTTTGGGTTTCTAGCGTAAAAATATCTATGTAATGTGTGTATGTGCCATTGTATATTTTCTATTGTATTAAGAATACATTTGCAGTAATTAATTGTGCAAGGTTAAAATATACATAATGAATGTGGAGAATCTGAAACTCTACGAGCCTTCCATGTTGGATCAAGAAACTGAGGAGCAAGTCCTACCTACTATAGAGGACTTAGCACTAGAAGCTCGGGTAGAGTTTGAAGAAGATATAGTTTTGCAAAATAGGTCTAGAACTACCAGACATGGCAACATGACCTTTGGCAGATTGGGTTGAAAGGACAACTTCCAAGAAAGGAAAAATGGTACTTTATGGAGAAGGTAGATGAAAAAATTCCTCACCTTCTTTAGTAAAATATTTTGGGGACCAAAAGCCTCCCTAAATGTGGAGGTATGATCCATATTGGATCATTATATAATTTTTTGTCTATCTTCGTAATTTTAGGTGGGAAAATTGGAGGAATTATCTTGTAGGGACCATTTTAGTGGTAGGTCCTAGCTTGGAGATTTAGGGTCTGAAACCTTTGGCATCAAATGGAATTTTTGGGGTGAAAACTTTGCATGTGAATCTTCAATCCCCTCAACAATGTTATACACATTGAGACCTTTCCAACAATGTGAAAAAAACCTCAACCAGAGCTCATACAAAAAATTTATGCCTCCCATTGACCCACCTTGTTGACCACCATGGTACTAAGTGAATACCATGTCAACCCCTATTACTCACATATGTGGGCCTATCCATGTATGAAATTTCAAGAATATTCTAGAAGTTCCAAAACATAAACTAATTGAGGGTTGAGGCCTGCAAAAAATGTAACCCAAGACGACTATCAGGCTATGTTAAAATTCAAGCCATAGTGTCAAAGGAAACTCCACAGTGAGTGCCCCTTTCTTTCTACTTGCATTTCATAACTAAAGAAGAGAGAGAGAGAGAGAGAGAGAGAGAGAGAGAGAGAGCATAGGCTTCACCTTCTAGCTCTATTTTCTCCCATATTGGATTTCCTAGGATACATCTTGTGTTTACTTATGTGGATGGTATGTTCATTTTCTTGTTATTTCATTTTCATATTTTAGTTATTTTCATAATCTGAGTAATAAGCTAGTGATACTAAATTTGAGTTGTAGGAAAATAAACCTGCCTTAATAAAATATTTCAACATAATACAATATATGTTGTGACGAACTCTTCTAGTTGAATGTCCATGGTAGTTTACAAATCAGGTGAAGAGAATATTAAATTCAAAACTCCCTTTCTTGTTGGCATGGTCAAAAGGCCAAACACAAACCCGAAGTTGAGCATGAGTTATTTGAAGTATATAAGCCTTACAGAGAGTTCAAATATTTTGTTATTATCAAAGTGTTAAATTCAATTGGTAGTCATTTTGTCCTTTGCTTTAATTCAAAGTGTTCTTCAAAATAAGCTTGGTGGGCCCTTTGCATTCGAAGTTTGATTCTTCATATTTCTCTTTATAAGTTCAAAGTATTGTCTTAGAATAAGGTAAAGGACATTTTTTTACTTTGTTTACTCAAAGGTTGAACACATCTTTAAAAGTGTCTCCATGAACTTTATGTTGTTAGGGTCCTTTCCTAACCCCCTTAAGTAGATATATGTGTTTCTATGTATTGAGGCCATGTCTAGTAAATAAGGCCCATGTAGTATATATAGTGTAAAAAAAATAATTATAAGAAGGATTACTCTAAGAAGGTTATGCCTACTAAAACATTCCTAGGAGGTTATATAAAAACTATATAATGAAGTAGAAGCAAGGTAATGTGATGTCTTGTGAAACATATTGTAACTGGAGCTCTTCTCATTTAGAGGTTTCCCCCTCGAAGAGGAAACTGAACATTTCTTTGATCAATAAAGGTATTGTTATTTGTGGTATTATGGTTCTTCTACAATTTCCTAATGTTGTTATAATATGTCATTTCTACTCTAAATCTTGATATATTATGTTATTTCTACTCTAATTATTCTATTTTGCTAATAAACAACACCACATAGGAAAATCCTTCAAAGGGGTTGATGGCATTTCCCTTGACATCAGGCTCATCCTTAAAAATGGATTGATGGCTTTTCGTTTGGATCAAGATAATATTTCAAAAGGACCTCATGGACAACTCTTCCAAAGAGGCCCAATGGGATGATATTTCAAAGAGGCTTACTTGGGTCAATAATTTTAAAGAGCTTGATGGTTCAATATTTTTAAAGGTCTCAATGGACCAATCTTAGAAAGGGACCCAATGGGATAATCTTTCAAAAAGGCTCAATCAAGTTAATATTTTAAAAAGGTTTGATGGGCATATTGTCCAAACAGGCTTGATGGGCCAATCTTTCAAAAGGGATGGATGGGTCAATATTTAGAAAGGTATTGATGGGTCGATCTTCAAAATATTCCCAATGGGATAATCATTCATAGAGGCCTGGTTAGGTCAATATTTTGAAAGGTATTGATGGGTCAATATTTTGAAAGGGCCCAATCAAATAATGATTAAAAGTTTTAGGAAGGATCGATGGAGAATAATACAAATTTATGTGTGGTCTCTATACCATGTCATGCAGTTATACTTCAAAGGGGAATGAAATAAGGAATCTTGAAGGCATAAGTCCAGTGGAAATACAAAAAAAAGGTACCCCTCCTCGATTGTGGTAACAAAGGGAGATGGGTATGTCGTAGAGTGGCATCAGAGCAAAGTTACAACACTAGGCTACTATGGGAAAACATTAATGCAGAATTAGTGGAAATCAAGTGAAATAAATTGAGAATTTACAAAATAAAAAGTAGGGCCACCTCATTAACCACTGCCACATCCCCCATGAATTTATAAAACCCGTGAAAAAATTTATAGATTTAATGTTGCAAAAAGGGTTTATGATTCAATTTCATTTGAATATCATGGACAACTTAGAAATCATGAATTAGCATAACTACTATAATGATGTTTTGTTGTCATTGATTAAGCTAACAGAGTTGTTGGTGTGCACAATACATGTCGTCTAATCAAAGTTGTATGGGAAAATAGATGTAGTCTTGTTGGAATGAGAAAATTCCCATCATGGAATATGCACAAACCCTTATTATTATGAAGCATATATCATATGTGAAAACATAGATGGAAGAAATGAAAAGACTAAGTCCAATGGATGAAGAAATCAAGAGACTCTTCTAGACATTGCAAAGACCATGAGGATCTTGAGAGTAGAGCTTCAAATCTATAGAGTAGATAATGAAACATTACTCAAAGCTTAGGAGGAGTAGAACTAATTGAATTCTACAATGTTGCAATGTTTGAAATATATACAAATATATAGAGTAGATAATGAAACATTACTCAAAGCTTAGGAGGAGTAGAACTAATTGAATGCTACAATATTTCAATGTTTGACATATATACAGCGGAAAATTCATTGTGAATAGAATTCAAACAATGTTTTTAGGAGTAGGGGTATCTGTAAGAGTGATTCTCATAAGAGGTCATGAAGTATCAAAATGAATACCTCCAGTGATGGGACATACAGACCATCAGAATCCTAGGACAATGAATCATATTCCTATGACAATGAATCATCTTCCTATGAAGATTCATTAAGTATCTTAGGACACTCTTCTCATAAGAAATGAAGAAAGAGACCGAGTTTATACGTAACTTGCAATGAGAGTTTAGAAAATAAAGACGACCTACTTTTGACAATGACATATATTTTGGTCAAGAAGCTAAGGCTTGGCTTCTTTAGATGATGAAGTATTTCCAAGTCTATGAATACTCTAGGAAAATGAAGACAAGAGAGACCATATTTGATCAAAATTGTAGAGAGTCAATTAAGTGGTAACATCTTAGATAATTCAAGAAAATCAGTGACAAAAATATTGCTTAGATGCAGTTCAATAAGTATTTTCAGAAAAAGCACCTCTCTAGCATATATTATGATGGTAAATCAAGAAACTCCATGATTTAACATTGGCATAGATGACCATATATGAGTATGTGAATAAATTCTTGGAGCTATTGAGGTATGTCAAGTACATTCTAGATGAAGCGGTACTCAAGTGTCTCCTAAGTGGATTACTTTAATCCTATAGAGGTAGAATTGGGATCAATGAACCATGAAATCTAGATTACGCCATTAGAAAGGACAACTTTTGTTGTGAGCAAAAAAAAATGAGAGAGAGGTTCATAAGGCATGAAATGACATGAAGAAGGAGAAGTTTGATTAGATAAAGAAAGTTGTCAAGCCTCCCCAATTCAAAATTTGGTATAATCAACCGACACAAAGTGGAGCTCATACAACTAAGTTACTAGGAAAGAGGCAAAGAGAATCTATTCAATGTTGGGGATGTGGAGAAGACCATTTACTCAACAATTTTCCACTTCAAAAGGAGAACACTAGGAATGTGAATAACATTCAAGAGACTACACTTATTGATGATGTAGCAAGGACTATTCCTAGTATCTATGATGTATTAGAATATCACCAAACAAATCATCAATCAATAGTGGTTGAAGTTGAAAATAATATTGCCAAACAATACCTTTCCATTTTAATTCATCCAAGATCTAGTCATAGTTATGTTAATCATAAAGTTGTGGAATCACTTGCACTTGAGAAGTGTAAGCGCAATAAATCATGGTTAATTTAGTTCACCACTAAAACTAATAGAAAGGTCAATAAAATGGTGGAGAAATGTCCACTAGAGATTAATGGAATATTCACTTGGGAAAGTCCAAACATTTTCCCACTTGGTTATGTAGATTTTAACCTTGTACAATTAATTAATACAAACAAATTCTTAATAAAAATAGAAAACACACACACACACACACACACACACACATTACACAGATATTTTACCCTAGAAACCCAAACCGAAAAAACCAACAACCTGTTTAGAGCCACACCTCTAATATTATATTCAACATATCTTCATTATTTACAATAAAATGCATATATAGGATCCCACAACATCCAAAACCTATAATCCATTGGCCCCAATTAGTCAAAACCCCTAATTCCTTAACCAAAATTAGAAAACCATCGATGAAAACCATGTGTAAAAAAACCACCAAAAAACAGACAAAAAAAGTGCCATTTTTTTTTAAATTCGGGGGCACTTTCCCCACCCCCCTATGAACCCCCTAGATAAGGGGGCTTGTCCCCATTCTGACCCCCTGAGTAGTGGGGACTCTAACCCCCTTGTGTGTCTGGTGCAACGCAAACACTAGATCTTGTTAGGATATTTAGACACTTAGGAGTTAGTTAAGATCAAATTGTTATAATGTGTCGTTAAGTAAAAGTGTGTTTCTTTAGTATGTATTTTTAGTTAGGAAATTTGACGGTCACAATATGTTCTCGACATAGAGTGATTCGACGGTTCATATTCTCCTTGATCTTAACATTTACATTGATTTGTGGATTAACACCCAATTGGTCCATGATATCTATTTAAATAGCATGGAGGGTCATTTTATGATGATCGATTGTGAGAATATCACTTGTAAATCTCTCTGTAATATTTTTCTTCTGCATTAATAAATTGCTCCAAGTGGCCACATTGGTTGGGGCCATGGATGTTTCCTTGTAGGGGTTTTTACCACATCAAATTATTGGTGTGTTGATATTTGATCTGGTTGTGTGAGTGGTTATTGAAGGTGTTCATCCTCTATTGGAATACCTTTGTTGTCGAACCTGGTATCGGAGCTCATATGAAGACTCAGTCCCATTGTAGATCAAGATTGTGAAGCCATTTTTCCTCATCTCTGGTTTCTTCCATTTCCATACATTTTTAGGCTAAGAGAACTATTACGTTGCATGTGGAATGCTCATTTTAGTTAGGAATTCTTTTTGTTTCACTCAAAAAGGTTTTATTTTTCCCAAGATACGACCATTTCAGTTAGATCTGGAGGTATAAAGCTTGAATAAGCCCCTTAAAATTTTTGCAGAGTTATTATTTTAGTTTTCTATTTTTTATTTCTAGGTTGATACTTTTTTGGATCTATGTATGTTATTTTCCCCATGCCCTTTGCGATCTTAGTAAATCAGAAACAGATCAGAAAGTCTGCATTTTCCAAGTAAGATAACTGAGATCTAACCTTTGTTGTCGTTGAGAAGTGAAAATGTGTTCTTATGTGAATTTTTTTTATGAGCACGTTCTCCAAGGATATAAACAACAACAAAAACCTCAATCCTCCTTCTAAACAATACAATATGTTTTGCACTAGCTCACTTGGTTAAAAGTTTCTTTATTAAGTAAGAGGTCTTGAGTTCAAGTCTCCTTTGTGTTACTTTTTTAGAAAAATTTCATGCATCCATTGTAAAGTGTATTTCACTTCAATGATAAAAGTGAATCACTATAAGTATCTTTAATATTTTATTTTAAAGTTATTTGTTTTTGCATATAACTTTCCTTTATAAAGTAACTTCATTGTAATCCTCGCTTATTCTATAAAAGTGAGTCACTTCATAAACAACTTATTTGTAAAGTGAGGTTATTGGGAGGGTTATCACCACGTGGACCAACTTCTACTTGCCATGTGACTCTTTGGTTACCATTTATGCCTTTTTACAAAAGGACATAACTTTCACAACTGAAGTTCGTTTTCAGTGTCATTTTTTTTTAAATGGCCTAATTTTTCAAGATATTTCCATCCAGACCATCAACTTCGGTTTTTAAATCCATATTATCTACATATTTGATATGGCTTCCTCTAGTGATCTTTTTCTTACCAACACCAACTACTTCCAATGGAAATCTCATATGGAGGATTTATTAATAAGTAAAGGATTGTATCAGATTACATTGGGAAAAGTACTAGAACCTATTGATGATGGAAACAAAATAAAAAATGGGAAAATAAGAATGATGTAGCACGTGGACTGATTGGAATGTCCATCTCTTTTGATTTAAGGTTTCACCTTCAAGGAATTAATGACCTTGATGAAGTTTGGGAAAATCTTGAATTTGTGTTTGGTAAACACAATCTTATTCGAGCCCACTAGATAGAAAATCAAATAATGACTTTAATTCCAAATGATTTGTATTGCATTGAATACTATTTATCTAAGTTCAAAGCACTTAGACTTTTATGTGCAGAATGTAACATAAAACTGGAAGAAGAGAATTGCATATATATTATACTGTTAAGTTTGGTAGTGCATATTCAGTGTTTGTATCTACCTTCTATGCCACTAGAGAAGCTCTAGGGACTGCTTATAGAAATCTCTCTCTTGAGTCCTTTTGTGATGCTTTGATTAGAGAGCAATATAATCTTGTGCAACTTGGAGTGGTGAGAACTGCAGGTACCTCCACCAAAGCCTTAGTGGCCCAGCAGAAAGATAAATACAAAAATCCCAAGAAGCAACATCCTCGCCACAACAACAAGAAAAACAAGGGTCCCAAACCCACTTAGCCAACTTCCTCTCCTAATGGTGACAAATGAGAAAAATCTAAAATTAAGAAGACTGATAGACATTGCAACTTTTGTGGGAAAGATGGTCATGATGAGTCCAAATGTTTTAAGAATATGGCAACTTTAGAAGCAGTGATGAAGAATCACAACATCAATATCGATTCTACTACTTCTTCTTGTTGTCATGGACATGCACTTTTTGCTTCTGGTTTCTCCTTTAATGCAACTTCTGTTTCTTCTTTTGATGAGTGGATTATTGATTCTGGAGCATCTTATCATATGGCTAAGGATAAAGCCATATTTTCTGATCTAAATGAATGTAACACTAAGAAAATATTTGTTGGTGATGATAAAACTCTTAGTGTTGTAGGATTTGGAACAGTTCTGGTAGATAATGGTCATTTCAATGATGTGTTATGTGTTCCAAGTATTTCTTGTAACCTTCTATTAGTATATCAAATCACTCATTCGGGTGAAGGTAAAACCATAGATTTTTCACCTCACCAAGTTGTAATCAAGGATCTAAAAGATCCTCAACATGTTCTTGCAATTGGAATTGTTGATGATATTACCAGGTTGTACAAGTTTGACAACTTTGGTTCATCATATTTTCCCTCAGTTGTTTTTTATTACATCGATGACTTGATTAAACTTTGGTATGAGCGATTTGGTCATCTGAACTATCGCTCATTGCAACAACTATGTAATCAACAGATGATGACTAGTCTTCCTATAGTTTCATGCAGAGATGTTGTTTATGTCGATTGTGTTCTCGACAAACAACATCGGGACAGTTTTGAAAAACTTTTCTCTTGGCACACATAGACCCTTTTGAAACTTGTTCACAATGACTTGTGTGGTCCACTTTCTTCTCCTTATTTTTCTGGGTTCAAGTATTTCTTAACTTTCATTGATGACTTTTCCAGACACACTTGGGTTTACTTCTTAAAACTTAAGAGAAGATTTTTTGACAAGTTCTTGGTGTACAAGGATCTTCTAGAAAATCAATCTAGACATCAACTTCAAAGATTAAGAACAAATAATGGAGGCGAATATGTGAACAATCAGTTTACAAGTTAGTGCACTGCATAGGGAATCCAAATGCAACACATTGTTCCATATACACCACAACAAAATGGTGTTGTTGAAGGAAAGAACCACACTTTAAAAGAAATGGTTAATTGTATGATACACTCTAAGGGATTAAGTCTAAAGTATTTGGAAGAAGCCATTAATAGTGCAAATTACATAGTAAATATCACTCTGTTGTGGGGTTATTCTACCCTACGGACTAACAAGCTAGGGGTTAAACTTGCATGCAGATCATGACCCTTCATAAACTACTTTTAACCTTCTACCCCAAATCTAAAACCCTTTTTCACATGCACACATGGGAAGAAATCGACTAACCTTTTTATCGACGGTTGGTGTAGATCCTCCGTTGAGTTTTATCCCCTTGCTTCTGCTGCTCCTTCCAAAAAGAGATCCTACAATCAAGACAAAACTATGCATGCATGCTATTGTTCTACTAGAGGATTAGAGATTAAACATAAATCAGATAAAACATATAAGACTCATGTATTTGGGACGGGAAAAGTATATTTTTATTAATCTCAAGATGAATCAACTTACAATGATTATAGAGACCGGCCACCGCTCCTCGATCCTGATACTGGGCTCCTCCTCTTCTTTGTCCTCCAACTGCTTTGCTTGAATTCTCCTAAAGCTTGAGGAAAGGCTAAAGGGTTGGGACAAAACGGATTCGGCAATTGGGCAAAGTTTCTTTTCTATGATTTTTCCGCCTTTGAATAGTACCCCTACCCCTTATTTTATAGGCTAGAAGGAGCTATGGTTTTAGACGAACTCTCGGCCATGCATGGCTGGGAGTTCCAGTTAACTGACCCAAAGCTTTTCGTCCCGGCAGAAACTTTCCTGATTTTTTTCTTTGTTAAGTAAATGTTGGCTGTAGTGGGCCAGCCCGCATTCCAACGTGTGCAGTATAAGGCCTGCCAGCATTCCAACGCGCCCAGCAGTGGGTTAGGGTGCGGGTTACTTGGTTTAAGAGGTTTTTTAAAGAGTTTGTTCAGCATAGCTTTGGTAATGAAGGGCAATGAGTTGGCCTGATGCCAGGTAAGCATGTATGGTGCAATTTAGGGTTATAACAGATGCCCCCTAATGTGTGAGGTCAGAAGAGCATCTGATGGCCGAAATACATTACCAATTCTTTACCAATCTATACAGATATGCTAAATGAGTGAGCCTAGGGATCAGGAATCAGGAGGTGTCATCTACAAAAATTATCAAATGTCTCACCGAGGCGGGCATACCCATGCTCGGGATAAATCAGAACCATGGCTACCAATCAAATACATCGTAGATCCATGTCAAATAACTATAAAGAGTAGCCGCGAACAATACACAGTGGAGCTACATCTCGAAATCAAAAAGATATACATAGAAAGTATCTATCTCTCAGAAGTTGATTTGGCCTGATGGCTGTACTTCAGAGCTCGAGCAACAACTTCAAAATCTTCTAAAAATCAGGTAGGAGTGTAATATGAGTGTACGACTGCACTACCCAGAGGTCTTCGACGGTTCTTCGGTTACGGACTTGATAATCTTGATGATCGGACTGAAGGCTTTAGTGATTTCGAACAAAGACTTGATTGGACGTTCAGGATGGCCAGGTATGTGGACAAGAGACATATTGCAGAGGGGCCGACTCAGGCTTAGTAACAAACTTCCCTTGGACAATAGCACGACAAGTGGTAAGACGCAGGCAGCATATCTGTTAATCATAAGTCTACGAAGCAGGAGGCAATGTAAACTCTCCATATGTTTGGAAGAGTAACCAAACGGTGGAGGACACAACTCAATATAGCGAGCAAAGATTCCTAAGGTCGTACTACATCCCAAAGTCTGATGAATGACGGAAAAATGTGCTATATCCAAGGGTGACTCATGATGCTGCCAATAAAGAAAATACTTTTCCCATCCTCTTTTTGGGGTATATTTGATTCTCTTGTTCTTTTTGAATATTTTGAAAAGAATAAAGGAATATTACGTTACAGTGGAGGAACGAGCATAGCAAACATACAAGCTCAATGCACAAGGACAAGACTGATGTTCTAGGAAATAATACTCGGGAAAAATCCTCCAGTGGCCAAAGGTGTTAAGATGCAAAAGCAAACTGTTACTAGGCTGATGGGTAAAGGATGCAAGTGCGGTTGATAGAACACACAGTGGTAACGTCCTTCGATGTAAGTTTAACGAGCCCAGAGAAGGGAAGCTCGGTGATTTTTCATGTTTAGAGAGTCTGAAAAAGTATAAAAGGAAACTCCATTTGGGTACCTTTTTCGTTAATAGTCTAGTCGGTTCGAAAAAGGGGTAAACTAGCACCGACTAGATGTCAATTCAAAACCATTTTAACGAGTGTGACAAGGACAAGATCACTCGGCTATTTTTTCAATTTTAAGGAGTCTGAAAAAAGATTAACTATGGACTCCGTCAGGAATATTCTTCTAGACCGTTTTAACAAGTGTGAAAAATAAGGCCACTCGGCAATCTTTGCAATTTTAGGGAGTCTGAAAAGAGCTTAACTATGGACTCCGGGGGGGTTTCGTTTTCGTAAATTTAGTCCCTCAGGCCCGAAAAAGGAATAAAATTATACCTGAGGATACTCTTCTAAAGAATTGAAATTCGATAGAGTATTCCTTTGTTCGTACAATTGACCGTCCGGACCGAAAAAGGGGTAAACTACCGCCGGACAAACGTGACTTCAAATTTCAGTTTAACGAGCGTGAAAGGTCACAAGATCGCTCAGCAATATTTTCATGTTTAGAGGGTCTGAAAAGGGCTTAAAAGGAGACCCATTTAAGGAACGTTCTTCTGGACCAGTTTAACGAGTGTGAAGCAACAAGGTCACTCGGCAATCTTTTCATCTTTAAGGAGTCTGAAAAGGGCTTAAAGAAGACTCCATAATGGTTACTTTTCTCAGTTAATCCGGACGAGATCGAAAAGCATAAATGTAGTCTCACCGGATGTTTCTTTTGGGTCTCAAAGCGAGCTTGAAGAACAACAAAGGTAGCCCATGATCGACACTTTGTGGGTCGATGTCAAGTATCGCTTCGTAAGACCAGGCAAAAACGTCGCAAAATTCTTTGAAAAGATCCGTGTAAATTTGAATCTCTTCGAGGGAGCAATCCACTCCGACGAAGACATTCTCCACGATGCCAGGGTTTCGGGAGATGTTAATAGGTATGGTTTTAGCGATAGTCGCCATATTCCCCTCAGCATAAATTTCCTGTGTAGCTAAGAGGTTAATAGGACACGGCTGATATCCCGTCATGGTGATAGTGAATTCTCCTGCCTCAATTCGGTGCAACTCTGGGAGGAAATATGATCTATGGTGAAGATCCTCCCAAGGTTTGTTCGGACTAGTCATTGCTTCGATTACAGCTTCGTCAAAAGGCAATACTAAGTCTAACGAATCGGTGGTAGCAAGAGAACCCTGAGCCCAGATTGGTACCGGAAGTGGATCCAACTCTTGTGTGGGAGTCGGATCGGGAGTAGCTGAAGTTTGTTGGACTAGAGAGTACGCTACTTCAGCGGCCGACAAGGGCATGGACATGCCAGCGTGCCCTGTCTCATCCATCGTGGCTGATGGGGAAGGAAGAGTCCATGGATCCTGAAAGTAAGTCGTGCGAAACGATGAAACATGAAAAATCTCAGCCTTGTGGTGAGTCGATATAAACTTGACATCACCATGAGGAGGTGGGTAGTCGAAGGTACCCATCAAAGATGGGCACAAACCAACTCCTACATTGATGACACCGGCTTGAGGATTATCTACCATGGGAACCGTGGATGCCCCCAAGGCTGGGTCAGGTCGAGAGAAGGACAAGTGATCAATAGTCACTATCCGGCCTTCATGTGGAAACAGTAAGACTCGGAAAACTGTAGCGACCACCGCTTGCATTGCATAAGTCCAACTACGACCTAACAATAGATTGTAGTCGATGGGGGCGTCAACTACCGCTACTTCGACGCACACG
>SNQJ01S0000001.1:535959-570496 GCA_010110895.2 Picea sitchensis | reverse complement strand
TGAATATTGTATTCTGAGAGAGGAGACTGTGAGAGAAAGAAGAGGAAGTTACAGCGGGTTTTGTTGTAGGTTGTATCCCTTCATTTGTTGGATAATAATAAAGGAAGGACCTGGAAATTTCTCTGGTGGATGTAGCCCACACTAGGTGAACCACGTAAATCTGTGTCTCTCTTGTATTGTGTGTCTTATGTGTTTTGTTTATGCATTTTTTTTATTTTATTTCTCCGCGGTCCTGTTTTTCTAACAACCCCTTCTCCCTTCTAGTATGGAGTCAAACTTGTTGCCACCTATAACTTCTCCTAAAGTTAATGCCACTTTGTATGGTTAGTTAGTTGGTATCCTTTTATACTTGACTCACACTCATCCTGATCTTTCCTTTGGTGTTGGTCTTATTTCCTGATATATGAAAACACCCCATGAAATCCATTGGAAAACAAATAAGAGAACACTTCAGTATGTACGGAGTACATTTCAGTTCAGGATAAGTTACAGTTTAGAGGGGACTCCTTCATCGGGTGGTTTCATTGATTCATATTGGGTCGACGACCCTGATGAATTGAAGTCTATTGTAGGTTATGTTTTCAGCCTTGGTTCAGGACCTGTCACTTGGGCCTCTAAGAAACAACAAGATATTGCTCTTTCTTCTACAGAAGCAGAGTGCTAAGAAATGGTTATTGCAGGTCATGAAGCCTTGTGGCTTCGATAGATCCTTTCAGAGTTTGGATACCAGCACCAACATATGACTAGCCTTTGGTGTGACAATAAGAGTTCCATCAAGCTCGCCAAATATCCAATTAAAAATGAATGCAACAAACACATTGAGATACACATGAACTTCATCAAAAATCTCATTCATGATCGAGTTATTAAAGTGTTCTTATGCCCTACAGAAGATCAAGTTGCAGAAATTTTCACAAAGTATCTTACAGAAGTGAATTTTTCCAAACTTTGATCTATGTTAGGAGTTCAGGAAGTTTTCATTAAGGGGGGATAGGCTCTAATGCCTCATTCCTTCTCCTATTTTGTCATCTTTATAAATCCTTCAATCCTATCCCAAGTTGTTCTTAAGGGAGGATGTTAGGATATTTAGACACTTAGGAGTTAGTCAAGATCAACTTGGTATAATGTGTCGTTAGGTAAAAGTGTGTTTCTTTAGTATGAATTAGTATTCATTAGTAGTTAGGAAATCTGATGGTCACAATATGTTCTTGACATAGAGTGATTCAACAATTCATATTCTCCTCGATCTTAACGACTACATTGATTCGTGACTTAACACCCGATTGGTCCATGATCTCTATTTAAAGAGCATGGAGAGTCATTTGTCGATGATCAATTGTGATAAAATATCTTGTAAATATTTCTGTAATATTTTTCTTTTGCATTAATAAATTTCTCCAAGTGACCACGTTGGTTGGGGCCGTGGATGTTTCCCCGTAGGGGTTTTACCATGTCAAAATATCAATTTGTTGATTTTTGATCTAGTTGTGTGAGTGGTTATTGAAGGTGTTCATCCTCTATTGGAATGCATGTGTTTTCGAATATATCTATTCGTGCAAAGAATATAGCACATATCCAAAATTCTCCCACTTGTTGTTTTCTTTGCATACAAGGGGTTACAAGGTTACATAGTCAAAAATCCAAGGTAACAATACCCATAGCTCCTCTACACCAAGAGAAATGCTCAGTGCTCATAGATTTTCTTAATGAATCTACAACATTCTTCAAAGTGTCCACCTTCATCAATGACACCTTCTTTTCTTCAACCATGTCTCTCACGAAGTGATATTGAACATCAATATTCTTTGTCTTTGAATGATAAATTGGGTTCTTTGCCAAGAAGATTTCACTTTGACTATCACAATATATCCATACAACTTGTTATACGAAACCAATACCTGAACACAATATATGTAACCATATGTCTTCCTTGCTTTCATGAATGGATGCCATGTATCCCACTTCTGTAGTTGAGAGTGCCACTACAAACTGTATTTTTCTCATCCAACCAGTTTCTCCTCCAAACAGGTTCACTTGAAATGTCCGATCTAGTACAAACCATTAAATACATCAATATTCCAACCACACTCGCATATGGAACATAGGACATGTCCTCTTCCTCTTCCTATGTCTTGGGACATTGATCCATAGATAACTTTACACCTACAAGAATAAAGACCTTGACTAGTTTACATTCTTTCATATTAAACCTTTGCAATATTGTCATGAAAAATTTCCTATGATTTAACGAGAGTTTCATGTTTTCTCTATATCTTATAATTTCCATGCCCAAAATGAAATTTGCAGCACCAAGATACTTCATGTCAAATTTAGAGGACAACTAAGTTTTCACATCCTAGATTATCCCCTTGTTGTTCCCTATCAATAACAGACAATACCAAATAAATAAGATGATCACCAATTAATTTGAAATACACATAGTGATCCTCTTTGTTCCCTTTGAAGCCATGTCCCAACATATAAGTATCAAAATTTTTATATTGCATCCTTGGTGATTGATTTAACCCATACCAGGACTTTTTAATCCTGCATACCAACTTGTTATTTCCCTTCAAAGAAAATCCTTATGGATGTTTCATATAGATTTATTCTTCTAGATCCCCATGTAGGAATGTTGTCCTCAAAACTATATGTTCTAATTCAAAATAAAACGCAACAACAACAAATAAAAGAAATCTAATAGAAGTCAACTTGGCAACATGAGAAAAAATTTCACCAAAGTCAATTCCCTCTACTGGGGAATAACCTTTTTCTACTAATCAAGAATTGTATTTCTTTACTTTTCCTTCAGCATTCAGCTTCTTCTTAAACACCTATTTTCTTCCAATGGGATTTCTTCTAGTAGACAACTCCACTAGATCCCAAGCCTCATTCTTGTCCAAGGTTTTCATTTCTTCAACTATAGCTTTTTTCCAGGGTTTTCCATCCTCTGAATCCACTTCCTCCCTAATAGTTCTAAGATCATCATCAGTAATAGACAAAGAAAAATTTGAAAAAAAATCAAGTGGAGTGTACCTTTCCATTTTCCTTCTTTCCCAGACTGATCTCCTCAATACTGGAGTATCAAGATCTTCTTCTTTTGATTCTTGTTCTTCTATAGAGTTTGATTCATTATCCTTCAATTCAAACTCTATTTTCTCTAGTTCTTCCACCTTTGGTAGGAATTCTCTTTTGAAAACATATTTGATTTCTCTAAATACCACATCTCATCTATACACTACCTTTTTATTTTCTGGTTTCCAAATCTTATAACCTTTCATACCATATTTATACCCAATAAAGATACACTTTTTATCATTTTTATCTAGCTTACTCCTATTTTCCTTTGGAATGTGAACATAGGAATCATATCCAAATACCTTGAGATGTGTGAGAGAGGGTTTCTTACCAGTCCATACCTCATGTAGAGTCTTTCCATCTAGTGCTAATGAGCGTGATGGATTGACCAGGTAAGATGAAGTACCCACTGCCTCTACCCAAAATTCTTGTCCTAACCAGACACCATTGAGCATGCATCTTGCTTTTTCCATCAACATCTTATTCATCTTTCTGTAACTCCATTCTGCTAAGGTGTATATGGAGTAGTCTTCTGCCTTTCTATACCACACTTCTTACATAATTATTCAAATTCCTTTCCACAAAATTATTCACCATTATCCGTCCTCAACACCTTAATTCTCTTCTCTATCTGATTCTCCACGAGAGCCTTAAACTATTTAAACTTGTCAAAGACTTTAGATTCTTCCCAAGGAAATAAATCCAATTATTCCTCAAGAATTCATCTACAAATGAGACATCGTACACATATTTTCCCAGTGATAGAACCAACACGGGTCCAAACACATCACTATGCACCAACTGTAAAATTCCTTCTGCCCTCATTGCATCAGAGGGGAATCTTAGTCGATTCTACTTCCCATATACATAATGTTCATAGAAATCAAAATCCAAGGAGTAGTTAGACATACCTTCAACCATACCTTTACCATGTATTAGTCAAAGTCTCTTCTCTCTGATATGCCCCAGTCTTTGATGCCACAACATAGTCTTTTCTCCAAAGACTCTAAGAATTTTTTCTTCTTTAGCTCCAATATCGAGAAAAATGGAACTATTGTACCCATCACTAAGAATGCTTCCCTGCAACTTATACATAGTTTGAATGTGAACTCCTTTCAACAACACCATTGCTCCTCAAACCATCCTTGATCCAAATTTTATGAGAATAACGAAATGAATGCACATTATTATCAAAAGATGATTAACACAGAATAATAGATATACAGTAAAATTGGTTTCTATTCAATAAGGAAGTAAGTTGAAACTGTGAAATGCAGCGGAAAACAAGCTTGCTAGAATGGTGGTGGCTTATCTCTGAGAAGAGATGTGACAATTGTTCTCATTCGCAAGAATATAATTACAATGAGGCTCTCAAGTCCTTTCTACAATAAACAGGAATGTCAAAAACCCTAGACATACAAAAACCTAACCCTAGGAGATGAAGCGCCAAAAGTCATGTGGGCCCTATTTGGGTAAGTTAGTACATCAACTTCCTAGGGTTGTAACTTTTGCATACGATCTCTGATTTAGGTGCAACATAGCCCGTTGGAAAGGCCTATCTGAGGAATACACATGTTGCATGCGGCTAACCCTCAAAACGACCCAAGAAGTCTGGGTCCCAAAAACTAGGAAAAAACTTTCAAACTGGAAAACTGCCAAAATGAGCCAGATGGAATAGCTAGGAGGCCACCCAAATCCTTATGGATCAATCCTCCCCCGTAAGAAATAAATGGTCTCCATTGAATTGGGTGGCCCCATTATATGAGGAAATTTCTACTGAATTTGGCCTCGGGTGAGCCACTTGCCTTAGTGCAAGAGCTGCCCTGCTTTGACAACTCGATAAAGTTCGATATTTTGTTGGTGAGTACCCTTAACCTGTTTGTCCACAATATGATCATTTGATGCATGTTTTATGTAGTCAGGCTTGATCTCTTTTGGTGTTAGTTGTTCTGCTATCACTGAGGTGTCCAATAATGGTGGGAAATAAGGTCGAAGGAGATCCACGTTGAACATTGGGTGCAGTCCAAGGAAAGGAGGAATGTTGAGCTCAAAAGCATTATCACCCACAGCCTTGGTGATGGTTTACGACACATAAAGGAGTGGGAGAATCTTTCGATGGGGTTCGGTAAGGCATTCTTTCTGCAAATGCAACCAAATTTTTTCACCCACCTAAAACTTATGTGGCACACGGTGTTGATCATGGCGCTGCTTTTACTTGTCATTGGACTTCTGTAGGATATCCCGAACCTGTTGGTGGATGTGTTGGATCCGCTCAATGAATCGGGTGGCTTTGTCAGCTTTAGTTGGAGTAGTAGATGAGTCAATTGAGGTGACCGCAAGGGTTAGTGCAACATCTATGGGACCCAATGGTTGGAATCCCAACCCCACCTTAAAGGGGTTGTGGCCAGTTGATCTATGCATGGCTCAGTTGTAGCTATGTTGGACATAGGGAAGACTCTCATCCCATGTGCAAGGGTTCTTGGAATTATACATGCGCAAGATATGCATGATCATTTGATTTACGACCTCAATTTGGCCATACGTCTAGGGGTGGAAGGTTGTGGATTTGTTGAGCTTGGTGTCCAGCAGTGACCAGAGGCTCGACCAGAATCTGCTGATAAATTTATTGTCCCAATTGGAGACAATGGTTTTTGGGATTCCAAAATGTACCCATACTTATTCAAAGAAGAACCTGGAAGTGGCCTCTGTTATGATGCTCTTCTTGCAGACGGCCATAATTGCCATCTTAAAAAAGTCATTAACAACCACAAAAACATAGTCATTTCCTCGCTTGGTGGACGGGAGTCCCGACATGTAGTCCATGGAGATGGATTCCCATGGCTTGTCAGGAGTAGGTAAAGGGGTGTACATGCCCTGTTTATTAGTGGTCGGTTTGGAAATATTGTAGGCAGTGCAGGACCTAATATACTTTTTGACCTCCTGTCGAAGTTTTGGCTAGTAGAAATGTTTCTACAGCATTGCCACTGTCTTTTCGATGCCAAATTGTCCTACCACCCGATTGTAGTGGGATTCCTGAATCAGCTTCGATCGCTCACTTGATGGAACGAAGATATGGCCCAAACAACACAACAATCCATCTCGAAGATGGAAATTAGCGACAACTACGTTTGTGCCCAACATTTGGTAGGCGGTGGTCAATTCTGGGTCTGTCTCATAGAGTTGGGGCCATCGAGAGTTCTCATGGCCGCAAGAGTCTAACATTGTGGTGAGTGTCATGACTGACGGTCTTTTGAGGAAATCAAAGATGTAGTTGGTGCTTCTTATTTTATACTTGATGTTGAGGTGGAATTTCTGCAAGTATGTGGACCACTTCTGATGATAGTCATTCTGCAATTTGCCTTGTGTCTACATGAACAATAGTGGGTTATGATCAGTGTGGATGATTGTCTCCTTCCCAAGAATGTAATGTCTCCATTGGTGACATGATTTCACAATGGAGTACATTTCTTTGTCTTAAGTAGTGTAATTATGGACATCATCTAACAGTGTCTCACTATTATAGGCCACGGGGTGACCATGTTGAGTGAGAACGACGCCCACAACATAGTCTGAAGCATATGTATCAATCTCAAAGGGTTGTTGCAGGTCCGGTAGTGAAAGTATTGGGTCTGAGCACAAGATTTTCTTCAAATCATCGAACGCTTGTTGTTGGGACCGACCCCACACAAATTTCTCCTTACCACCACCCCTGGTTACTTGGTTGAGGGCCAATGCAATATGGGAGAATCCCAACATGAACTTGCGGTAGAAATCGGCAAGGCCCAAGAAGCTTCAAAGCTCAGTGAGTGTGGTTGGGGTTGGCCAGTCATGGATGATTTGGATCTTTGCTAGATCCACGTGTACACCATGTTGATCAACGATGTATCCCAGGTAATGGACCTTGTCCATGCCAAAGGAGCATTTTTCCAAGTTGGCATATAGCTTGTGTTGTCGTAGGGTGTGCAGAACCTGCTGAATATGTTTCAAGTGTTCTTCCCAAGTCTTGTTGTAAATGAGAATGTCATCTAGATACACCACTACAAAAGTATTGGTGAATGGTCATAGGATATCATCCATCATCCTCATGAAAGTGGCTAGAGAATTTTTCAAGCCAAAGGTCATGACCAAACATTCAAAAATACATTCCTTGGACTTGAAGGCGATCTTCCATACATCTGTTTTTTCTATCGGGGCCTGGTGATAGCCAAAATTTAGATCAATATTACTAAAGTATTTGGCCCCCATGAGCTGATCAAGGAGGTCGTTGATTCAAGGAATTGGATACCGGTTTCTGATTGTGATTTTATTCAAGGCCTGGTAATCAATGCAGAGTCGTCAGGTTTGATATTTCTTCTATAGCAGCACGATTGGGCTCTCGCAAGGTGATGAGGTGGAATGGATGTGCCCTTTGTGGAGAAGTTCTTGGATCTCCCACTTGATCTCATCATTATCTAATAGAGAACGACGATATACTGGCCCATTGGGAAGCGGTGCATTGAGGTTCAGATCGATGGGGTGCTTGACTTGACAGTGTATAGGTACCCCGTTATGTGAGGAGAAGATATTTGAGTGTGCTTACATGACCTTATCCACTTGTTTCTGTTTTGTGGAGAGGTCGGTCACAGATACCCTGGATGTGGTTGCGATCTTTCGCTCATTCTAAGAGTGAATCACGAAGAAGAAAAACTTCCTCGTCTGAGAGATGACCTTCCTGCATTGCTTGGAAGAGATCAAGGAAATAGCACTAGGTGGCACAACCTCCAATATCCTGTACAATTTCTTTTTCAAAGTAATAATAACACCATGATGCCTAAACTCATATACAACATGGTGTTTCCATAAATATGGTTGTCCCAAAAGAAAATTACAAACTTTGAGAGGGGAAACATCACACAATACCTCGTCTTTGAAGGGCTTGATGTCGTATGACATGAAGCATTGTTGGTTGATGCAGATGTCACTTCCTTGGCAGAGCCATCCGATGGTGTGGGGTTGAAGGTGCAGCATTGTCGATTGGGTGAGTCGCTTGACAACCTCTTCTGAGATGAGGTTCTTCTAGCTGCGTACCCTTCACCCACATTTGTGAATGAAAAAGGCACTCGCCTTCCTCTGGCTCATTTGGTTCACCGGGATGGAGCTTGGTGGTAGGAACGGTAGCACTGGGTTCTGGATCAATGATTTGTCTCCCCCTTTCTGGTTATGACTTAGAGTTGGAACCCACATTTGATTCAAATTCTTTCACCTCAGCCACCAATGACTGCTTTGAGCAGCAATCAGCAGTGTTATGCTAGGAGCTCTTATGGAAGTCACACCCCTTCCTAGTATCTTTCTTTGTATTTTCGATGTTCTTCTTTGCTTGTGGCCTAGACTGGTTGTCCTGAGGTGGTCCGTCTTTTCTCTATCCTTTTTTCTTTGGGTTGGGGCTTCCCTTTCCTAGCTTTTGTTGTGAGGGGTTCCCAGGCGCAAATTTCCGCATCTTTTGCTTGAGCTTCTGCTTGATTTTGACGGCATATCAGTAGGACACGCCCAAGGATGAGATGTCCAGAAAATCCATTTCGGCCTGGATGTGTCTATGCATACAGTCATTATACTTGAGCACCCGATGTTGCTCAGAATCTTTGATACCCATCTTGGTGCACAAGGTTTGGAATATATTTGTCAACTCGGGCACTGCTTGGTCTCTTTCCTCTCGCAATGTGGTCCATTTTGTATACAGTTCGTCATAACTTCCAACAGGGTAGTATTGTTCCTTAATAGCATCCCTAAAGGACTCCTAGGTGACCGCAACTGTAATAATGATGGTTTCTTTGTTTCCTTCTGCTCACAGAAAGTTTCCCACCAATATTTCACATGGGGAATGGCTTTGAGGATCGCAAAAGTAATATTTTCTCTATTTGAGAAGTTATGGACAGAGAAATACCCTTCTAGCAGATCCAACCATTTGTCTATAGCATTTTTGTCTATATGACCTTCAAATATAGGAATAACGAAGTTGATTTGTACCTTGAAGGGGGTGGCACCTCCGTTTGAGGAAGATGTGTCGCCTATTGGTAGCCGACGAAGGATTTGCACAAAATTATTCGTCATCTAGTTCCTCTGTTGCGTGAGGGATTCCTCAAGAAAAATTTTGAACGGATCTATTGTCCTATCATATTTATTTTCTCCCTCCATGAGAAGTCGCTTGGGCATGCGATATTTGTTTTCCTCAAGAGAAACAAGCTCGAGACCCAATTATTTTTACCCTAACCTCATTGGGGACATGTATTAAGAATGACAAGGAGAAAACCGCTCTGATACCACTGATCCATATTTTATGAGAAGAACAAAATGAATACAGATTATTATCAAAAGATGCTTAACATAGAATAACAAATAAATAGTAAAATTGGTTTCTATTCAATAAGGAAATAAGTTGAAACTATAAAATGCAGCGGAAAACAAGCTTGTTAGAATGGTGGTGGCTTATCTTTGAGAAGAGATGTGATGGTTGCGCTCATTCACAAGAATATTATTACAATGAGGCTCTCAAATCCTTTTTACAATAAACAGGAATGTCAAAAACCCTAGACATCCAAAAACCTAACCCTAGGAGATGAAGCACCAAAAGTCGTGTGGGCCCTATTTGGGTAAGCTAGTACATCAACTTCTCGGGGTCGTAATGTTTTCATATGATCTTTGTTTTAGGTGCACGATAGCCCGTTGGAAAGGTCTATCCGAGGAATACACATGTTTCCTGTGAAAAGACCTACACATTTTGATTGTGGCGGGCCTTAAAAACGTTTTTTAGGGCCTCAAAACGGCCCCAGAAGTCAGGGACCCAAAAACTAGGAAAAAACTGTCGAACTGGAAAACTGCCAAAATGAGCCAGTTGGAATAGGTGGGAGGCCACCGAAATCCATCTTGATCATTCCTTCCCCCTTAGAAGTCAATGGTCTCCATTTCATTGAGTTTCCCCATTATATGAGGAAATTTCTATTGAATTTGGCCCCGAGTGAGTCACTTTCCTTGGTGTAGGAGATGCCTTGCTTTGACAACTTGATAAAGTTGGATCCTTTATTGGCGAGTGCCCTTGACTTGTTTGTCCACAATGTGATCATTGGATGTATGTTGTATGCAGTCAAGGTTGTGCTTTGTTGGTTTTAGTTGTTCTGCTATCTCTAAGGTGTCCAATAATGGTGGGAAATAAGGTCGAAGCAGATCCATGTTGAACATTGGGTGCAGACCAAGGAAAGGAGGAATATTGAGCACAAAATCATTATCATCGGGGTCATAAATTTTGCATACGATATTAGTTTTAGGCGCACAATAGCCCATTGGAAAGGTCTATCCGAGGACTACACATGTCTTTGGCGATCCCTATCCATTTTGATTGTGGTGAGCCTTAAAAACACTATTTAGGGCCTCAAAACAGTCCCAAAAGTCAAGGACTCGAAAACTAGAAAAAAACTGTCGAACTGGAAAACTTCCAAAATGAGCTAGTTGGAATAGGTGGGAGGCCACCGACAACCATCTGGATCAATCCTGCAGGTTTCTTTCTCAAACATTTTTTTTACCCTTGCATCATCCATTTGCTTACATAAATCAATTTTTTGGCCAATCCTAGGATGTCCAGAACACTAGGGGGTGTTCTAATCCTTCCATCCATGAGCTTCAACTTGACTCTCCCTCATCCTATGATTTTAGATGTTGAGTCATCACCTAGGAATACATCACCTCCATAATACCTTTCATATTCATAGGACCACTCCTTACGATGAGTCATATAAAAGGATGCACCTGTTTTAACCCTCCATACCTCATGATATGCATGTGTGCTTGAAGAATCCAAGTACACATCCCCTCCTTCTATGGAGGTTTTTTATTATGTAGAAGGAGCATCATCAGATCCCTTCCCTATATCAACACTTTTGGATCTACATTGCTTCTTGTAGTGCCCTTCTTTTCCACATCTCCAACATACCTTTACAAACTTTCCAAGAGATTTATATCTACCCTTAGATTTAGATCTCCCACTTGAGGAATTACATCTATTTCTTTCCTGGGAGAATCCTCTTGCAAATAATTCTTATGTGCTCCATCCTTCCATGTTATTTTTCCTCATCTCCTCCTACAATAAGGATTAAACCATATCATCGAAACTTAAAGTAGTTGTATTACTACCTATGGACACAACCAGAATATCCCACACGTTTGGTAAAGAGCACAATAAAATGATACATCTTTCTTCATCATAAATATTAAAATCAACATATAAGAACTAACTTCCCATAGTGTTGAAGGAATGCAAATGATTTTTCATCGATTCTCCATGTTTCATCCTTAGGTTATACAACTTCTTCTGCAGGAACAATTTATTTACTAGGGACTTAGACTGACACAAAGTCCCCAAATTATCCCATAAATCCTTGGTTGTAGTTTCCCCTGAAACATTCAATAATACTAAATCTAAGAGACAACCAGATTATGATCTTCACCTTCCGATCCAACTTTTTCCAATATTCTACTGACGTTCATGTAGGTGCAATACTTGGATCCACTGTGACCCACTGATATTTTTCTACCAACAAATCTTCCATATTGAGCTTCCACAGCTCAAGGATTTTCCCATTAAATTTCTCGATCTCTATTTTCATACTGCTCGCCATTTCTTTTTCCCTGAATAATCGATACCATAGATATCCCACTATAACAAGGTTTATCACAAACCCAAGACAAACCTTGTTGGGTGCAGGCCTAGTTTGAGGAAAGATCTAATTTTGGAAGGAAAGGCCTAATTTTGGAGAAGAACAACTGGCAGTCAAAGCATCACGTGCGAGGAAAAGAAGCATGCAAGAGGAGAAACATGCAAGGCGCGCAGGCAGTTAGACTTAACTGTGTTAGGGTTAGAGTTTTGGATAATGATTGTAATGGCTATAAGCCTGAAAACTAGTATAAATAAGAACCTAGGAGGTCTAGGTCGAGGTTCTTGGTTTTGTTGGTTGGTTGTTCAATATTTGTTCAGATGTTGTAAGTTCGAGGTTGATATAGAATAGTCAAATAGGCCATATTTTGAGGGTTAGATCATAGGCTGAGGATCCTGGTGTGATCTAGTCCGCCTCAGAGAGGATCTTGAAACTTTTCATGCTTGTAAGGAGAAATATGTAATGTGTGCATCACTATATTTTGCAACAGACCTAATAAAAGAGTAGAGAAGTTGGATCTTTGTGGACATATCCCAAGAGGGGGTGAACCATGGTAAAAAATGTGTGATGTGTGATGTTTAGTGCATGTTTACTTTATGTTAATGATTGAATTACAAATGAATGGTTAAGCTAAATATGTTAGAATGCATGCATGACCTAAAATATGAACGAAACCTAGGAATATTGAATGGATTATATGTTGAATGTATCAAGAAGGTAGAATACACTCCAAGATCCCCACTCATTCCTAGACTGCAAGCACTTGATAATTGCAGTCACCCATAAAGTTATCTCGGGTGAGAATGCACAGTGTACTCTGTGTGTTGTGTTTCCTTCTAGTTTATCAGAAGGGTTGATAGTTTTAAAGGGTTTTGTTGGAACCCTGATCAGATCTGAACCTGGGCCAGACCAAGAAGTAAAAAGAGAGAATCAACCCAACAAATGGTTCCATTGTCGACTGGAACTAAATGGAATTGAGTGGATGGGATCCATGAAAGAATCACACAGAGAATGAAAGTATAGAAGGGAATGTTCATACCATGGAATCCAACGAAGGTGGATATTGAAATATGGTTTAAAACAAGCGAACTTGAGTTTGCGCAGAAGGATAATAGAAACCCTAAGATAACACCATGCAAATAGCTATACAAATGTGTGTTTAGCGACTTGCATGAGGTATTTTTATGTGATTTTCCTCATGTGTTGCAGGAGTGGATATTGAGATTAAAAGATAAACACCCTACAAATCGAATCAGACAGCTGGAGTGGAATCCTATGGAGATCACACAGTTACAACAAGTTAACAACAAACTTATGCATTCAATAGATTTCTGGTTAGATAGTATTTTTGCAGGGTTCATCACCGAATTTGCAGTAGATACTGCGAAGTCTTACAGCGCAGCAGAGCGGGATTTTCTAAAAGGACCTAGAAGTAGGTATATCAGATCCTTGTACACTTCAATCAAGATTTTATTGTATAACAACAGTGTGATGACCATGGAATCAGACAGCTAAACTTTTTGGCGTGCATGGGGGAAGGGGGGAAGCACTGGAAAGAGGTGGAGAAATGGAGGAAGAGATAGATAAGGGAGAGAAGAAGGAGACCATGGACCCAATCGTGATAGAGGAAGAACAGATAAAGAAGATAATGGCAACAGCTAGAAAGACGCGCAGTGGAGCACCATACCAATATAAGAAGAATAATAAGAAGAGAGCCATAACTGATAGAGAGGGATTGGAAAGAAATGAATAAGAGGTAGAGGATATCCAAGATGTGGAGAAGATTGAGTAAATCCTATGCGCAACATATGAAATGAAAATAGGAGGCCCAAGGGCAAGAATATAATGCAAAACTCCAATCCAGATCAACGTCAGTGTGGAACCTATAACCCCATGTGAGAATAGTACACCATAAAGAACACCAATATCTAGACAATCAAATTTTAGTGGAAGAAGAATGACAGGACAAGGATCTAGTCAAGGATCATCAACTGGGGGAGCCAGTTCAGAAATTATTAGTCAAGGATATACACTGCACGAAGGTATTAGTTCAACACAGTTCAAAATGGCAGGACATTATCCCACCATCACGTTACCATAATTTGAGGGAGAGGCATCAGAGGATCTTGAAAATCACTTATTCATCTGTGAGAAGATCTAGGAAGCAAATCAGATCATAGATGAGGATACAAAACTTGCACAATTAGCAATCACACTAAGAGACCGCACACTGGACTGGTATATGAGCCTAGATGTAAATAGTCCACCAGGAGCAACAACGACTATTGCAGACGTGAAAATACTATTGATAAATGAATTTCAAAAGCCTAGCTCAGAAGATCAGTATATGAATGAAATGATTGAAATCAGGAAAAAAACAGGTGATTTTGATTGGGAAATTGATCAGAGGTTAAACGGTTGAAAGGTAAGTTAAAATATGCAATTACTGATATGAAACATAGACATCTATTTGTGAACTCATTGTTACCACATTTGAAATACCCTTTAAGACAACAGAAGTTCCAAACTTAAGAAGAGGCTCTGCAGGTAGCCTTACAACTGGAAGAAAACCAATATCAGAAGATAGATCCATCAATAGAGGAGATGAAGGAGGATTTGAAGAACCTAACATTTCAACTTAACCAGAATAAGGGAAAAGAGAAAAGAGAAGTTGTTTTGTGTACCACATGCAGGACAGAAGGACACCATAAGAATGAATGTCCAACTTTCGTGCAGTACATGGAAACAGGAATACCAAACCATTTTCCAACATGAGGACCATGGTGTGAGATCTGTAAGACACATGGGCATGATCCATATCATTGTTCAATGATGCAGAAGTATCAGACAGTACCCAAGAGTTCATACTGCAATTTCTACAAGTCAATGGGTCATGATGATAAAGACTGTACGATGATGGAGGTGATGAGAGAAAGAACTTCAGATAGTTATAGGGTGCAAGAAGAAATGATGACAAGGAAAGTTTCACCTCATTTCAACCAATTACCACCTCCATACAACAATGTGCAACCGCAATACAACACTGCGCAACTATAGTATAACCCTGCACAGTATAACCAGGTACCTCAATACAATGCACTGCAAGGAGATCGAGTTGGATACAAAAGTGGAGGACGAGGTAGAGGAGAATTTGGACAAGGAAGAGGTCCAATAGTGTTCCACAACTACCAACATCCGGGACATTATGCAAGGGAATACCCACTTCCACCTGAGACATGTATGTATTTTCACGTAGCAAACCATGATACAAAATATTGTAGAACACTCTTGGGGAAAATCTAAGAAAAAAGGAACCAGAACAACCGAAATGTACAATGGATTTATGTAGAAGCCAGGGATGATGTAAGAAACATAAATATAGTCACACGAGGAGGAGCCAATATAGAAACTGACACAGTAATACAAGATCCAACGCAACACCAATGGGTGAAGAAGAATATTGAACCACAAAATTAGTTTGATGCGCGGAAAGAAAAAGAAACATTCAAGGAGGAAAGATAGGAGTTTTTCAAGAAAAATATTATGTCTACATCAGTTGCGCAACACACTCAGAATGTACCAATGTATGAACTTTCCTCCTCAATGGACCACACCAGTGAAGCACAACCTTTAGAGGAATTAAGTAACATAAAAAAAAATCTGCAATCTTGTGTTAAGTTATTAAAGGATCCATCATCTGTCAAAATATTACAAAATATGATAGAAATATGTAGCACAGAGGTAGAAGGGAAATTAGAGAAGAAAACAGTCAATCACCTACATACAAGAAGGAGGACAAGCATGGAATTCAGACTTAATGCTAATATTGAGGATTTCAATATGGGGGATATTATAGTGGACTTAGGCTTCGAAGTAAATGTCTTCCCTAAGAATACATGGCAGTGCATGGGAGAACCCACACTAGGTTATTCACATGTCCAGTTGAAGTTAGAAAATCAACATAGAGTTTTACCAATTGGAAGGTTTAAAGGTGTGATAGTAGATTTGGATGGAGTGCACACTAAGGCAGACTTTGAAGTAATAGAGATAGTATATGGCACAACACCTTATCCAGCATTGCTTGGATTGGATTGGGAATTTGATAACCAGGCCATAATAAACCTGAAGACAAGGAAAATTGTGTTTGATTTAGGTGAATACAGATTCAATGTGCCATTAGATCCTTCAAAAAGAGAAAGGTTTGTAGAACCCACTTGTTTGTATCTGGAGGAAATAAACCAGTTATATATAACCACCGCACTTGAAGAATATTATGTTAACCCAACTACAGATGGGGTACTCAGATAGAGAAGCATCACATCATGTTCTTATGACTCAGATACAGGTTTGGAGAATTGGCAACAATGATTACATGAAGCTTCCACAAGAAGGTGTGCAAGAATAGATCGTACAGTAAGATGGGTTGGTACAGAGATAAGAGAACCTCCCAGTTTTCATGGGGTAAATGACTTAGAGGAATTTCTAACAAAATATGAAGAAGAAACAATTGAATGAAACACCTGGAAGATGGTGTGGTGCACACAAAGAAAAAATCCAAGATTGGTACCAATGTAAGCAATTATTGTTCATTAGATTTAGTGCAGAGCAGGGGGCAATAACATGCAAAGGTATGATGGGAAAGGAACACTAGAAGAACACTTGGAGAAGTGCATAACACAATGGAGGATGACACAACTAGAAGAATGACCTCATCACTTTATCAACACATTGGAAGAAATCCTAGAGAACTGGTATGTAGACCAGGAGATGCATAGAGGCACTATAGAATGGACAACCTTACAACAGAACTTTGTAGTAATATTATCATTTGAACATGAGAACCCCATCATTGATTCATCACTAAATAAGATAAGAGGTTTGATATTTATTGATGAACTAGAGGTTGAACACATAACATAATATCAAGAACAAAATAGATAGACAGTCAAAGAACTACTTTCATGCTATCATGTTGAAGAGGAAGCACCAGATGAACATGATCCACACAACATCCAAATTATAGAAATTGAAGGATAAAGAGAGGTGTGAGGTCCATCTATGGAGTCATAAGTATGTGTTGCACCAATCAAAGTGAAGAAATTCAACATTGGGAGAACTGACAATCCTAAAATGGCAAGTATTGGAGACTATTGGGATGAGTAAATAGTAGAAAGAATAATGGAGTTATTGCACGAATACAATGACATGTTCCCAACGAAATTTACAGAGATGAAAGGCATAGCAGGAGAGTTAGGAGAGATGAAGCTACCTCTCAATCCCGAGGCAATACCTATTAGGTGGAGACCTTACAGATTGAATCCAATATATAAGTAGAAAGTGAAAGCAGAAATTGACAGAATGTTGGAAGTTGGTATCATAGAACCAATAGAGGAATTTGAATGGATACGTCCTATGGTATTCCAAGAAAATAAACAAGGGGGGATAAGGATTTTTGTAGATCTGGGAAAACTTGATGATGCTTTATTAATGATCCTTTTCCTACCCCTTTTACAGATGAAGTCTTAGAGAATGTGGGAGGCCAAGAAGCATATTCATTTCAAGATGGATTCTCAGGCTACCAACGGATCAAAATAGATTTAGAGGAAATGTATAAGACTAATTTTGATACATAATGGGTATATTGTTAGTATACAGTCATGCCTTTTGGAATGAATAATGCACCAGCCATTTTTTCAAAAGTAGTCATAGCTTCTTTTAAAGAATTCATACATCAATTTTTAGAAGTATATATGGATGACTGGACTATATATATCATGTTAAAAGATCATATAGAAATGCTAAGGCTAATGTTGGAAAGATGGAGGTAATGTCAGATATCATTGAATATTAAGAAGTTCATTTTTGGGACACCTTTTGGAATATTGTTGGGATATATAGTGTGTAAGCAAGGTTTACTAGTGAATCTTGATAAGATTGCAATCATTGTAAACTTACCACCACCAAAATCAGTGTGCCAATTGAGAGAAACACTGGGGAATACATGTTATTATAGGAAATTTATTAAAGGGTATGCGCAGATTGTTGCGCCAATGGAAAAACTGCTAAAGAAGGATATCAGATTTCAGTTGAATGAGCACTGTCAACAAGGGTTGGACACCTTAAAAGAAAAAATGGTCACAACACCTATCCTAGTATTCCCATATTGGGAAAATACATTTCATGTGCATGTAGATGCATCAACCATAGCACTTGGAGCAATTTTGACGTAACCAATATCAGGGGACTTAAACCATCTGATAGCCTTTGCAAGCAGAAAATTGTCAGAATCAGAGAAAAATTACAACACCACAAAAAGAGAAGGCCTAGCTATGGTATATCCACTTCAGAAGTTCAGACACTACTTATTGGGTAAACACTTTATTATTTTCACAGATCATTTTTCCTTTAAATATCTAGCCAACAAACCAGTGTTGGGGGCACAATCTATAGATGACTATTGTTATTTCAATAATTTGATTTCGAAGTGATATTCAAACCAAGGAAGTTGAATGCAGGACATGACCACCTTTCAAGGGTAACTAATGGAGAATAACCTACCAACTTGGAAGACAACTTCCCTGATGCACAATTGTTTTCAGTACAAGTAGTTGATGAATACTTTGTTTATATTATTGAATACTTAAGTACAGGGATTGCACCACAAGAGTTTACTGCTGTGCAAAAGAAAAATCTCATAGTCATATCTACAGACTATCAACTTATTGCGGGACACTTATACAAGATGGGCGCAGAAAACATTTTGAGAAGGTGTGTATTAAAGCATGAAAGGACTAGAGTTTTGGCAGAATCTCATGAGAGAATAGATAGAGGACACTATGCAAGAAAATATATCGCCTAGAAGGTATTGCGCGCGGGATTATGGTGGCCAATAGTCCATAGAAATGTCAAGGTATATTTCCAGAAATGTAATGTTTGTCAGAGGGTTGGAAAACCCAATAAAAGGGATGAGATGCCCCTAATACCACAAGTAACCTTGCAGGTATTTGACAAGTGGGAAATAAACTTTGTTGGACCAATCAATCCACCAACAAAAAGGTCAGGAGCTAGATATATCATTATTGCAACCAAATACTTAACAAGATGGTAAGAAACAACACCAGTCAAAGACTGCAACGCAGAGACAACAACACACTTCTTGTTTGAGCAAGTGGTCACCAGATTTGGATGTTCAAGGATTTTGATGAGTGACCAAGGCACTCACTTTATAAACAATACCATCAGGGCTATGACTGAGGGATTTGAAATTTATCACCAGAAGAGTACACCATACCATCCTCAGGCCGATGGAACAATAGAGCTTTTAATAATATCTTGGAGAATGCTTTGAATAAGGTTTGAAATGTCAACATGGATGATTGGGGCTTGAAAATGCCAGCAGTATTATGGGCATACAGGACCACATGCAAAAATTTGACAGGACAAACACCATTCATATTGGTGTATGGGAAGAAAGCAGTAATGCTATCAGAATTTTTGGTACCCAATCTGCACGTAGCATCAATTACCAACATGAAAAAAAGAGGCGCAGTAAAGGAAAGGTTAAATCAACTAATGGATATGGAAGAGGATGGGATTCTGGTAGTATTTCACCAAGAAGTACAGAAATCAATAGACAAAGCATGGCATGATAGACATATAAAGAGGAAGAGTTTCAAGGAAGGAGACCTAGTCTTGCTCTATGATAGTAATGTTTTCCAATATACTAGTAAATTTAGAATGCATTGGCTAGGGCCATATGAAGTAAAGATTGTCACAGATGGAGGATCTATGCAACTGAAGGATTTGGGAGGAACATAACTCAAAGGAGTGATCAATGGAAGTTCACTGAAACTATACATGGACAGTCAAACTCCTAATGCTTAAAAGTTACAATGTAGTGAGAAAATCATGTATATAGTGTGCTATATCAAAGATTAGGACAGAAAAAAGATAAAAAGAAATAAAGAGAAAAAGAAGAAAAAATAAATAAAAAAATAGAAAATGGAAGAAAAACACAAAAAGACATAGAAGTTGATTGAACCATAAGAAAGTGCGGAAAAAAGTTGCGCGCAGAAAAGTGAAAAATAAGTAAGACCAGGACTATAAAAGGAGGAAAGCACATGTTTACTCAACACTTAGCGATTTTTGAGAACATAACGAGAAACAAAGAGCGTTCCCTAGCTACCAATTCTCACAAGAGCAAGCAAGTGTGTGAATTTGAGAAAGGATGACTCCACCAAAGTTCGGGGCGCAAGGATAGTTCGTGTGGATTACTCGGCAGGGCCAAAGGCACAAGGAAAGAATGAAACAACCTAAAAATGTGGTCGAGATGGAGGATGTTACCACCTCGGACCCAAAATACATTAGCCCGATGGGGGTCTAGGATGAGACCTCCACACAGTAAGAAGAAATAGAGCAGAGCTTTGTGGCTCAGAATGACATTTCAAACCCTAACCCCAAGACACCTGCAAAACCCGATGAAACAATGGGACCACAATAGTCCCATAAATACGAGGAGGTATTGGTCGAAGACATCACTAAATAGCCAGAGTCCATATGGGAAGAAGAGGATGCAGACGTCGCAGAGGTAGGCGCATCTGCTGTGGGACATAAAAGGAAGGCGCAAGACACCATGGAGATTACATTCCCATATCTCCCAGACACAATCATTGTTGTTTATAATATTGGGGAAGGTACCTAATCTTAGGTACGCCAACCATGATGCGCGCGATGCAACTAAGTTCCTAGAGTTGGTTGATGAGACTTATCTCACAAATATGGGGGGAAATTGGACCCCTAGGTAGACCCATACTAGAGCCCGCACAGTGGATAACAGAGATCTATAACTTAGGAATCATGAACCTTCTAGAAATACCGCATTTTGGGCACAATAAGAATGTCAGACTCTGTGTTAAACAGTTAGTCGCCAGCGTCCATGGAGGCATATTATGGATGGATAGACCAGTGCAGATAGATGTGGAATTTATTTCCAAGATCACGGGACTTCCCACATTCGGCGTGTAACCAAAATAATATTTATATAACAAGGCACATGAGAAAGAAATAACAGAGCAGATTAAAGCGCATTTTGGCCCTACTCGAGGGAATAAAGGGATTTTCATCAAAGAAATTAATGACAATGTGAAAAAATTCACTAGCAAGATCATGGCTTGAAAAACTTTGAGGAAATGTCACAAGGAAGAAGTGCCAACAGGCATGATTGCAGTAGTCACGCAGTGTGCGAAGGGGGTTATGCTCAGCCAGGAACCATACTTGTTGAACAATTTTTTGATAGACTATAGAGATGCGCAGGATAATGGAATAGAGTTCCATTACTCATGGATGATCATCCTAATTGCATTGGCTGGATGGCAGGAGCCCAAATTCTCAGCATTTTTGGATAGGATGGGAAAGTGTTATGCAGCTAGATACGATTCCCTCTAAAAGGAGATGAATAACAAGACGCAGCAGGAAAATAACGTAGTCTTTGCACTGTTGTTGGAAGACATACAACAACGCACAACAAATGTATGGTGCATACCTATGGAGGTAGTGCAGGAGATAGATGAGATAGCCAATTTCAAGGCATCCAGGCATCACGTATGGATCCAAGATGATACGGACCCCAAGAAGGAATGGCTCGAGATGCAGTATTGTGTCACAAGAGAGGAAGTGGGATAGAACATGAAAGACTAACCTGCACAGTGGCAGCTACCAATAGCCAAACCAGCCACGAGGACAGGAAAAACGTAGTCCTCTAGGCCTAAGGACAAGGCCGAATCAGGCACTTCAGCAAGAATAGGTAGCTCGACTGACAATGCTATAACAACTACACCGCAGACTCAACCAACTAGAAGTAGCTTAATACCAAAAATGTTAAGGACACCAACAACAACAAGAAAAGGAATCCAACCACATACTGGAAAGAAGGATACCTCACAAGATGAAGAGGAAAGAACCCAAGGTACCACAAGTGGGGTGCAACCCTCATAGAAAACAAGGAATCCCACGAAGGAAAAATAGGTGCGCAAGAAAAGGAAATATGAAATAGAGGACCCAAACATCACCCTAACATAGGATGATGCAAAACTAGCTGCGAACAAAGTCCAAGACATGGATGAAGACGTGGTCAGAATTGCAGAGGTGTAGCAGGAAGAAATTATGGCCAAGCTCCTAGAGGTTCATGAGAACATGAAAAAACTATGGAGCCAAGTAGGATCACAAGCCACAATGCAGCAAAAGGAAAATACAAAGAGGCCACCTGCACAGAAAGAAGTAGAGGAGACAGTGCAGTTTGTCATCTATAGCAGGGAGACCTTTCTTGAAGGCGTCAAATGATCATATTCGATCAGGAGAGTGTGAAGAAACCCCTGGATGAGGTAGAACAAGTGGAAATGATCATGGCACAAATACCCACCAAGGCCTTATACGGGATACAGGCTAGTGTCATTCAAGAAGTACAGTCCAAGGCCCGCACAGACGCAACAAACTTAGAGGTCAGTAGAGGAGTCACGGAGATGCTTCAAATCACATGCGACCAACTGACTGTGGAGAAGGAGGAGGAGAAAGAATGCACAGATAAGCTAGAGTAGGGATTAACAACAGTTTATGCTCGCATCCCAGATAGCACACAAGCACCAAAGAAAAGTGCATAGGAGAAGATCAGCCTGGTCTCACAGACAATTGACCAATACTAGCAAGAGATCTAGGAGATCAAGGAAAGGCTCAACCCTACAACCCCTCCCAAGGTCCGAGAATAGAGAAAACAAGAAGTTGCACTCCAAATAGATGAGATGGAGAACCACGCAAAGGTAGTAGAAGAATTGTTTGATAGATATGCACAGTTATGGACAACACTGGAAGAAGACGAGAAGGTCCAATAGTGGGACCAATAAGAGGAGACAATTAGCACTGCTATACAAGAGCTCAAACAAAGGCATAATACAATGATCATAATAGAGTACTTGAAGGGCACTCAAGATATGAATAATATGCAGTCAGATTTGAAAACTGCACAGATAAAGAAGAAAGAAAGACAAGCAAAATTGGAACCCCTCCAAGAACAAGAAGCACAGATGATTACAAAGCTGGAGGAGGAGAAGACAAGTAGAGCAAAGGCACAAGAAGAGAGAAAAAAATTGATGCAAAAGGAGATAACAATGCAGATGGTGGAGACACTAAAAAACAGAGTTGCACAGATGAAAGGAAAAGAAAAGGAACTAGCAGAAAAGTTCTTTATTTTGGATAGGGAAGTTCAAGGAGCACGCACCACCTGAGTGGCTCGGGATGAGCCACATGTCAGTTTTGGGGGCCTGTTGGGCGAGGCCTATTTTGAGTAAATATATAATTTTGGAAGGAAAGGCCTAATTTTGGAGAAGAACAACTGGCAGGAAAAGAAACACGTGGGAGGAAAAGAAACATGCAAGAGGAGCAGCATGCAAGGCACACATGCAGTTAGAACTAACCATGTTAGGGTTAGGGTTTTGGATAATGATTGTAATGGGTATGAGCTTGAAAACTGGTATAAATAAGAACCTAGGAGGTATAGTTCGGGGTTCTTGGTTCTGTTGGTTGGTTTTTCAAAATTTGTTCAGTTGTTGTAAGTTTGAGGTTGATATAGAAGAGTCAATTAAGCCAGATTTTGAGGGTTAGATCACAGGCTGAGGAGCCTGGTGTGATCTAGTCTGCCTCATAGAGGGTCTTGAACCTTTGCATGCTTGTAAGAATAAATATGTAATGCACACAGCACTATATTTTGCAGCATGCCTAATAAAAGAGCAGAGAAGTCATATCTTTGTGGACATAGCCCAGGAAGGGGTGAACCATGGTAAAAATTGTGTGATGTATGATGTTTAGTGCATGTTTACTTTTTGTTAATGATTGCATTACAAATTAATGGTTAAGATAAATATGTTATAATGCATGCATGGCATAAAAGATGAACGAATCCTAGGAATATTGAATGGATGATATGTTGAATGTATGAAGAAGGTAGAATACACTCCCACATCCCCATTCATTCCTAGACTGTAAGCACTTGAGCATTGCAGCCACCCATAAAGCTATCTTAGGTGAGAATACAAAGTGAACTCTTTGTGTTGTGTTTCCTTCTGGTTTATCAGGAGGGTCGATAGTTTTAGAGGGTATTGTTGGAACCCTGATCAGATCTAAACCTGGGTCAGACCAAGAAGTAGAAAGAGAGAATCAACCCAACAAACCTCTAACCACAAAGGAGTCCCCCCTAGAGCCAAAAAAAACTCTGATACAAAATGTAGATTTTAATCTTGTACAATTAATTATTGCAAATAGATTCTTAATAAAAATAGAAAATGTACAATGGAACACACACATTACACAAAGATTTTACCCTAGAAACCCAAACTGGGAAAACCAACAACCTGTTTAGAGTTGCACCTCTAATATTCTATTCATCATCTATTCATTGTTTACAATAATATATATATATATGATCCCGTGATATCCAAAACCCCTAATCCATTGGACCATATTAGTCAACAACCCTAATTCCTTAACCAAAATTAGAAAACCATTGACGAAAACCATGTTCCAAAAAATGGATGCAAAAAATGCCAATTTTTTTTCTTTTTGGGGGGGGGCATTTCCCCTGAACCCCCTATGACCCCCCAAGTAGAGGCGGGCTAGTGTCTCCCCCCTACACGTCTGGTGCAACATAGACATTATATCTATTCATACAAAGAATATAACACATACCCAACAAGTTCATATGATGTCCTCATTGGTATGGACTAGTTGGAAGTACATCAAATTAAGCTTCATTGCTACAACAAGACCTTTAATTCTATTGATGAAGAAAAAAAACAAAGAACAATAAGAGTTATTTCAAAGGAAATCTCTATAAGGTAGATTTTATCCTTATAGTTGAAGAAGTGTTTTAGAAAGGGGTGCTAGTTGTGTCTGTTATAGCAATTTTTTCTACTCTATGCATCATGCTTTGGTGGCCTTCCCTTTCCCTATGTAGACTCAATTTCCCCATTTTTCTCAATCCAAAGTCAAAGATTCAAATTTTCGTGCATATACATGAGCTACAGTTAGACAACGTGCATATAAACAGGTTGCTCCATTACAACCTGCATACATCATGTTTTGTGCTCAAAATTAAAAATATTTTGGGTTTTCCATGCCAAGTCATGGGATCCATAACCCTTTTCCTTTCATATGTTCAAAATGCTTTGATTTGAACCTTCAATTCCCTTTAGAGGCTATAAATTGAGCCATATACAAGCCTTGTAAAAGAGAAAAATTACACTCTAGAGAAATTTTGCCTCATATTACATCCTTGAGTCTGCATCCCTTAGTCCTTTAAGTCAGAACTCTCCTTATGTTCAGATGCCAATCTCTACCTATCATATGAAGGAGGAACCCAATTACTCCTAGAACGTGTGATGTTTCCTTGTGGAGGATTGAAGTGATGAAGGCCCATGTGGAGGGACTTAGTTTCTTGGTTTCGACGAGTTGTTGACACAGGAGCTTGTCACCTATGTAATCTTGTTGATTATATTAATAGAAATACTCTTTTCTCGTCCAATTATATGTTGAAAATGTTCATTTTATTTTCCATGGGTAAATTTTCTATACATGTTAATGGATTATGATAGTTTATATGCTAACATTTCATATATTTTCATATACTTGTGTATCTTGGATGTTGACAAGTTGTAGGTATCAAGTATTGGATCATGAGCTCAACAATGGTCTTCTACAAATGTCCGGATGAGGTAGGATTATATCCTTCCCTTTGTTGACATTTCCATTTATCTAACATATTTGATATTTGAGATAATGTCTTGGTGTCGTTATGTTTATTGTGGTCCTACCCCAAGCCATAGAGAGTTATTCCTCATAACAGAATTGGCGACTCTTCTGGGGAATTTCTCCTTTTTGGGGTTAGTTGGTGATTTTTCTCTTTAATTGCTCTTTGTTTGCATGAGTTTTTGTGTTTCTTTTTACTTAACAACATTTATATTGCTTTATATATGAGTTGTTTTTCCTAGTCTTTACCTAGTTATTGTTTTTATTTGCATACGCAGGTTTTCCCTGAACAATCACATACATACACGTGTTGTCAGTGTTTGGGGCACATACATACACTTTTGTTCCCTGAACAATTGCATACATCACTTTCTAAGCCTTTCTGGCTCAATGTTGTGTTTGTTGGGTGGGTTATGAGTGTTTTTTAGTCTTCTTGGGTCCCTTACCTGTCTGTTGAGTGCTTGTAGGGTGATAGGAAGCTGTGTTATTGTTAAATTTATTGGAAAACTTGTTTCTTGTCATTTTTCTCACTTTTAGTCCTTGGATTTTAGTCTAAGTAGTAGATTCTTGGTGTCCCACTTGGCTTGTCTTCGTGTGCTTGCAGTAGGGTTTGTCTGAGGGGTTGTTTATTTAGTCTTTGCATTTTCATTCCCTTATATTGAAAATACAAAAGAAAATGTTTTTTGCATTTCACTTGAAGCATTTTCACTTTTGTCTAGATTGCATTGGTCTTGGAATTTTAGGAAAGATTGCATTTTCATTTAAATTGAAGAGACTACATCTTGTGCACAACATTTAGAAGCATACCATTTCTTTTGAAAAACAAGACTAGTACTTAGCAATGTTTTTACATGCATTTCTTTCATATGTTGAGTCATAACACCATTAGTTTCACAACCATAACTCTTGAGTAAATAGAAGCCACTAAAATTAATGTGCAATAATTAAAATTGATGAAAAATATTTTATCTTTTAGGGTACAAAAACAAGTTTAGGATTTAGGGCCTTGGAATAGGATTTTGTGAGTAAATTTCTCCAAGGCTACAAAACTCAAAATACGTGTATGTCCATGGAGTGTTGAAACCCATTGTATAATTGGTGTCCTTAAAAGGCTCCACTAACACTATAGTTATGCATGAGGTCACTCGAAGTTGGTTGCAAAGATATACCTCTAATACCTTCCTAGCATCAAAGATATTGTTGGGGTTTTATTTGTATCTGGGGGTTATTGAAGTACCTTGGTGCCTCTTGAGCTTCAAGATTAGCTACCCTGCCCATACGGTGGACCATACTTGTGACTTATCGCCTGAGCATTGGTTATACTATGGTGACCTTAGTTTCCTTACCTAGGTATCCACATAGGTTACTTGCAGGGGTTATTTTGTAGGTACCCCTGAGTCAGGGAGGGATCAGACAACACACAAAATTTATGAAGGATTTTATCTCTGGAGGGATCTGACCGATTGCACCGTTAATCCCATGAGGGTCCTTATAAATGATTATGTTACCTCCACTCTATTGTTCGAGAGTCTCATCCCCTCCTGGGAGAGGCATAACTTCTTTAGTTTGAGAGGTCCCTTTTATCCATCCTATCCCATTTGTGTGCATTGGCCTTTAGTTTTATTTATGAGTGTGCTCTTTGTATATTAGTTGGCATTAGTATTTTTCATTTCATCACAAGTTTTAAGCCATCGTGAATCGATACCAGCCTCCCCTCCAGTCTCGTCAGCTCTTGAACCAGTTACCACAGTTTGGCATGATACCAAAAATGCCTCCTAAAAGGCGTAGAGTTAATAAACATGGTACATACATATCTTCCACTTAGGCTCGCAATCATCCCATCATGAGAATTGATTGAGATATGAGTATTGATTCAAATCCAACCTCCACTATGGATAGTGGAGTCCCCAAAACTCCATCATCATCACTTACTTGGATTTTAGGGACTCCCTCAGTTAGTGCTACCCAGTCCATGAGTGCAGCTCAGTCCATGGGGACAAACTCCTTTATATTCTCGAACGTCATGACTTCATCATCATAGGTATTCATTCCCCTTGGTGCCTTTTAGACAGAGATGCCTAGTTACAATGAGTAGTTGATGCCTCTGGCCTCTAATCCTTTCTCTTTTGGTATGCCAAATATGACCCTGCACAGGTCATCCTCCATTTTGACATCCAACGTCAACACTATTTTTGGGCCTGAGGGAACATCGCCTCCTTATAACCCTTTCCCATTTAGTGGGGGTCATATCCATCAGTATGTTCCTATGATAGGGGTTTGGAATCCTCCTTTCTCCTGACCCAATCCTAGTTATAGTTTTCAAGGATGGAATGGGAAAATAGGCAGTGTTCCTACTTCATATATAATGTTCATCTATCCTTCGTCCACAATGCCTATTCCCACGGATACTTTAATTATGGAAAATCCTCCTCTATCATATGGTATTACATCAGGGGGGAATCAATTTTATAACATGGGAAACCCCTCGTATGGAGTTCCTTCATCGGAGGGCAATGTATATCCTCGCATGGGTAATATGTATCATACAGTCTTTTCCTCGCAAGTGGTCCCATCAATGATGATGCCTTTAAAAAATTTCATGAATCGGTTAGGAGGGGTATATTATCCTACCAAGTAGGGCCATGGTGTTTAAAAAAAACCTTGTCAACCCCCAGTTTCTCAAAGTCAGTCTTTTCTGGGAGCATGGTATTAGACATCGCAACCAAGGCTCCCTTTTCTGGCCACACTAAATTTTCCATATCTAACGATATTAATGAATGACCCCATGTGTCATGATCTGACATGGCCCCCATTTCCTTCCAAGATTCTCTCAGACATTCTAAAATTCAAGGGTAAGAGTGGTGAGGATCCAGGCGATCATGTTACTACTTTTCACTTATGGTGCTCGTCGAACTCTCTTAATGATGACTCAGTCTGTTTGAGACTATTTCAACTCACCCTTATGGAGGTTAATGAAAAATGGTACATTGAGTTACTAGGGGGCATATATCAAACTTTCCATGAGTTGGTCTTAGTTTTTCTCAACCACTTTCAATTGTCAGTTCATTATGACGTCGGTATAGATATTTTATCAGCTTTCCATCGGGACAAAGCCACCCACATCTCAAATCAAACTCAAGAGTGGCGTAGAATAAAGTGGTTGATTTAAGCTAGCATTCCTCCAGAGTTTCTATTGGAGTGGTTCCTTAATTCCCTATTGCCATATATTTCAAAGGATGTTTCTACATCTAGAGTAATGACTATGAAGAGGCCATATTTAAATCCCAACAGCTAGATCTTATATATGTTCAATATAGGATACTCTATGAGATTATTCCTCATGCACCACGATCGAATAATGATCCAAGACAAAATCCTGGGCCCCATGCCAATGGAATTATACACTCGACTTATGAATTTCTTGAAAAGTGGGTATTCAACCTCTGCTAGTCATGTTGGAGACATGTCACCAACCTCTACTAGTCATGTCAGGGGCATGCAACCAACCTCTATGAGTCATGCTGGGACTAAAATTCCAGTCACTGCGATTCATACTGGAACTAAGTCACCAACCTCTGCGATTCATGTTGGAGACTAGTCGTCAACCTATGCTAGTCACATTGGAGACATGTCACCAACCTCTGCTAGTCATATTGGGGGCAAGCGACCATCCTTTGCGAGTCATGTTGGGAGAAAACATCCAGTCACTTCTAGTCATATTAGCGTCAAGTCACCAACCTCTACAAGTCATGTTGGAGTCCAATCACCAACCTCTGCAAGTCATGATGGAGACCTGTCAATAACCTCTACAATTCGTATTGAAGAAAACCCACAAACCACTGTAAGTTATGTTGGGGGCATCGATACTTTTTTCTTCAATGTAGATCTATTCTGATAGGTAATGATCTTGAAACTGACATATAGGTTTTATTTTCCATTTTATGCAATTTTTCATTATTCATTTATTTATTTATTTTTCCTTAGGATCGACCCCATTGAGTTGCAACATTGAACCTCCTTTGTTGTTTAGAAGTGTTGTGATTCATTTGGTAGAGATTACCTTCCATGGACATCCTAACTTAGAATCCCTTTTGTATTCTGGCACTCATGCTACAAGATTTTCATTAGGATTGGGTGTCCTATTTAGTCCCACCATGACATTGCATATAAAATTCATTCTTCTTACTTAATATTCTTTTGGCTATTACCTATGGGAATCCCTCCACTATATCATGGAGTTTTAGTTAAACTCTTTTCAGACTCCTTAAAATGAAAAGATTGTTGAGTGAGATTGTTTTCTTTCACACTCGTTAAATGAATTTGAAAGGACGTCTATTCGGTATAATTTTACCCCTTTTTTTCAGATCGAATGGACTAACTATGAAAAAGGAATACTCTAGTCAACATTGACTAGAAGAGTTCTCCTTGGTATTGTTTTACACTTTTTCGGGCTTGAGAGACTAAATTTATGAAAAATAACATGAGGTTGAGTTCTAATTATATTTCATATTGACTATTTCACTTTTCGTCCTAATGTCAGCTTCAACATGTTGTTGTTGAACCCAATACTTAAGTGTTCCTATCAAGTTCCTAGCCTTTCAATAATTTCCTTTGTGACTCGACACCTTACCCCAAGAGGAAACATCCCCCCCTCGAGTGTCCATATCATGCATGTGTTCCCTCAAGTGTTCGACCTCAACACCTTTATTCACACTTGTTGAATGTACTTGGTTCCTTGATGCCTACTTTCATCACTGGTGGGTTGTCTCACATTTATTACCGGTATACCTCAATGATCGATAATAAAATGAAGTCTCATTGTGTTTGAATTCAACTCCTTTATTCACACAATGTAGACTTGCACCATCGACAACTAGTGTAGAAGACCTCGAGTTCACAGTAGAAACACCTTATACCTCTTGTTGTATTTCATTGTACCAGTACCTAGATGACTTCAGTTATCATGGAAGATCAAAATGTACTTCATTGTATACAGATGTCTTCAGTTGATTTTGAGACCGGAATCCACTGTGTATGTCTTGTTCATGACTATGATTTCCTATGGCATATGTCTACTTTGTATTGTCTATTCATGGCCATGAACAATTATCTTCTATATATTCACATGGATCTGCGGTGTAATTCATATTGGCAACCATGTGTACAGAGTCAATATGTATTGTAATATTCTAACAGGTGACTAGTTCCTCCAGTCGAGTCCTCACTACTCCACTCCTAGGAATTATAATGTATTTATGCCATCATGATTGTTCCTTTGAGCTCACACATTAGGGGGTATATATTATATAAATTTTTCCACACTCTGTGCATCATTCTTTGGTGGCCTTCCCTTTCCCTATGTAGACTCAATTTCCCCATTTTGCTCAATCCAAAGTAAAAAATTCAAATTTGTGTGCATATATGTGAGCTACAGTCAGACAATATGCGTATACGTAGGTTTCTCCATTACAACCCATGTACATTGGGTTTTGTACTCAAAATTAAAAATATTTTAGGTTTTCCATGCCAAGCCACGTGATCCATAACCCTTGGCCTTTCCAATGTTGGAAATGCTCTAATTTGGCCCTTCAATTCCCTTTGGAGGCTATAAATTGAGCCATATGCAAGCCTTGTAAAAGAGAGAGAAAGAAAAGAGCAAGTACACTCTGGAAAAAAAATTCCTCATATTACATCCTTGATTATGCATCCCTTAGTCCTTTAAGTCTAAACTCTCCTTATGTTCAGGCCCCAAGCTCTCCCTATCCTGTGAAGGAGGAACCCAATTTCTCCTAGAACTTGTGAGCTTTCCTTGTGGAGGATTGAAGTGGTGAAGGCCCAGGTGGAGGGACTTAGTTTCTTGGTTTCGACAAGTTTTTGAAACGGGAGGTACTCTTGTTGATTATATTAATAGAAATACTCTTTTCTCGTCCAATTATATGTTGAAAATGTTTATATTATTTTCCATTGGTAAATTTGCTATACATATTAATGGATTATGCTAGTTTATATGCTAACATTTCATATATTTCCATATGCTTGTGTATCTTGGATATTGAGGACAAGTTGTAGGTATCAAGCATTGGATCATGAGCTCATCTATGGTCTTCTACGAAAATTCCCTTTGTTTGTCTTCCCTTTGTTTCCATTTCCATTTATCTAGCATATTTGAGATTTGAGTTGATTTCTTAGTGTCGTTCCATCTGTTGTGGGCCTACCCCAAGCCATAGAGAGTTATTCCCCATAACAATGTGCATTCATGTATTGGAGTAAACAAAGGATAAGGATCCAGATATTGAATAATATATGGTATTGCATGAATTCATAGATGTATTCCCTAATAGTTATACTGTATTTAGGCCATCATTTGCTCTTCTAACCTCACACATTAGGGGGCATATTTATAGCACAAATTCTCCCCTCACAAATGCAACCTTGGGTGGTAATTTGTGATATAACATTAATGAGGTACTAAGACTTGGCATCAAGGAGAGATATTAACTTCTCAATTGACCTTGTGCATAGAGCTTTATTGTTATATAAAGCTCCCAATAGAATGAGTACCCCGAACCTAATGGAGCTAAAAATGTAATTGCAAGAATTTCTATAGAAATGATACATTCAACCAAGCATGTCTCCATGGGAAGAAGCTATCTTGTTCATGAAAAAGAAAGATGGAAATTTTAGGTTGTGCATTGATTACAGATAGATGAATAAATAAACAATGAATAAAAATTATCGGTTGCCTCAAATTAATTATTTGTGTTTGATCAAATGAGAGGAGCAAAAATAGTTTCAAATATTGATTTGAGGTCTGAGTATCATCAAGTTAGGATCGAGGAAAAATATGTAAGGTAGCTAGAGAGGTAGTGGGGGGGCCCAGAGGGCCCATAGTGATAATAGTGAAGGTCATTCAATGTAAGGTGGACTAGGTCCACTATATTATTAAATAAGGCCCACTATGGTAGTTAGATATAATAAATGGGTAATTAAATATAATAAATGTAAGAGGACTTCTTAGAAGGTTCTACTTCTAGAAGATTCCTCCTCTAGAATGTTCTTAGGTGATGGTAGCACTATATAAAGGGATTAAAGCAATGTAATGAGACATGAAGAGAAATATTGTATTTAGAGTGGTATCTCAATAGGAGGATGCCCCCTCAAAGAGGCAAGTGAACAAGAGAGGATCCCTTCCATAATAGGATCCATTGTACTGTGTTTCTCTACCTCAAGGGTTTGATATAATAAAGTTGTGGTTTTCTATATGGTTTCATATATCTTGTGTGGTGATTGTATTCAGATATTTTTATATATATTGTGATATTTTTTATTCAAGTCTTTGGTTCTTAACAAGTGGTATCAGAGCACTTTCCTTGGGCAGACATTGTAGGCAAATATTTTTTATTTTTGCGGAATTTTTTTTTCGAAGCAGAAAAAAGAGGGCCGCGACATTCTCAAATTTTTCTATATATTTATGTGAAAACTTTGCATAAAATAGTTGTATAAATGAGTTCCTCTTAGAAAAACACCCAATTTGAAAAAACAAATCGTCCGAAACGGAGTCCAGGAAGTCAAGATATTGAAATTTTAAAATCTGCAAATTTTCAGGATTTTTTCCGCGGATGGCGGCGAGATTTTTTTTATTTCTGTAGCATATGGAGGCCGAATTTTCCCAAATAAATTACATATCTGAGTTCCTCTCACAATTTCACCCAATTTCAAAAAAAAATCAGCCAAAATGAAGTACGGGAAGTGAAGTTATGAGCATTTTAACTTCAACAGTTTTTTAGGGTTTTTCCAGAAAAAACCGCGATTTTCTGTCGAAACTTATTGGGTCTATTTTTTGGGTTTTTTCATGAAGACTGTAGGAACGAAGGGTTCATAGGGTGCTCAAATGGTTATTTCTTCTCAAAACCTCAAAGAAATTATTGAATCATTCAAATCTCAATTGTATGACACTTTGTGTGACACATTGCATGACAAATTTCATGACCTTGCAGATGGCCTCAATAATAGTCTTTGTAGTTCATTGGATAGCATGCAGGAGAGATTTATTATGGAAGACATCATCAGGGATGAATATAATCAAGAAATATATGCTTGGTATGATTTTGAGGACGATTGTGATGATTGGTATATGGATAGTTGTCATTTATGGGATGACAACCACTTCCATATTTTATTTGATGACTCTACTTCACCTTCTGTAGAGAACATCAATGTCCCACATCGGGAGCTAGTTACCAGAGTTTAGTCTGCATATTCTATAGTGGTATTATTCCTTCCATATTCTGCTACGACCTTTTTCCATTATGTGGATGGATCTTCTTATTTGGATCCACATGATAGGTGTCAGTCTTTGGAGCATCATTTGGAGTTGGTTATTGGGTTACAAAATCTTCCACGGGGAGTTCACATGAGCACTTGGACATGGGACCCGGGATTACAATGGTGGTTGGACTACTTCAGCATGGTGGATTTCCTTTCTACATGGAACCTTGGTTCTTCAGTCTTCTTCAGCATTATGGTCGACAATTATCCATGGGACCCTGGTATATGGTTGTACATTAAGCGTTGAGGACAACACTTTCATAAGGGGGATGGAATGTAAGGTAGCTAGAGAGGTAGTGGGGGGGGGCAGAGGGACCATAATGATAATAGTGAAGTTCATTCAATGTAAGGTGGACTAGGTCCACTATATTATTAAATAAGACCCACTATGGTAGTTAGATATAATAAATGGGTAATTAAATATAATAAATGTAAAAGGACTTCTTAGAAGGTTCTACTTCTAGAAGATTCCTCCTATAGAATGTTCTTAGGTGATGATAGAACTATATAAAGGGATTCAAGCAATGTAATGAGACATGAAGAGAAATATTGTATTTGGAGTGGTAGCTCAATAGGAGGATGCCCCCTCGAAGAGGCAAGTGAACAGGAGAGGATCCCTTCCATAATAGGATCCATTGTACGGTGTTGCCCTACCTCAA
>SNQJ01S0000001.1:520374-535909 GCA_010110895.2 Picea sitchensis | reverse complement strand
CGAAGAGGCAAGTGAACAGGAGAGGATCCCTTCCATAATAGGATCCATTGTACGGTGTTGCCCTACCTCAAGGGTTTGATATAATAAAGTTGTGGTTTTCTATATGGTTTCATATATCTTGTGTGGTGATTGTATTCAGATATCTTTAGATCTATAGTGATATTTTGTATTCAGGTCTTTGGTTCTTAACAAAATGCATCCACAAGACAACCGTTAGAACAAGGTATGGTCATTATGAATTTGTGGTGGTGCCCTTCGGTCTCACAAACCCACCTACTACACTCATGTACCTCATGAATAATGTCTTTAGTAAATACATGGACAAGTTTGTGCTATTTTTCCTTGATGATGTACTTATTTATTTTAAATTTGAAGAAGAGCAATGAGATCATTTGTGAATAGTTTTGAAAGTGTTAAGAGAGAACAAGTTGTATGCAAAAATAAGAAAATGTGATTTTTAGCATAAACAAATTGATTATTTGGGTCACATTATCTTATATGGAGTATCTATAGATCCAAAAAAGGTTAAGACCATAGTAAATTGGCTCGCTCCAAAAAATATGAAGGATGTGAGATCATTTATGGGTCTTGTGGGTTATTATAGAACATTCATTAGAAGGATTATCTAGGATTTCACGCCTAATCAACTCTTTTCAAAATAAAGGAAAGAAGTTCAATGGTCCCAAAAATGTTAGGAAAGTTCTCATTAATTGAAAAAACTCCTCACTAGTGAACTAGTTTTGACAATTACAAATCCAAACAAAGATTCAATTGTGTTCACATATGCATAAGGAAGGACTTGGTGGAGTTCTCATGAAAGATAACCATGTGGTGTGTTACAAATCAATAACATTAAATTAACATGATAGGAACTATGTAGCTTGTGATTCAAAAATTGTTGTTTTAGTGCATGCATTAAAAATGTGGAGGTCGCACTACTGGATGGGAAAGAAGTTTGCATTGATGAAAAATCATAATGTTCAGAAATATATATTTAACCAACCAAACTTGAATGCTAGGAAAGAAATATGGTTGGAATTTCTTTGTGAGTTTGATTTCATGATAAATAACATAAAGGTGAAGTAAAACAAGGTTGTAGATGGACTCAATAGGAAAATGCATGTGCAAATCGGATTTTAGGAAGAGAGTAACAAAAGTCCATTTTTTTCGATGAGCATTATGTCCAAGTGAGAAATGGACTACAACAAAAGAAACTATAGAAGAAGTATGAAGGCTATCATCAAAGAAAATATAGAATTCTTACTTACAAATATATAATATATATTCCAACTCAATAGAGCTAAGCACAATTATTATGGATGAAATCCATAAGTGAAAATATTATAGCCACCAAGGCTACAAAAACATGATTTATATAGCAAGGAAGCAACAATTTTATCTTAGAATGAAAAGGGATGTTTTGGAATACATTGTAAGGTGTATGAAACGTCAACAAGTCAAGGATGAGCATCAAGATCCAGTAGGTTTGCTACAACCATTGTCACTTCCATAATGGAAATGGGAAGTAATAACGATGGAATTTATTATAGCATTTCCAAAGACACTAAAGAAACATGATTCCATCATAGCTGTAGTAGATAACTTAAACAAGGATTCTCATTTCATTCCTATAAATTCTACTCATAAGGCAACAAACATTGCAAAAAATTCCATGAGAGGAATTTTCAAGTAGCATGGGATGCCCAAAACAATTGTATCAGATAGGGATTCAAATTTTACATCAAAATTTTGGAAAGGTTTATCTGAAGGCTTGGTTACCTAGCTGAATTTCCATACTACTTACCATCCACAAACATATGTGTATATTGAAAGACTAAATCCAATGCTTAAAGAAGTGCTTCACATGTATGTGATGGATAAACCATCCAAGTGGGAGGATTATATACACCTTGTGGAATTTTCATAACACTGGACATCAGAAATTATTGAAAATAAGTCCATTCAAGGCTTTGTATGGCATAAGATGTAGTACTCTAGTGATCTAGAATAATCTATCGAACAAAATTGTGCTTGGGATAAAGATGTTCAAGGAAATGGAATAAGAGGTTGTTAGGAATAGGTAGAATATAAGGGTAGCATAGGTCAAGAAAAAAAGTTATGAAAATAAGAATAGGGTGTATAGAGAATTCAAATTTGGGGATCATGTATACTTTAGAGTAAATTCAAGGAAGAGTTCCTTGAAGTTTGGAATTTGCTCCAAGTTGGCACCTAGATATTGTGGGCCATTTAAGATCCTAGATAGGATAGGACCAATTACATATAGACTTGCATTGCCTAAAAAATTAAATCTCAATATGTTTTCCATGTCTCTTTTCTTAATAAATATGTAGATGATTCTAACCACGTGATTGGTTGGGCTATGATCCAATTGGAAATAGAGGGAGAGTTCCAGGCAGATCCAATTGTCATCCTTGGCATGAATGTAACATTTCTATGGAACTAATCCATTGGACAGGTAAAGGTGCAATGGAAGCAATTTGGTCTCGATGATGTTACATGGGAGATGGAGGATGCCATGAAAGAGGTACATCCATTTTTTTTTTAATTCCAAGTTGCACTAAGCAAATCACCATCCTATGTGGGAGGGGAATGTAATATCCCAGTTTCGACCCTTTAGATGTTCTCAATCAAATTATGAATAAATGGTTATAATGATGGGGGTCAAGTTATATGAGCTTAGATAAATGACCTTTTGTGTAAATTAGGTAAATATCTTTTACGTATTCTCAATGGGAGCTCAAAGCAAAGGATCAAATAGTGAATTTTGAGGTGTGTAATTCAGTAAATATGATTTTATACACCATGAGGTGGACTTTCCATGGTATTCTCAAGGTATGTAAATATTATTTTTAAAATAATATAAAGGTCCAAGTTTGGTTGTGAAGAGTGAAAGAGGGGCTATGTGTCCACTAGAAGGGAAGAGGAAAGGGGGGTCCAAGGGGAAGAGGATAAATATTCCCAATTTCCCTATGTTACTAACGACCACCTTCTCACTACATTATTTTCTAAAACCTCAACCATCAATGATTAAATGAAGGAAGTGGTTGGTGGGGAAGTCCACCTTCCATATTTATGAGGATGTGGAGGTTGAGTATAAGGCATGAAGAGTGTAAGAGGCTTTGTCCCCATAGAAATTCAAACAATCTCTTTTCCCATGCACTCTTCCTTCATGCAAGTTCTGATTGACTATTCCCTTTCACTCATATTCATTCATGCATTTTAATAAGAGGCATGACCAATTTTATCATTCAAATTATCTATGCATTCATTATATGCACCATTCAAACCATTCCCACACAATTCACCTCTAAAGTACTAGAGTTGTGTTCTCCTACTAGAGAATTGTGATTTGAACCCACAAGTGGCCAATAGAGTGATGGAAGAGAAGACTATGGACCTCATAATAGAGATGGAAGGTAGTAAAGGATCATAGAGGCTAGGATGGTAGGAAACCATATTCATGCCCTGTAATTTACTATTTATTGAGTGCTCAAGATCTAAGATAAAACTCCATTGGGTTCTAGAATATAGATATAATATTGGACTCCTTCTACATACACTAAAGAGCACTAAAGGGAATAATATTTTTGAGGGAATATTAATAAAAGAAGGGAAATATATTCCTTGTGTTGTATGGGGTAGTGGAAAGGAGTGTCATGGATGGAATGCTTGGATGGTTACCTAGAGTGTTTTTTGGTGAACAACTTAGTTAAACTTAAGAGAAATTGGGTTGAGTGAGAGACCTAGGAGCTCTTAGCCTATTTCCTTTTCCTTTGTGGCCTCATAGCTCATCTTGGGAGTGGCATCCATAATAGGTTTCCTATGGTTGGGTGGAAAATTGCTCATCGGTGCTAGGGAAATCATGTCATTGGGGGAAGAAATGTCCCTGGGGGAAATAATATGGGGGGATATACCATGCCATCAGGTTCAGAAGGTCAATCATCTATCCATCAAAATCCATTTACCAACACAAAGTTACCTTTCTTAGTGACTTCAAATCTACCAGATTTATCTAGGTTGATAAATGACCCACTAAATTGCCATCTAGCATTCCCAATTTGTACAGGAAACCTAGAGAATATCCTTATATGTGCATCATGACTTACCACCTATGGTGTTCGTATAAATCATTGGTGGAAAATATCATCATATTACATCTTTTACAGAAAACCTTGACTTGAAGTGACACTAAATGGTATATTGAATTACCCGGTGCTTCATATAGCGATTTTTCATCTTTGGCAATGTCATTTTTTACACATTTCCAACTTCCCATATGATATATAATTAGAACATAATTTTTTATGTATTTGTGTCAAATTAGTGGCACACATATCTCTAATCATATTCATGAATAGAGACAGTGGTGTCGACTCATAAAAGATGAAATTCTGGATCAGTTTCTAGTTGATTTGTTCTTGAAATTTTTTGAGAGTGCAAGTTTTCACAACCAGACATAATGTAGATTGTATTTCTGGATAAGCACTGTGTATACAGTTTTTGAAATGTCCAACATTTCAAGTGGACACTCCACCCATCTTTAGGGACAACAAAAAGCTCGAAAGTATGAAATCAGTGCCGAGGATTTGTATTTAGAGAAATGGAAAGGAAGGTGACCGTTGAGAAGGAGTTAGGTAAGGAATTAAATAATAAAATAAAAAACGTTTGTTGAGATAAAGAATAAAAAGATGAAAAAATAATAATAAGGGATTAAGATAGTTGTAAGAATGAAAAATTAATAAGAAGGTGGATATGAAATAAATATAATATTACTATAATATAATGAGGAAAAGGTGAGTTAGGATTAAGAATATATTTTTTTGTTTAGATAAGTACAAAAAGATAAGATAATTGAAAAATAATAATGTGGACTAGTCAAAATTGGATATAGTGAAGTTACGTTAATATTTTATTGATTGGAAGGGTAGTGTTATACTAGAATTTAAGAATAAAAGAAAATGTGATAAAGGGTAAGAGGATAAAGGGGAGAAATCTCATTATTAATATCGGAAATAAGGTGTTAAAGATGAGCTGGAAAAGTACATTTTAAAGAGGAGATTGATAATATTATTATATATAATATTATAATATATTATATTGTGGAAGAATCAATAATGACAATAGTAAAGGTAGGTTAATAATGAATAGAATGGGAAAGGCCAAGATAATGTACTAAGATATATTAATACCATATAAAGTAATAAAGGGTTTGTAAATGAAAGAAATAAATAAAAAGAGATCTAGTGTATAAGCCTGGAGTAACTAGAAAGAGAAGAGGAGGATTTTACTTGATGAGAAAGTTAGGAAGGAAAAGACCAATAGAAATCTCATTGAGCTTGAATTAGTCAAATTAAGAAAGGAAAGGATGTAAATATTATAATAAAAGGATATTAAATAAATATAATGAAGTTAATGAAATGATGAAGATAATAAAGGCAATGAAAAATATAAAAATGTAAAAAAATAGATAAATTGAAGAGAGAGGAGTTATAAAGGATAGGGGGGGGGGAGCGAGGGTGAATGGAGAGAGAACATGAGAGGAGAAGATAATATATAATGGAGTTCTATTGATCAAATGATGGGTTTTCGATATTGGCTAAGTTCGTAGCCATCTTCGTGGTTAAAATTACTAGGATGTTTTTTTTATTTCAAGAGCTTCTCGAATAAGTCGTGTGGAGTAGTGAGGGGATGAGGCTAGAATTTTATTTTGGTTAAATAAAATGAGATTTTTAGAATTGAAGGAATGTTCAAAGATGGATGATTTCAAGGTTCGATTGTGGTTCATATCAGCTATATGTTCTTTGAGACGGGTTTTGAAAGATCTGTTAGTTTGGCCTATGTAAGATTTTCCACAGGAGAAAGCGATTTGGTAAAATCCTAGGCCTAGCATCAGATCAGTTTTGTCTTTCCACCTTCATAAACCTCTCTTGTATTAATATGGACCTTCCTGCCATCCCACTTCTGGAAAAAGGCTTTAATTTTTCCCTAGCTCGTAAATGCATCCCCATTGAAGACATTATTTTTTCCATTGAATCCATCACCCACCACCTTCCCCCCCATGAAGATGACGAAATTAGCCAAGAGTGTGGAAAAAACCTTCAATGTTCTAAACCACTTAAGCTCAACTTATCTAAATAACATATTCTTGCTTTGTGTCAGCTTCATGACAAACCTGACATCATTATTATCAAAGCCGATAAAGGAAATGATTCAGTTATTATGAACACCTCTGACTATGAATCCAAACTTCTTAGCCTCCTTTCTTCCTCTACTTAAGAACCTTTTCCCAAAACCCCTATCAATTGCATCACCAACATGGTCATCAAAGCTATCAAATATTCCTCCATTGATCCTCACATCCAAAAGCATCTAATTCCTCACAACCCCCAAACCCCGAGGATCTATGGTCAACCTAAAATTCATAAAACTGGGATCCCTCTTCAACCTATTATAACTGCCATTGGATCCCCCACTCATTCCCTAGCCCAATACCTTGTTGACAAGCTTCAAGCCTTTGTTGGAAAAACCTTATCTTTTATCAAATACTTCACATACTTCATTCTTAAAACTCACCATCTTCACCTTGATGAACAAGACCTTATGGTCAACTTTGATGTTGTTTCCGTATTTACCAAAATCCCAGTCTCTGAAGCCCTCAACCTAATTTACAAACTTTTTTATCTTGAATCCCTCAACCTAATCGAGATCTGTCTATCCTCCACCTTCTTCACCTTCAAAGGGGTGTACTAGGAATGAACCGAAGGTACAATCATGGGGTCATCTTTATCACCTGTTGTCGCCAACATTTTCATGGAACATTGTGAATCCTTTTCCTTAAACAAATTTCATCTCAAACCCAAATGTTGGTTTAGGATTGTAGATGACACTTTCATTATTTGGCCTCATGACCACTCCAACCTTATCTCCTTCTTTAACCACCTCAACAACAATTACCCTCGCATCCAATTCACTATGGAAACACGAAAGGACAACTCCATCCCCTTTCTGGATGTCTGTATTTCTCGACTTCTAGATGGATCCCTTACTCACTAGGTTTATAGAAAGAATTCCCACACTGATAGATGCCTCAACGCTAGTTCCCACCACCATCCTACCCAAAAATCTACATTTCTCAAAACCCTATCTACTTGTGCCCTCCGCATTTCTTCCCCCCAATTTCTTGCAGAATAAAAATCCCACCTAACCAAAGCCCTTCTATCTAATGGTTACTCGCTTTCCCAAATCAACAAGGCCTTTCACTCTTCCAACAAACCTAAACCAAATTTGTCATCATCTCCCTCCCCCCCTCCTCCCTCCCCCCCTCCTAGTGCTCTCATCTCTCTTCCCCAAATCCATGCAACCATTGATCTAATCTCAAAAATCTTGGCCAATAAGAATACAAAATTGTGTTCAAACCATACAAAACCCTTAAAAAAATCTTCAAAACTACTAAAGACAAATTTGATCCGATGTTAGGCCTAGGAGTTTACCAAATCCCTTGCTCCTATGGAAAATATTACATAGGCCAAATTGGGAGATCCTTCAAAACCTATCTCAAAGAACATATAGCTGATATGACTTACAACTGAACCTCCAAATCAATCATCGCCGAATATTCCTTCAATTCTAAACATCTCATTTGATTTGACCAAACTAAAATTCTAGCCTCAACCAATCACTACTCCACCCGATTTATTCGAGAAGCTCTTGAAATAGAAAAACATCCTAATAATTTTAACCGCGAAGATGGCTACAAACTTAGCCAATCTTGGAAACCCATCATTTACCACCTTAATCAGTAGAACTTCGTTACAGATTATCAACTCCTCTCATGTTCTCTCCCTCAATACCCCCCTTTATCCTTTATAACTCCTCTCTCTTCATCTTATCTAAGTTTTTATATTTTTCATTCTTTCTCATTGCCTTTATTATCTTCATCATTTCATTAACTTCATTATATTTATTTCATATCTTTTTATTCTAATATTTACATACTTTCCTTTCTTAATTTGACTAATTCAAGCTCAATGAGATTTCTATTGGTCTTTTCCTTCTTATCTTTTTCATCAAGTAAAATCCTTCTCTTCTCTCTCTAGTTACTCAAGGCTTATACACTAGATCTCTTTTTATTTCTTTCTTTCATTGACAAACCCTTTATTACTTTATATGGTATTAATATATATTAGTACATTATCTTTGCCTTCTCCATTCTATTCATTATTAACCTACCTTGACTATTGTCATTATCGATTCTTCCACAATATTATATATTATAATACTATATATAATAATATTATCAATCTCCTCCTTCAAATGCATTTTTCCAGCTCGTCTTTAACACCTTGTTTTTTATATTAATAATGATATTTCTCTCCTTTATCCTCTTACCCTTTATCACATTTTCTTTTATTCTTAGCTTCTAGTATAATACTACCCTTCCAACCAATTCAATATTAACCTAACTTCACTATATCCATTCCTAACTAGTCCACATTATCAATTTTCAATTATCTTATCTTTTTGTACTTATATAAACAACAAATTTTTTCTTAATCCTAACTCGCCTTTTTCTCATTATCTAGTAATATTATATTTATTTTATATCCACCTTCTTATTAATTTTTCATTCTTATGACTATCTTAATCCCTTATTATTCTTTTTTCATCTTTTTATTCTTTATCTCAACGGTTATTTTTTACTTTATTATTTAATTCCTTACCTAACTCCTTCTCAACAATCACCTTCCTTTCCATTTCTTTAAACACAAATCCTCGGAACTAATTTCATACTTTCGAGCTTTTTGTTGTCCCTAATGATGGGTGGAGTTTCCACTCGAAACGTTAGACATTTCGAAAACTATGTACATAGTGCTTATCCAGAAATACAATCTACGTGAAGTTGTTGGTATTTCCCATTGCCAAGGATGTAGCTATATCAAGGGATATAATCGAAGAGCATGTGTTTTTGCATGTTAAACATCTAGACTTGATTTATTCTCAATCTGGAACATTATATGATATAATCCCACATGCTCCTAAGCTGTCAATAGATCGATCCAAACCTACTTTTGGACCACATGTCAATGGCATGGTTGGTTCCATGTCCCATGTTTTTCTTGGTTAGTTGACTAGACAAATGGGTTCGATGTCAATATTTGCAAATCCACCCACAATTGTATCAACATCACCAAATTCTATGGTCCCAATCCATATCTCTAATGTTCATTCTTTACAATCCTCAAATCAGAAGAATGCCCAATGACCTAGGGGTAAAACAGAGAACATGAATAAAAATTCTAATTCCAGGAAAGGGACTGACCCTATTCAAAATGATAATGTTGGAGGCACTTAAGAGAAAAGGAAGTTGAAGTTTCCCTACAAGATTTTCAATGGAGACCATCTTACTCACCATTATCCTCAAATGGATGATAGTCATAAATGCTTATCCCAAAGAGGAGACCAACAACAACCCACCGTCCTAACAAATTCTTCCTCATCATAGAAGCAAAAAATACCGCATCTCCATGAGGGGGACCATAGAGTAACCTCCAAAAGGGGAAAATTTCTCAAATGCAAATGTATACATGTGTGACCAATCACTTAATATTCAAACTAGATCTTGTAATTATGAGATTTGTGAGAGTGGTCCTTTGGATAAGGATCCATATTCATCTCATCTTGGTGGCCCTATAGAGATAGAGAAGCCATCATTTTATACAATGATTCATCCTTAGAAGGGTGTTTTATGAAGGTCTATGTACAACTCCAATGCTTGGGCTACCCACAATTATAGTATTGTGTAGGATTTAGTTCAACCACCTTGTGCCATGTCTACCCTAGAGGTCATTCAAAGCTACCCCATGAAGTGTAAATAATTGTTGATGGAAATAGGAAAAATGTATCCCCCATATACTCATTTAATTGCATTTGACATTGATTAAAGTTGGCCTAGGCTCCCCCACCAAATCACTTTCCAGATTCAAGTGACTTCACATGGGACTAGCATCTTTAGATGTGTTGTTGTTGATGAAGGAGCCTCCACTTGCATTATGTCTTTGTCATGTTGGAGAGATTTAGTTTCTCCAAATATTGTCCAATTGAACACCATGTTGAAAGCATTTTATGAACACACATTTAATCCCTATGGAATCATTGCCACCTTTCCAGTTGAGTTAGGTGGAAAGATTATGTTAATTGAAGTTAAAGTATTCAATGCCCCTTTGGAATAAAATACTTTGTTAGGGTGTAGTTGGTTCTATGAGATGGTAGTTGTCATGTCTTCAATATTTAGGGTTCTCTTCTTTCCTCATGAAGCAAAATTGGTTACTATCTATCAATTGGTATATTGTATGCTATATTCCATGACTAATTCCAGTATGACCATTCCATTGATTAGTGGTTACAAAAGTTCATATGACAATGTTGGCATTGGCATGTTCAAAGATTCATATTTGATGGGTACAATTAACTTGCCTCCACCATTCAATCCTTCCAAATCAACTCCTATATGCATGATCTCTTTGGGTCCTATTGAACCACAAGGTTGTTCCTTAGCTTCTATCTCAGTTTCATCTGATGCATTAGTTGTTCATCAGAAGCCTTGAGTAGTGCCTTATCCTTTGGAAGTAAATTATTCAGATTGAGTATGCAGCTCATTGCGGTAGAGATTTCCTATCAAGAAATCCAATCAACATCAATTGACACTTATTAGAATGTCCATTATAATATGGAATATGATTAGTTCATTTCACCCATTTGGGTAATCAACCCTCCTATTTCACATGTTTACTTGGAAATTGAGTTTCCCTTAGATGAGGATATCATGGAATCCATGACTATGGTTGATAAATTGTGGGAGGATATGCAACATCAGTCATCTTTTCTTCCTAAATTGGAATAGTCAGAAGTTGACATGAAAAACCTTGTTTCAACTAATAATGTTGAGTAGTACCAATGACCCACCCTAACACATGATATGTTTATAGTAGGAACTTGGCGGAAGTTTTGAATAATATACCTCCTAACATCTCCATGAAGCTTGGCCCTTTCAAATACTTTTGGGATTCATTTTCTAGGTCATCTAGTGAAATGCTAAGCCTTAACTTAATTGTGTTTGGGATTTATTTTTGATAACTTGCCACTAAAATTTCCATTCCATTCCATACCAAAGATGAACATCCCATATCATTACCATGTCTTGGTAGTTATCATCATGGAGATTCAATAACTCACAAGATTTATAAATGAAGTGTTAGTGTTAGTCCTCAAATTTTGGTTCGAAAGTGACTTGGTTTCGGTTCATTCTTAGTGCCATGATATGTTAGGAGCATGGAAATTCAAACCTATGTGGTGTGGCCCTTTCCTATTGAGCCACATATTGGCAACAAGGGCTTATGAGTTCATTGAATATGAAAGAAATCATTGGCTTGAGCCTGGAAATGGGTTATGCATGCATAAGTACTATGCATAAGCAGTAATATTGTGTCGTGCTTTGTACTATATTGTATTTTAAAGGTTTTTTTTTTAATTTTTGTAATGCAAATCATGAGTTGTTATTAGAGGTTTATATTGGATTTATTAACTTCTGGACTAGTGTTGTTGATCATATATACATGAATTTGGAGACATCTTCTTTAGTACTTTTATATGGAAATTGTCACTCAACCATGAGGTATGTTTTCTAGTCTACCATTTAGTGATAGGTTTTTCCCTGCATTCTAATACTGCATTATTAATTGTCACTTGTGTTGACATTATTCCTTAGGCTTGACCTCGCTAGGTTGAAAAATAAGCCTCTCTTTTTTATCTCACATTATAACTTTTGTGGTAGTTCCTACCTTTCTTAGGCTGCCCTAGTTAACATCCTTATTTTTTCATTTGGTTCCCATGTTATGATTATTTATAGGCTCAGGAACCCACATTTAGTCCTTCCATGAATTAAAAGTTGAGACCTCATTCTTCTCTCTTAATATTTTTTGTGGCTATGTCTTGGAGGGATTCCCATTATTTTTGTTTCTTTACAATTGCATGTGCTTATTGTTGCCTGTATCTTGGTGCATATTACTACAATGTGGTTCACTCGATCATGCTCACTGCCATTATAGTCACTTTCAACCATTTTCCATTTGTATCAATTTACCTCCATTTTGTAACAACTTATTCCTTGATAAAAAAATTATGACTTATCTTATTTCAACCAACGATAGATGGAGGAATATATTGATATATATTTCTCCTAGATTTAGTTCATACAATATTAACATGAAAAAAAGGATGAAAGGGGAAACTCGCCTTAAAATATAGGTTGACCTATGTATCCTTTGAACTCCTTGAGGTCCAATTCCTATGAAGCTTCTTCATCTATTCACTTGCACATCAAACAACCAAAAAATCCTTTCTCAAACCTTATGATATTATAAATAAGAATTGTATGAAAGATAATCTAATCTAATAGTTCAAGGTATATATATATTTGTGTGTGTGTGTGGACTACAACAATGAAATGTTACCTTGAGTTTTGATTATTGTACTCCTTTCTCCAAAACCGATAAATTCACTCCTTAGCCACACACTCACTTTGTTGAAGAAGTGCAACCATCCACCATATTGCATCAAGAGGACAAGGAATGCTCTCACCTAGGCTATGGTCTCACTAGTGTTGATGTCCAACACCCAATAATGCATAGCAAGCTTAGGACTAAAGAATATTGATCTTTCTCACAAGTGTAAGGATACTTCTCTGATCCCCCATCCCATAGATTTAACCTCTTCTTATATATCGTTAAAGACGATTGGAGATAGGCTTCATGGCATGAGCTAAGCAATTACAATTAATGCACAAATTTCCTGCTCAATTATGAGTTTTTGCCAACCCACTATGAGCTTTTTGCTCAAGTTCCATGCTCAATTATGAGTTTTTTCCAAGTTTTTATGGACTTTTTGCTCAATTATGAGCTTTTCCCAACTCATTATGAACTTTTTTTTTTGAATTATGAGATTTTTTTTAATTATGAAATTGTGATGAAATAATTATGATCTTTTTGCTTAGTTATGTAATTTCAGCCTCATAACATTTCATAGCAACCTTGCAGAGCCTGTGATGAAAAATACAAGTATAAAAAATGCCCCCTAATGTATGAGGTTATAAGAGGAACTAATGGATGAAATAAATTAAAAAAATACATGGCAATGAGTGGCTTAAAAAAGAGTTACGCAAATCAAGAAACCAAGAAGTACCTACAAGCAAGAAATCAACCAATCATATATAGATCACCCCTAAGGTAGGCATACACATGCTTAGATATATGAATAAGCATAGCTTCCAACACAATACACCGTGGATCCATGAAATGAGATGCAAGACCATGGCAATGAAAAATACACGGTGGATCCATATCATATAAGAGATCATAGCCACGATCAAATACAATGTGGATCTATGTCACAATTTACATCATAAAGGCATCCAACATGAATGAGAGTACCAATGTGGTCTTCAGTAAGTAATTATCAATCAATGATATAATCTTGCACAACTCAGGAAGGGTAGCATTGATGGAGAATGCCACTGGCCCAAGGTATTCAATCCAAACTCATCGATCATTTGAATATACATCATGCAAATGAATGATATTATGTTGAGCATGGTAGAGACCGTCTGATTACGGGTAATTGATGAATATCATTAATATACATGAGGGGACCCACCAATAATGAAAATGGACTCCAAGGTACATAGTACAATCTAGCGAGTGTGAATAAAGAAGTTTATAGCGAACACGTGTAAAATTGATCAATCAAGGGTCAATGACATAAATCTGTTGTCAATCATAGGGAATCTTACTACTGATGGATGCAATTTCCAAGGTACTATCTAGGTTTCTATATCCACTTCCTAGATAATGATCTCATGTTGATAGGAAGAGATCCATTTAAGGAGGGATTTAATGTGTCCCCCATCAATCGACATGAAATAATAAGTCAGTTATTTTTCTAAAGAAATAAACCACCAATTACAAATTGATATAGGGAGGACCGACATGAAAGGTAAAAAGAATGCAAAATGGTCGACTCAAGCTCAACTTCCCTTGAGCATATAGCAAGAAACAATAATGAATTAAGTAGCACTAACTCAAAAGGACCAACTAACATAGTGTAACAACATAGTTGAATAACTCTCCATAGTGAGAAGAATAACCATTTGGAAGAGTAGATTACTCATAATCATGGTATAGTTCCTAAGGGAATCTAAATCCCAACAATAAGAGAATGACATGAGCAGGTGCCTCTTGAATCATGATTTGTTACCTACTATAAGAGCTCACAAAGATTTTCGAAGCCTATAAATATTTAAAATCATAATCTATATAATAGGTGGGGTCCCCTAGGAGAAAACAATGAAATGATAAATTCCTAGTATCACATTTTCCTCAACATTTTGGCATGGTATCAATTTCAGTTTGAGGCATCATTTCAGATATGGTTTTTAAGATCAGTGGTTTAATGATTTCCTATGATATTTTATGAATGAATGAATTAAAGACTTATACAAAATATCTATTTGAATTGCAAGCAAGCATGTTGTATGGCAATTTTAAAAAACATCAAACTATCATCGAAATGATATATGATAAATTGTAAATATACTATGTTCTCTTCTCAACATTATGTTAGCATTAAGCATGATATCCACAAAGTTATTTATTTGCAAAAGGGTATAGTCCTTTGTGTTGCTATATGATTATATTCCTAATGAATTAAACATTTTAATGCTCATACTTACCATGGCATTCCAGGAATGTCGAGCATGAGGTTTTGAGTAGCATAGAATTTTAAGGAGTTATATGGATTTTGATTTTAAGTTTAAACATAACATACATATATTATAAAGGAGGAGCATATAATATGGATACAAGTTAAGGTTCATTATTATGTTAGACTACATATTCACATAGGTATGTACATTGTTATGAAATAAATGGTTGACATATATAATATATGGAAAAGGTATGAAGGTTTATATTATTTGTTTTGGTGATTGCATATGATATGGTTTGGATTTAATTTGGTAATATTCATATTAATATTAATATTAATATTAATATGTATGTTGATATGGCTTAGTTTGACTAGTTGATATAGTTAAAATATCATTGTAATGGATGATGATTTGACTATGCATTCAATATGAGAGGACGCAAACATTCAATTAGGGAAATTTTGAGGTCTAAAAAAGGTCTCAACACAAGAAATGTATTATCAAAATCAACTTTATAAGAACCAATCACATTTTAGAGAATGGTATCCCCTAGAAATGAGTTGACATTGCTTAAGTTAAAAATGTTCATTTATTACATTATAAATGGTGAATGAAAAACCCATAACGTTATTAAAGTATTTACGTTAAGATTTTATATATTATCTTTTATATATAAGATGCAATATTATATAATATATATTGAATATATTATATATAATATATAATATATATTGAATATAATATATATAAACGGTT
>SNQJ01S0000001.1:365263-520324 GCA_010110895.2 Picea sitchensis | reverse complement strand
TATGTTTTAATTAGCAATATATTATATACAAAAGTTATAATCAATTAACAAATAAAAATTTGGTATATCCTTCAAATTAAGTAATCCTTCCTATCTTAAACAACTTCCATCATAGCAAATTTGATTGAAAAACAGAGTTGACTAAGATATCCTTTGCAGAAGGACACATTAATAGAAAAGTCCTATGACATAAATCATCAATTAATCCCATAGTTGGGGTTATGTGAATTCATTCCAAAAAACTCGGCATGTAACATTCAACGAAAAAGTAATGCATAAATTAACAAGAACCCATAACGACTCGAATGCCTCAAATCTAATTTTCCACCTTACCAATTTTGTGTCACCAAGGTCCCATCATAAAAAGGGAGTCAACTACCTTGAATATTTGTTGGTTGGCGGAAGTTTTTTTTAGCAAAGGATGACTCTGATTATGACTATCAATTGGCTTCTCTTGAGTGATTCTTACTAAAAACAACTTTCTACAAATGGTAACATTTCTTTCTCCATGCATGACAATTGGTTGTAAATATGGTTTTACCTCCTCCTAAGGTTTTGAAAGTTTGTTGGAGATGTTGTAATCTTTGTAAGAGCATCCATGCCATGTATCTCTTGCGTGTTCTTGAGGTTCAATATTTTCAATATGAACACATGCATCAAAAGATAAAGTTTTCTTGCTAGCACCTTTTCTAAGATGGAATAAGGAAGCTTATGAGAAAATACTTCTTCTTTTTGTATCTCTAGTTTTATCATTGTCTTCAATGGAGAATGTGGGTATCATCCATGTCATCTCTCTCAAAGGCAGAGTGAATTTGGTGTGGTTGAATCTTGACTAGGTTCCATCTCTAAAACTAAACAGATTTCTACATCGTGCCCAAAGGTAAATGACAAGGAAAGGCACCCATAATGTTTCCTTCATATTGTCCCTAAACATGCAATTGTAAATTAGCAACTAGTCTAGTTCTCTGTAGGTGAATTGGTTGCCTATTATATGTTCTTTAATTCATCAAACTAATTAAGCTTGAAAGTGTATCCATGACCAAGTTTCTCAGCACCCCTATTAATTTGAACTATTTTACATACTAGTGTCTTATCTCCATTGGGCACTGGATTTAAACTTTAGGTCACGAAAGAAAGCAGAAATTGGGGAAATTTGTGCATCCACATATATATATATATATATGTGTGTGTGTGTGTGTGTGTGTGTGTGTGTGTGTGTGCATGGTACATTATAACACCTTTGGCTAGTCTTGTGGATGTGTAGCTTTGAATATGTACAATTCAATTATACTTCATCTCATTATGCAAAGAAGAATTAGATCGTTAGTACCTTAAGTGTTCTTCTTTGATCATATGCCCAAAATCCAAAAATGTTGCGCGCACACAACAACCTCCCAATTTTCTTGTCTTGGCGTCTCTCCAAGAAAATAAATTGCCCCCCCCTTCAATTCGTCCCACCAGAACCCTTGCACTCTCTCCCTCACGCAAATGGCTACACCCAAGTTTTTCCTCTCGCTCTCCATGCTTTACCACTTCTAATTCCTCCTAAGATCACCTCAACCCATTCATCTGCACTTCAACGAGTCCCCTCTTCCTGCGTTGATACATAGTGTATCGGTGAACACATCATCTCCTCTATCTACACCTTAGCGCACCAGTGATTTCTTCGCCTATACATAAGACACCTTCCATTTAACTTGGTTGACACGCCAACGCGCTCTCGCTAAACCTCACTAACACAAGTTATTATCAATGGTGAAGATCACATCATCAACGTCGGCACATCGGTGATGTCCACGTGATTATCTTTGCCACGGACATAACCTTCACCAACTAACTCCCTTTCATTTTCACCGATACATCGCATATCGACGATGCTCCCTCCCTTTCACTTCATTACATTGTTTATCGACGAGGTTCACCTCTTCTTCCCCGACACGCTACCCATTGAGAAGATTCCCTCTCCTGTTGCAAATTTGTTAGCGAAAGGATGTCAACCCCTCGTTATCATCAAGCAAGTCGATAATGATCTTCTTCCTCTCACCAACATTGACTAGTCAACAAGAATATATAATTACATGCTATTGATGATTGGTTATTTTGAAGGATGTATAATTTCATACTATTGATGCATCACTACATTGTCCATGGATAAAATGAGTCCCTATAAATCATAGATGGACCCGAGCTTTCATTAAAAAAACACTTTGATGACAATTTTTTTACGTCCATCAAAGTGAATTTTTTATCTCCAAAATAGGCTAGTTGTATTAGAATCAGAATCTGATGCAGAGGTCATACGAGAAAGTTATGCGAGTTTGAAATGTCCTCGACTCCGCGCAAAGTTGCTCCGGGTAAAAGTTTGGTTTTATAATAAGTCATTGTAAATACTGATTTATATTGATCTTAAATAATTTTTATTTTTATTTTTATTTAAAATTTAGATTATTTAAAATTAATATTTGCAATAACTCATGCAAAGTTGCTCCGGGTAAAAGTTTGGTTTTATAATAAGTCATTGTAAATACTGATTTATATTGATCTTAAATAATTTTTATTTTTATTTTTATTTAAAATTTAGATTATTTAAAATTAATATTTGCAATAACTCATGACAGAAGAACTTTTAATCAAACCTGGGATGATATGGGGCACAAAGACAAAAGGAATGATTAGGGTTTGAAACTTTGACGCGTGGAAAAGAAATTTTTAACGTACGCTCAGCTATGAATTAAATTCAACGAAATTGGTGAACATGGAATCATTGACAAAGTTAATCAGAATTCTGTTGAATCCATCGGAGAACCTGAGTTGAATTTTTCTGAATCCATCGGAGAACCTGAGTTGAATTTCTCTGAATCCATCGGAGCACTTGAGAAGAACTCTGTCGAATCCATTGGAGCACCTGAATTGAACTTCTCTGAATCCATCGGAGCACTTAAACTTCTCTGAATCCATCGGAGCACTTAAAGGCAACTGCTCTGCAACACATCAGAGCACTTGAACACAACTACTCTGAGTTCTATGGCAAGGTTATTTGAAAATGCTCTGAAGCCATCGGAGGACTTAAGAGAAGCTTCTCTGAATCCATCGGCGAGGTTAAGAGAAACTTCTCCGATACTCATCGGCAAAGTTAATGGGAATTTTGTCAATGGAAGCTCATATGCCAACGCGACCAGGGTAATTCTAAATGAAATCTATGGGCTATACGGTCTATCGCATCAGCATTGTTTTGCAATTATTCAAAAATGACAGACTATAGCTGCCATCTGCAATTTCCCTATCGATTTACACCACCAGTGATTTTATATGTAGTATCAGTCGATGACAAGGATATATGTGAGTTGGTTGAGAATCCAAACACGTTTTCACTGCCAAATCGGGACGCGCGATTTTCATGGTGTATAAAAAAATGTGAAGTTTTGTTGGGCGACGTCCCACACACTAGCCAGAATAAAAGGGCCAGTATCTCCAGAAATCAATTCAGCCAGCTAATAATCACGTTGAAAAACACGATTTTTAAGGTTTCCATTGGCAGTGGTAATATTTTTTCGTTTAATGGTCGTCTTGTTGTTCCTAACCCTAAACCAGAACTGAAGCCACGATTTGCAGACAACACACATTGGATATATGTGTTTGATCAAACCCTCGTTGATAAAAGAAGAGGTCATTTTTAAGCGAATGGGGGAACCAAAAAATCGATATATAATTGCCTTTTGATGTTGGCCACATTTTAAGGAAAAGTGGTCTTGGTGCTGGCCAAAACACACATCGCAGCAATATTCATGCTTCTTGTCGCTTGAGGATATGCATCGCTCAAAAGTCCTCAAAGTTAATGGAAACCAAGCACGATGGCTTTTTTGCAAATTCACAAACATCGCATCGGAAACTAGAAACGTCAAATTTTGCAAATAAACTAGGAAATAATTTCTTCAGGTAACCAAAGGAAGCATGCCCGGGACCTCGATGCCATAACCAAATTTCAGATTTCTTCTTCTCCCCCTCAGAGCCATCCACTATGAAAGCTTGACGCAATTTGTTTGAACTCTTTGACACAAGTCCAAGTAATACAACTTCCCTCGCCTAACACCACAACCAATCGTTTGCCTCGTTCGGATGTCCTTAAACACACAAAAATCAGGCCAAAAAATTACAACACAAAGTAAGGCAGTGGTTATTTGGGAAACTGACAACAGGTTATAATCCAAAGACGGAACAACTAAAACAAAATCTAGAATCAAAGTATTAGTGAGAGGCAAGGTTTTTTCTCCAATAACTGAGGCCGAAGAACCATTGGCAATGGAAACAAATTTTTGTGAGGACGGTTTAAGGGTTGAGACCTCTAGAATCAAAATGTCATATGATCTGTAGCATCGGAATCAATTATCCATGCACTATTAGAAACAAGTGTAGACATATTTAAAACCTTACCACCATTACCTGTCGTTGTTGCTAATGCCGAGATCTGTCCCGCAACATCATCCTCTTTCCTTGTTTCAACAACCGCACCACTGGAGGGTTTTTTGGAATTCCTCTTCCGTGAATCACGGTTATGATCCCACCAATCTGGATACCCCACAAGTTCAAAGCAGTGACTTTTGGTATGACCAGTTTGATGGCAATGAGTGCATTTGTAGGAGGATTTATCGGCACCAATAGTGGTCTTAGGATGGTTGGGCCTTGTTTGGTCATGCTGGTTTTGAGGAGGCCAGTTCTGATTAGACCAGTTTCGAGTCACCATGGTTGAAGCTTCATATTTTTCAGTTCTCCATTCATCGTTGTGCATCGAACAAATTCACGACAGACCAATGCATAACATGCTTCTAGTTCGGGAATAGGATCCTTTCTCAAAATGTCACCACTGATTTGTTCAAAGTCACCATCTAATCCAGCAAGAAAAATGTGCACCCTTTGTCGCTGAACTGATTTTCGGTAAGATTCAACATCCTTCGCATTCTCCATGATTACCTTATCACGATGATCTAACTCACTAAAAATCTCGGTTAATTCTCCATAATACAAAGAGAGTGCTCTGCCATTCTGTTTGGCAGAGAAAGCCCTCTGATTCAAGACAAAAACTTGTAATTCATCTACTCCACCATAAAAGGTTTTAGAAAGAGATTTCCAAATATCTCGAGCGGTGGGTAAGTGAATGCATTGCTTCATAATTTCTGGGGACATAGACATCAACAACCATCTCTTGACCTTTTGATTGTTTGCATACCACTTCTCATATCCATCAACCTTCTCGGAAGGTGGCTGTGAAGTACCACGAATAAAGGAGAGTTTCTCCTTCTCAACAATATGCATCTCTATGATTTGAGACCACATATCTTAATTTGTTTCATCGAGTACAATCCCTGCTTTGAACGATGAACCTTCGGATTGGATAATAATGGGAGTAGATTTATTCTCAGATGATTCAGAATCTGAATTGGCCATGGTTCAATGAGGGATACAAATGATTCAAGTTTCGAGGCTCTGATACCAACTTGAAAATCAAATTTCTAGAAGAATGATTTTTCTCTCTTGTATAATTCAATGAATCTGTACAAGTACATATATAATGGATCAACCCTATATTTACAGGAAATGAAATAACCAGAATCGGAAATATTTACAGGAAAGGAAATAATTAGAATCGGAAAGAATCAGCTCAACATCAGAAATAATCAGAATTGGAAAGAATCAGTCCAATATCGGAAATAATCAATCTAGTATCGAAAAGAATCAATCCAATATTTCAACACTCCCTCTCAAGTTGGTGCATAGATGTCACACATGCCCAATATCGTACTGTCCCATTCTGATTATTTCTAATATTGGACTGATTCTTTCCGATTCTGGTTATTTCCTTTCCTGTAAATATAGGGTTGATCCATTATATATGTACTTGTACAGATTCATTGAATTATACAAGAGAGAAAAATCATTCTTCTCGAAATCTGATTTTCAAGTTGATAGGCTACTAGCAGGCACAAAGAGTTATTCTTAACGACATCACCATTCAAAAGTGGTGGATTATATTCAAAAGTGGTGGATTATTCAAGGTTTGTTTGAGTAAAATACTTTGGCCATAGAGCAAACTTAAAACTTGGATGGTGACAGTTGTGAGGATAAGAGCATTCCTGGGGATACAATATGAACCCTTCTTTAATGCTTTAAAATCATCCATTCCAATAACAGTAACGAATATGATCACTCCCACTAGAATCCCCAGTAACGCAACTTACAATCAATTCCTGGCAGAACATTTAGAACATTTAAACGAGAAGGAAAGATGGTTTGAGAACCCCTCTTCCATCTCTCGTGTAGCCAAGAGTTAAGCAATAATTACAACATTACAAGATTTGATCACATCTTCAGAACTCAAGGGTGGAGGTAAAGGAATTTGTTCTTTCATGGGAGTTAGCTAGACAGGACTCTATTCAAGAGATAGGCAAAAGATTGTGAAAGTGCTAACATTGCCAATGGGACTCTTCCAAGGAGGATTATAGGCAAGCTCTCTAAGTGCAATATGATAAAGTTTGAGCTTCCTTCCCCTGACAAGGGTGGTTGGTAATTGTAATACTTTATGTGAGAAAAATCCATCTTATGGAAAACAAAGAGCATTTCAATATCAATGTGAGGTTGTTGCCACTCTCCATAATCACACTTCTGAAAATTTTGGAGAATACAATGATACTAGCACTACACACAAGCCCTCTGGTAATCTAGGAGCTAAAATTGAAATTCACCTTGATGAAGAAGGGTCTCTTCCTTCGCTATTGGATTGTAGAAAGAAGCGGAGGTTTAGAACTTGTAACAACCATTGAAAACAGTGCTAGTGAAGACAGTAATGAGAATAAAATTACTCCCACGTACCCACGAAACACCCTGTTGTTGAAGTTTCTCACAATATTAATGGATTTGGACCAGCTAAGAACCAACGTCACTTTCCAGAATTGGATCCACAAGAATCCATTAAGAATTCTTCTTCCAAACTACAAGGGGATGATAGAAGCATAGAATATACATCTCAGAAGGCACCACCAGGATCCAAAAAGATGTCGATGACTGCCAAAATGATCACCTCCAAAACACATCTAAACGTTTTTTTTCAAACACATGAAATGTGCAAAGGTGTTCGCTATCGATATCCGTCAATGGAATCTCTGTGTATCCAGCTTATCACCAACAAACAAAACAGTGCCCTCCAGAATCCTGACACTCGGAGGTTGTCCTCAAAACTGGTACCTGTTAAATATAATGTAACCTCAACAGTCTGACTGTACACTGCCAGTTGTACTAGACAGTTGTACTTTCTATTTTTGTCTTTCTTGAGCCTATTTATCTCAACCATCTCCCATTGCATTGTACTTCAACTAGTTCAGTACTTCTTCATACATTTCAATATAATGTTCTATTATTTTCTCTCTACATCTCTCTTTGCTTCACATTTTATCATGGTATCAGAGCTTCAGTAGTAAGCCTCTTCACACAGTCTGGAGAGCCACATGATCCTCACAAAGCAGAGCTTACACGCATCTTGAGAGCACGCAACACAGACTTTTCACAAGGTTTGGAAAGCTGTCTGCAACACTCTTTAAAGATCGTCGTAAGAAGCTTGCGGAGGAAGCAGAGCGTACAACGCTCGAAAGATCCTGGACGAAGAGAACGCAGAAGAAGAAACAGTAAAGATTCTTGTAATCTTTTCAAGAATCGTTAAAGATTGACGAAGAAAAGCCGAAGGAGGCGAGAAATTTTAAAGAACTCAAAAATTTCATTCACATCTGTTAAAGATTGAAGCAGTAAACAAAGAATTCGTGAAATTCTTTCAAAACTTTGAAAGATTCACGAATCTTTTCTTCCACAGGAGAAATTCCGTCAAATTCAGCAAAGATCGCGTCAAACACGCAAGGAACAACCATTACAGCCATAAGATTCGTCCTGTGAACAGATCCAAGGTGGGAAACCAGTTCATAAGGGAAGAAGAAAGCGTGAAAAAGACGAAAGAGCTTGTCATCAAAACTCACGAAATCTCGATTCGCGATATCTCGATAAGATCTAGATAGTCAGATCACAGCACGATCTGGACCGTTGAAAAGTCCAAAGGTGAATTTTTGCGTTTCGGCATTTTGAAAGGAAAACAACGGGAAAAGCCCGTAGCGCTTTAAAAGCAAGGCGTGTGGTCACATTACAAGGAGACCAAGGGCCAATTCAAGCTCGATAAGCTCCCATCAACCATCGGCAAATCGGCGTTTCACCGATCGGAGGTAAATATAAAATTTTCCTCTGTACTTCTGCAAAAAAAAATTAATTCAAAAATCATGGCGTCATCTAGCAATCTAGGCCCAACTCAGGGTCCGATTCTTCTTGGTAAGAATTATGAATTTTGGTCTCTTCGGATGAGGTCGTTCTTGCAAGCACAAGAGTGCTGGGAACCAGTGGATCTCGAATATGTGGAACCAGATCCAGCCGCCCTCACTGCCATGACAAATGCGCAGAGAATTGCTCAGGCAACTCTGAGGACCAAAGAAAACAAAGCGAAATTCTAGATTCAGAATTCTGTAGATGATTCGATTTTCTCGAAAATCACAGGCGCTGGTACTTCAAAACAGGCCCGGGACATCCTTAAATCGTCCTACCAAGGAAATGACAGGGTAAAAACAGTTAAACTGCAAACCTTGTGGACGCAATTCGAGACTCTAAGGATGACAGAGTCCGAAACTGTAGATAAGTTCATGACCAGTGTCATCGGAATCGTGAACCAGATCAGACTCATTGGTGAAACCATCACTGATCAACGAATTGTTGAGAAAATTCTCAGAAGTTTACCCAAGAAATTTGAAATGGTTGTAACAGCCATCCTTGAATCCAAGGATCTGTCAAGATTCTCAACGGATGAACTAAGTAGTTTCTCACGGTGACACATGAATAAAGCGCATCACGGATGAAGTCAATCTCAAATGCCCCAAAACTCAAATTCTCTATTCCTTCCAGCGGAGGAGGCGGAGGGAAAAGCGGAGGTCACCAAGGGAAGAGGGAACAATCAAGGTAACCCTCATACAAATGAAGGGAACAAACAATATCAATCCCGAAAGGTACCAAGGGCAAAGAAATCAACAACAAAACCAACATCAAAATTTCCAGCCTCAAAGAGGGAGCCAAAGGGAGAAGATTACATGACAAAACTAGCATTCAATGCTATTATTGCAAAAGTAGAACTATAGGTCACGAATCGCGGGGAAAGGAAGCCGGTGGAATCATCTCGGGAAGAGCACATGTAATGCAAAATCGCTATGGGAGACACCTCAAGGAGGTATGTTTCTCTCATGCCCTGCATTTGAACAACAACCTAAAGATCTACGGTTTAACGGGCGGTGGATGCTAATCACATATTGGTGGCAAGAATTACTTTCATTCTTGATTCTTCAATCTCGATATTACACTTGGAAATGATCATTTAGTCAAAGTTCAAGGAAAGGCATTGTTCCTATTCTTACTAATGGAATGTAAAGAGAACATATGTAATGCCTATCATGTTCCAGACTTGAAACATAACTTGTTAGGTGTGGGACAGCTCATTGAAAAGGATATAAGGTACTTTTGGGGAGCATCTTACAAAATCTATGATAGAAAACCAGTGAGTAGAAAATTAATTTCTCAAATCCATATGACTCCAAATGGGATGTTTCCCCTTACCCAGGCTATGATGCTCGGGGTCAACTCTTGTACTGAGTGCATCAACCATGAAAGAAACAATGGTTTGGCATACAAGATTTGGACATCTACCATTTAGTCTAGGTCTTCTTCAGGAAAACTCCATGGTCAAAGGTCTACCTATCTTTAAAGAGAAAATTCCCCATGTGAGTCATGCATACATGGAAAACATAAGAGAATAGTTTTCCACCGATTAACAATCCAAAACTAAAACAACATCTTGAACTTGTTCCTGCCGACCTATGTGGACCAATTACCAATGCAAACAGAGTCAATGGGTGGTAGTTTTTTACTTTCTAGCGTTTATTGATGATTTATTGGGGAAAATATGGATCTATTTTCTCAAAACACAAGTCTGAAACATTTACAAAATTCAAAAGAATTCAGCCGAAGCTCAAAAGCAGTGGCAATTTCTCCAAAGTACTTTTCGAATTCGGATGGAGGAGGAGGAGAGTACAACTCCATAGAATTTGCAAATTTCTACAAAACTCAAGGCATCATCATGCAAGCAACATCAAGGTATCCTCCATTAAATTAAGTGGCTGAAGAAAGAAAAATCAGACCATTATGAATATGGAAAGAACACTTCTCAAAGGGAAATGTCTGTCAAATACATTTTAGGCTGAAGCGGTAGCATGCTGAGTTTATCTTAAGACGGATCCACCAACCACACCGGTCCCTACGGAAAGTTCCCAAGAAGCATGGAGTGGAACAAAGAAGCTGTTGTAGCTCATCTAAGGACATTTTGGATGCATAGCATATGCTCACATACCTTTTGAATTAAGGAAGAAGCTTGATAATAGAGAAGTGAGAAAATGTATTACTCACTTGGCTATGAGTGAAACATCTAAAGCTTATAGGTTTTACAATCCAATCACCAAAAAAATTAATTCAGTAGAGATGTACAATTTTTGGAACATCAATTCTAGAATGATTCAGAAAAATGTGACCAAGTGGACGGTCAAAATCCATTGCGCCAAGTTCTGAAAACCTGAGAGAAAATTTAGAGCGATAGGTACCTCAAACTTCTCTTCAAAGACTACAGGTACAAGGACAACCCAGTTAACTCAGGGATAACTCAACTTCAGTGAGGAGAATCATTCACGAACCCGCGAGAATCAACCAAGAACTTCGAGTAGTTTGAGAGAAATCCATCAGCGATTGGATGACTTTGAGCAACATAATCGTTTTCTTTAATGTCATGTCAACCTACATCCTTTAAAGGAAGCTGACTAAGGGAACACATTGGGTTCAAGCCATGAACCAAGAAATTGACTCCATTGAGAGAAGAACAAGACATGGGATCTTGTTGATGCCAGCTCACAAAAAGAGTATTGGTGTCAGTGGGTTTTACAAAACTAAACTCAATGAAAAGGGCCAGATTGAAAAAGCACAAAGGCAAGACTTGTTGCCAAAGGATTCACAACAACCAGTGCGGTGTGGTGAAACTTGCTCGATTGCTAAAAGGTTAGTGACAGAACTCTATTAGCCATAGGTACAACACAAATGCTTAAAGTTTACCAAATGGATGTCAAAATTGACATTCCTAAATGGTTTTTAGAAGAAGAAGTTTATGTCAATCAACCACACGGATTTGAAGTCCAAGAGCACCCGACCAAAGTGTATTGTAGTTGAAGAAAGCCTTGTATGGCTTAAAGCAAGAGCCAAGAGCTTGGTACAATGAAGTGTTACCCCACCTAACCAAAGTGAAGCTGTGAGGAAGTCAAAATGAACCAACACTTTATACAAAATAGATCAACACGGTAAAATACTAATTGTATGTTTATATGTTGATGGCCTTGATTTACGAGGAAATCTAAGACTATGATTTCAAACATGCCATGCAATGTGAGTTTAGGTTGTGGGATCTTGGCATAATGGGAAATATTTTAGGATTGAAGGTTCATCAATCGGGGCAAAGGCATTTTTATGCATCGACCAAAAATTATCACGGTGGACATCTTAATCAAGCGGTTTATGGAAGGATGTAATTCAAGCTGACCCCATACCTTAGGCATAAAAGTTGAGAGCAAGAATGATAGAAGGTCCTGATGGATTCTACTTTTTACAAAAGTTTAGTAGGTAGTTTTTTGTATCTGCCACGGCCAATAGGCCCGACATTATGTATGCAGCCGACCTTGTTTCCAGATACATGGGAGATCACCAAAGATTACATTTGGAAAGTGGCAAAATGAATTTTTAGGATATGTGGGAACAATAAACTTGGTTTATGGTACACACTAAATCATTAGTAATCAACTCACGGATTTACAGGATAGTGACTTCTGAGGCAGCCTAGATGGCGGGGAAAAGCGCCGCATCAGATATGTTTTCAAACGCGAACACGATTTCCTTGGGCATGAAGAAGTAATTGTATCCATACTCGTCTGGAAGGCGGTATATAGCTACTACCTCAGCTTCATGTCAATTTGTATGGCTGAGAAGATTATTGTGATTTATGTCACAAAAGCAGAAAGGATCAACTCCTATTTTGTGACAATAATTCATCCATCATGTTATCAAGAACCATGTGTTTCACAAGGAAAGTAAACACATTGACACTCAGTTCATTTCATACCACGAGCTAATTATTAATGGTGACATTTTGCACTACAATTTTGTAGTTCTCGAGATCAGCTTGTTGATATCTTACAAAGCCACTAGGAGAATCAGTTTTGATTTCGGAGACATCACTTAGGCTTTATCAGTGTTGATGTTTGTAATTATTGAGTTTAAGAGGGAGTGTTAAATGCAATGTAACCTCAGCGGTCGGTATGCCGGTTATGCTGGGCCAGTTATTACTTTTCGCATAGTCAGTGCTGATGATTGTAACTGTTGAGTTTAAGAGGGAGTGTTAAATATAATGTAACCTCAACAGTCTGACTGTACACTGCCAGTTGTACTGGACAGTTGTACTTTCTATTTTTGTCTTGCTTGAGCCTATTTAGCTCAACCATCTCCCATTGCATTGTACTTCAACTAGTTCAGTACTTCTTCATACATTTCAATATATTGTTCTATTCTTTTCTCTCTGCATCTCTCTTTGCTTCACAATTTATCAGTACCTACGCATTCCTCCGCATAGAATGATTAAGCAATCTACAAAATAGCATTTGAGGTAAAACTTGCATTCAATGAGGCTATTGCACTTGGGCATAATGAGAAATTAGCTATCATGGAAGATAATAACGCAAAGTAGGATAAATGAGACAGAGGGTACTATGAAACAAAAAACAAACCAGGAATCTTTGAAAGCAGAAGGAGAAGCGATTGAGGATGCATAAAAAGTTATTAGGAACTTCGCCAAACCTACCCAGATCAGTTGCAGGGATGACCTCTAATGAAAATTGGAGTTCATTCAATCTCCTCGGATGCACATTGGAGGAGTTCACATCAACTTCTTTGAAACCTAAAAAACTGATTTTCGTAAAAGTGTTTGATGCAAGTGTCCATTTTGAACGTTCTTTATACTGTTGGAAAGGTATTTCCCAAATATACAACTTTTTAGATATGGGTTTTAAGAAATTCTTAACATATAGCCTATATTTTTCAAGATGAAGATATGGTACCTTGTTGGCAACCCAAGAGAACGAAGCGCCTCAATCATGAGCAGACGAACCAGGAATTGAATCCAGGGAAGTTGACTTGATATTTCAATCATTTAATTCCTCAGTTATATTCGTTCTAATGATTATTCGTGATAGTTTATTTGAAGTTACTCTCATCTATTGTATGTTGAATGGTATCAAATATCGAGGGGTCGGCATTTTCGCTATGCAATTTACAACTAAAGATGACGAAGGAGCAATAAAAAAATATGTAGCAGTGACAGAGGAGCAGCAAAGAAAATATTAAGAAAATGGATGAATAGGAGACCTAGAAACTCCAGGCCAAAATCCATGACGGCCCACCAATGCTAAAAGACAAATTCAAATTCTAAATACTATCTTTTTTTCTCATCATTACAAAGGGAATAAGACAAATGTCGGAAGGTGAAAAGTCACGAAGGAAGGCGAAAGGCCAAGGGTCACACTGAACCTCATTAAATACTAAAATTATACCCAAATAAGGGGATTTTGGCTCTTCAAACATTGTAGACTTCCGAACTATTTTTGGAATATAGTGTCAACTAAAATTGGAGAGATTTCCTTAGATTTTTGATGTACTATTGTTGAAAATGTTGATATGGAGAAGCCATTAGGCCAACTTTTGACAGAGAGAAGGATTTGCATGTGTTGTTGTTTTGTTGCAAACTATTTCGAGCAAAATTTTTGTTGTTCACATGGGTTGTAAGAGCATGATTGTTTATGGACTATTCTGATGCAATATATGTTTTCTTGTAGTTTTTTCACTCTTTCTTATATTACATGTCTTGAGCGAATGAGTTGTGAATGTATGCAAAAATGTGACTTAGAATTTTATGGTTATAGACATGTATGCATGTGTTTCTAGTTGTGTGGCTTAATGACAGCTATCTAATTGGGGTTTATGCATAGTTTATTTTCATTACAACTCATTATATTACTATAGTTTGCTCCTAGCTAGAATATGATAGATTAGAAATAGATTAGACATGTGTTTACATAGTATTCATCTACATCTTCTGCTTGCATAACCATCCATCACTTATCATCATCGGTGGACCGAGTCGCAATCGATAAAACCAAACCAGCAATGGTTGTCGGGCTAGAATCTAGATGGTTTCCCTATTCCAAATTGTGAGAGGTCTAATTGGGACTTCTTATCGAGCGTAACCCCTTACTATTGTCGGGAGATTTTGGACCCATCAACAAAATTAGCACTAGAAGGAGGGGATGACAAGCCTTCCCATGTGGAGTCATTTCATTTAACTCTTAACCAGCCCATGGATCCTCTCCATACCTCTATATGGGATTACCCTTTGAGTCTTATGAGACCCACCAAGGCCATTTCAGTCAAGACAGTCAATCTCTCGTCAAATCTCAAATTCGATGGTGAAGGGCATGTCTTTCCATTCACTCACCTTAATCAGTTTGACATCGCTAGATGAAATCTAAAGATTGTACAGGACAACAAAACATGTCGACTATTCATCCTCACATTTGAAGGGCGAATTAAAGAATGGTTTAGGACATTGCCATCAAAATCGATTCATAGATGGAAAAAAATCATGGAAATGTTTATCACATCTCATGAAGATTATGTATATGTTGAACTCTTTGATGAACTTAAAGAAAACCATAGGCTCGGAAACGAATCTGTGGATAATTTCTTCCTAATATTTATGTAGATTTGTCATAGATTTCCTAAAAATAAAAAACCCTCAGACCAACTAATCTCGAATTGGTTTTCCTATCTTGTCTATGATCCTGAAAGGTGCGACCTGGATGATCAAACCATCTCTAATTCATGAAATTTAGGTCTAAACACTAAAGATAATGGGTGCACAATCTCTAATAAATAATCTATTGCAGCTATGGGCCAATATTTACCATAAATATCGAATCCCGTAGACTCTAAGTGTGAACTATTTAACGATCCCCCTTCAGAAAATAGTGAACATATTGTGGTTTGTGATGAATCCCTCACTGAAGAAATATCGTCATCTTCATAATCTAAAGATTTTCATTCCCTTTATACAATTTTTTTTTCTAGAAGTCATATGCATGAGAAACCATCTATTTATCCCACATTACACTCTTCACATTTCCCTTTTAATGATGAAACATCGAATAATAAACCGGACCTAGAAGAGTGTCCAACCCTCATCGACCAATCGTTCATTACTAGTAACAGTCCATCCATGACACATAACCCTTCACAATATGGACTTCGGGAACCTGTTAAATCCCAATTTGATATTGAGAACCACGTTTGTGACGACTACTTTTTTGTTCTGGAATTAAATGTGATCACTAAAATATCATTTGTTGATCCTTTACAATCTAAAATTTCTAACTTCGATGCACGGATATTATTCACTGAAAATCTAAATTATGTAGAGCACCATGAGTTTGTTTATCCTCATAAATAAATCACAACAAACAAACAACTTATCACCACGCAAAGCATAGGAAACATTGAACGATCCAAGAACCTTGGTCATCTCAATCTGCCCTAGAATTACATGCTAATCCTTAGGGGAAGATGCATCATTCACCCTTGGATTCTATTTTAATTCTCCAACATTCTTCATGGGATTTCATTGATGTCATAGGAGAAGATCTGGGGTCACATTTTGCTCAATATTTCATAATATGGAGAAGAATTGGAGGGTTAGATATGTTGAATTTCTATATGAGATAATATTTTATATGAGATGATGTGATAGATTCATATTACAATGATGAATGTGTCAAATATATAGAGAACCTAAAGGCACATATGGTGACCATCCATGAAAGGATGCATCTCTAATAATTATAATAACTATTTATTATTATTATTATTATTATTATTAATCTGGGAGAATGTCTTCCCGATGTTGTACAAACATCAACACTCCCTCTCAACGAGGGAGACATTCTTCACCTCAAACACCTCGAGTATTTTGTCCTTTGAAGACTATGTTTGGGCCACTCATCACTAGCCAAGTCAACATGGTTATTATTTTGAGTGAATGTATAATCCTCCTCAACCAAGTTAGCATGGCCACTATGGGAGGATGATTGCCCAATGCTTCTAACTTCAACACTCCTTCTCAGCTAGGGATACATTCTGCATGACGCCAAGATTCTTGATTTCAAACTCTGAGGCCAACTCCCTCTTACACTTGTCAATGAGCCTTTGTTGATGTAATCATAACCGGCATGCACCCAGTTGATGTATACTTCTCCTCACATACACTTTTGATCAACATAGATCACTCCAACCTGGAGCAGGCATGTGATAGCACCTCGAGTCTCTAAGAATGTGCCTAGGCCATTCATCACTAGCCAAGTTAGCATGGATAATACTGTGAGTGAATGTATCATCCTCCTCAACCAAGTCAACATGGCCACTCTAGGAGGATGTCTTCCTGATGTTAATAGCTAGAGAACATCAACGCCCTGGGCCATTCACCACTAACCAAATCAACATGGCTAATCGTGTGAGTGAATGTATCATTCTCCTCAGTCAAATTGGCATGACCACTCTGGGATAATGTCTACCCGATGCACCCACCTGGAGAAACATCAACACCTCGAGTCTTTTCCATTCCTTGTCAAATAAACATGACTAAGGAGAAAGACCATGCCTGGGCCATTCACCACTAGCCAAATCAGCATGAATAATTATGTGAGTGGATGTATCATTCTCCTCAATCAAATCAACATGACCACTCTGGGAGAATGTGTTCCTGATGTTACTCATCTGTGGATGTGTATTGGAGCTTCATAGTTGCCTTCTGCATCATGTCTCAGATGAAGTCCTGCAAGAAAATTATGAATCCATGTTGCTTCACGACTTACAATATTGGTTGCTATATAATTTTCCTCCATTGTACTCGGTGTCATATATGTATGCTCCATGCTCAACCATGAGATCACAGTGATCCCATACTGAAACAACATCCGAAAGTATTCTTCTGATCCACTGCACTCCCTGCCCAGTCAGAGTCATACTGATGCAGGAGCATCTCAAGCGAGCCAGCGCGGAGGCAGTCGGACAACTGGAAAAGCACCCAACACAAAATTTTGAAATATCTTGAACCATTAATGAAACATCAAGTGGAGGCGCACTTGTATAATGTAAATGGACTTTGAATGATTTGCTATCGTCGTTAATAGGTAGAAGGCATTTATAGTAGTTAATGCAAGTAGGTAAAATTGAATGTTAGATTAGACAGTTTTAGAGCGCAASAGGGAAACGGGATATAGACACCCTCATTGTGTATTGTAACATTATGAGAGCATGATTATGAGCATAGAAGAGAAGCAGAGAGCTGTGTAGCAGACTCCATGTATAGAAGTTCTGAATTAATATAAGAAAGGTTTTGATTCAGACTCATGGTGTTCAAATATTCTCTGTGTATGTATATTTGAATGTTATGCTCATGAATGTTTTTCTCTTTCTGTCATGCAATTTCTTTTATGCTATGTATGAATGATTTCTTGTTGAATGTTTGAAATCTTAGAGGAAAGAGGAGAGGAATGAGTTTCAATTGTTTCTCTATCTGAGCAAGAGTTCCTGCAAGGAGTGCAGTCGAATTTTCCGCAAGGAGTGCAGTCGAATTGTCCGCAAGGAGTGCGTTGACAGGGTGTTCAGAGGGTTGTCTCTGAAAACTCAGACTAGATAGATTTTTGTTCTCATTCACACAGAGGTGCAGTCAGGCACAGGAGCGTGCAAGGAGTGCGTAGAACGAGGAAAATCTCATAGTTTCAAACCTGAGTAAAGTATTGAGAGATCGCTGCTGCAGAGTGTGCACAAGGTCGAAGAGCGTTCAACACTTCAAGTTTTTGGAGGTTGCCGCAAGGAGTGCGTGCAAGGGTCTCCTTCAAGAATCGAAGTTGTGAAAAAGCTCAGGAAGGATAAAGCCTTTGAAACTGTTGAAGGCAGTACAGGGAGTTGGTGCATATTGAGTGATTAGAAGGCATTGGAAGTTTGTGCCGTAGGTGGATAAGTCTGGGAAAGAATCCTTGGTTCACTTCGTAGAAATCATTAGAGGGAGAAACAAATGGTCGAAATTCTCTATAGAGAATTAGCAAAATCCCGTCATCCATCCGATCTGACAGGAGTTGCACGAGGTTTAAAACCTCCCAAGCCGAGCGAAGGTCCCGAAAGGTATCGAGGTATCGAGGCGTCGGAGTTCGGAATATCGGAAGTTCTGTGGACAAGAGATCGGGTAAATCCACAGTGAAAACCCCGAAACAAATCAGAACTGTCCATCTTTTGGGACACGTGGCAGGGATCGAGAGTCATCGACATCTCGAAAGTCTAGAGACCAAGAGTTCGATACCTTTTGAGTCCCGAAATAGCGAAAGGATTACAGCCGTGGATCTAAAGAAGGACGTGTGTCGCACGATCATCCAATTCGGAGATCTGGGCACCGGGACTCACATAAGTGAGCATTTTTTACTTTGCATTTGGTGAAGTATGAGGTTTGATCTGAACCATCCATCCATTTGGGACGCGTGTCGAAAATCCGAGAAGTCAGGGTTCAGTGTTTCGTGAATCCTGAAGACAGGAAACACTTACATTTCAGAACTGTGAAGTCTGGAATCCCGATAAGGAGGAAAGCTCTGTTATGGGGCCCAGCTTATGTCATCTCATCATATTGGGAGATCAAAATTTGAGAGATCATAAGAACTGAGGGCAAATGCATTTCAGCATTTGAAACCCCGAAATCCCGAAAGGAGACAGGATTGCGGTCATATAAAAGGGAGGTCGTATGGACCTGAAAGTCTAGCCCGGGGAACTAGTGGAAGTTGAAGCATCTCGGGATATCAGAGATCAGGAAATCAGGAAGGAAAAGGTTTGTGACATCGGGGATTGTGAAACCCCGAAGCCCAAAATTGGAAAAGTGATCGGGCCGAAAGGCTGTAAGGAGCAGAAAATCCCTGTGGGTTGATTTTATTAGATATTATGAGGAGGGATTAAAGAGATTCTTTAGCTCGAAGTTGGGATTAGAATGATCCTTAAGACCAGGAGGTTAGCGCAGAGGCCTTTGCCAAGGCAGAGGGTGCGTCTGTGTCAGGTTTGGTATTAGAGCTTAGAAAGGTTTATTTGTTTTCTGTAGCAGGAAAAAAAAAAGAGGATTCACCATGCCACCAAGAAGAAGGGACAGGCAAACACCCAATCCACCAGAGGAGAGGGAAATGTCGTGAAGAAGAGGTAGGCAGATGACTGATCCAGCCATGGAGAAAGAAATGCGTGATCTACGAGCTAGACTCGAAGACATGGAGACGACACAAAGACGCACAGTCAGTGCGGGGGATCTTAGTGATTCTGAAAGAAAAGTTGAAGTTGAACGTGAAGAAGAAGTTGCAGCCGAAGACGCAGCAAACGAATGGTTGATTAAGGATATTGCAAGAATGGGTGCAAGAGAAAAAATGGACATTCCAGTTTATGAGGGAAACCTGGATGCTGAAGAGCTTCTAGACTGGATTAGAGCCCTGGACACATACTTTGACTATGAATATGTCGAGGAAGACAAGAAGTTCAAGCACGCTGTCATGAGATTAAATGGACATGCAACATTGTGGTGGGATGAACTACAAGCTGACAGACGCTGCAAAGGCAAGCAGAAAATCAGGAGTTGGGATAGAATGATCGCAAAGATGAAGGCGAAATTCATCCCCAAAGATTACCAAATTACTCTGTTTAGAAGAATGCAAAACCTGAGACAGAAGCTAATCACAGTGAAAGAATACACTGAAGAATTCTACAGGCTGAACATCAGGGCAGGTCATCGAGAGAGAAATGATGAAAAAGTTGCTAAATACCTAAATGGCCTAAGATATGACATTCAGGATGAGATGAGCATGGTAACCATTCGAATGGTGGAAGATGCTTATCAGATGGCTCTAAAGGCTAAAGAGAAGTTGAGTCGAAAACAGGGTCAAAGAGGCCGAGGCAGAAGTCAAGCTAGGGGCAAATCAGTTGTCCAAGATAAAAATCAGAAGCCCAAGGAGGACTGGAAGAAACCTCGGGCTCAAACTGAAAAAGGTGGGACCTCACAGCGAGGACAATATGTTGAACAGAGAGGGAAGCATACTGAACAAAGAGGAGATTATGTTGATAATAATATTTTTCCTCGTACTAGAGGTAGAGGAAGAGGAAGAGGTGGAGTAATAACATGCTTCACATGTGGAAAGAATGGGCACAAGTCTTACGAGTGTCCAGATAAAAAGAAAGAGAGTGGAGAAGCTCACATCGTCAAGGCACAGAGGAGAGATGTTGAGGCAGAAGATGTTGAAGGCGGACGATCATTGATGATGCGAAAAGTTCTTTTTACACCAGAGAAGGAGGTGGAGAACCCAGTATAGAGAAACAGACTTTTTCGGATTGCTTGCAAAACCAAGGACAGGGTATGCAAGGTCATTGTGGAAAGTGGTAGCACGAATAATCACGTTTCAACAAAGATGGTAGAAAAGCTGGAGCTGGAGATGATTGATCATCCAAGCCCATACAGAGTTTCGTGGCTACAAAAAGGACACCAGGTAACTATCACTAAACAATGTTTAGTTGAATTTAAGATAGGAGGATATAATGATAAGATATTATGTGATGTTATTCCCATGGATGTTTGTCATCTACTGTTGGGTAGACCATGGCAATATGACAAGAATGTGATTCATGATGGGAGAATGAACACATACACCCTAGAAAAGAATGGGAGAACTCATATGTTGCTTCCAATCAAAGATAAGGAAGTGAAACCTGAAGTAAGCAACACTGTACCTCTCATGAGTGGGAAGGAACTTCTTACAGAGGTTAAGAAGAAGGAAGAGTTGCAATTCATTGTGGTCAGAAATCCTAGAATTGTTTTGACCAGCACAAGGGTGGATGATTTACCAGAAGAAGTTCAGGAACTGCTGGAAGAGTTTGTTGACATAGTAGTGGATCAATTACCTCGTTCGTTGCCACCAATCAGAAGTGTGAGTCATCATATTTATCTCATACCAGGAGCCAATTTGCCAAACAAAGTCGCATACAGATTGACGCTGCAAGAGAATGAAGAGGTTAAAAGGCAAGTCCAGGATTTATTGGACAAAGGTTTGGTTAGAGAAAGCTTGAGCCCATGTGTTGTTCCAACAGTACTCAGTCCAAAGAAAGACGGAGGCTGGAGGATGTGTACTGACTCAAGGGAGATTAACAAGATAACCATCAAGTACAGATTTCCATTGCCAAGGATGGATGATCTGCTGGATTGCTTAAGTGGAGCAAAATATTTTTCGAAGATTGATTTGAAAAGTGGATATCACCAAATTCGCATGAGGGAAGGTGATGAATGGAAAACAACCTTCAAGACTAACGAAGGGTTGTATGAATGGCTTGTTATGTCATTTGGCTTAACAAATGTGCCAAGCACCTTTATGAGGTTGATGAACGAAGTCCTGAAGGAATTCATCAGGAAATTTTCCATTGTGTATCTGGATGACATACTGATTTTCAGTAAAACAAAGGCAGAGCATCTAAAACACTTGGCTACTGTGATGAAGAGATTGCAGCAGGAGAAGTTGTTGATAAACATGAAGAAATCCTCATTCATGAAGACAGATCTCATCTACTTGGGATTTTTTATTTCTGCAGATGATTTGAGGATGGATCCACATAAGGTGGAAGTAATCAAGAATTGGCCATCACCGAAAAATATTTTTGAGGTGAGAAGCTTTCACAGATTAGCTAGTTTCTACCGAAAATTCATCAGGAATTTCAGTGGAATTAGTGCACCGATGATGGATACAGTGAAGAAAAGACATAAATCTTTTCACTGGACTGAAGAGCTGAAAAGAGTTTTAATCTGTTAAAGAGGAAGATTACGGAACAACCAGTTTTGGTGTTACCGGATTTCCGAAAGACATTTCAAGTGAAATGCGATGCAAATGGGTTTGCAATAGGGGCAGTCTTGAGTCAAGAAGACAGGCCGATAGCATACTTCAGCGAGAAGCTGAATGAAGTGAAAGTGAAATACTCCACTCATGATAAGGAATTTTATGTTATTATCCAGGCATTGAAGAAATGGAGACATTATTTGATCCCGAAAGAGTTTGTCTTGTACAGTGACAATCATGCATTGTAGTTTGTGACTCAATAGGAAAAGTTGAATCATAGACATGTTAAATGGGTTGAATATATGCAGAATTTCACTTTTGTGATTAAACATATTTTTGGAACTGCTAACAAAGTTGTCGATGCTTTGAGCAAGAAGTGTTTGCTATTGCAGGAGTTCAAAGTCAAAACATTGGGTTTTGATGACCTCAGGGACATGTACAAGGATGATCCAGATTTCAAGGAGGCGTATGAAGAAAATAAGAATTCAATCCTCAGAGATAGAAGTCAATGGACAGAATACATGGTCCAGGAGGGATTACTATTTAAGGGTAATCAGTTGTGTATTCTGAAATGCACCATGAGGGAGAATTTGTTGAAGGAGAAACACAATGGAGGATTAGCAGGACACTTTGGTCACGACAAGACGTTCGCAAAGTTGAATGAGTCATATTTTTGGCCTGGAATGTGAGCAGACGTCAAGATATTCGTGGACAGATGCAGAATTCATCAGCATTCAAAGGGAAAGAGGCAGAATGCAAGGTTTTATCAACCATTGCCCATACCTAAGAGGCTGTGGGATGCAATCAGCATGGATTTTATATTGGGTTTGCCAAGAACACAAAGAGGAATTGACTCAATCTTTGTGGTGGTGGATATATTTTCCAATATGGAACACTTCATTCCATGTCAGAAAACCAGTGACGCCACTCACATTGTGAATCTGTTTTTCAAAGAAATCATTCGACTTCATGGCTTACCAAGAAGCATAGTTTTGGATCGAGACACTAAGTTTATAGGACACTTTTGGAGGACCTTATGGAAGAAGATGGGAACTAACTTGTCGTTTAGTTCGCCTTATCATCCTCAGACGAATGGACAAACAGAAGTGGTAAACAGAAGTCTAGGAGACTTGTTGAGAAGCTTGGTGACAGAACACCACAGCCAGTGGGACAACATATTACCACAGGCAGAGTTTGCTTATAATAATTCCATCAATAGAAGTACAGGGCAGAGTCCATTTCAGATTGTCTATGGTATACAGTCGAGGGGAATTTCTGAATTGAGAGATTCAGAACAGAATGCGACTAGGAGTGCTATTGCAGAAGATTTTGCAGAGGCGATGAAGGAACTTCACAGCTAGGTGAAGGAGCATTTACAGAATTCAAGACAGGAGTATAAGCATAGAGCAGATCAACATAGAAGACAACTTCAATTTCAGGTTGGTGATCTGATTCTGGCACATTTGAGAAAGGAAAGGTTCCCGAAGGGAACATATAATAAACTGAAGATGAAGAAGATCGGACCATGTAAGGTCTTGAAGAAATTTGGGGCGATTGCTTACGAGATTGAATTACCCGATGGGATCGAAATTTCTTTGATATTCAATATCTCAGATTTGTACCCATATTTCGGAATCCTTGGTTCACTTCGTAGAAATCGTCAGAGGGAGAAATAGACAGTTGAAATTCTCTGTAGAGAATTAGAGAAATCCCGTCAGCCATCCGATCCGACAGGAGTTGCACGGGGTTTAAAACCTCCCAAGCCGAGCGAAGGTCCCGAAAGGTATCGAGGTATCGAGGCGTCGGAGTTCGAAATATCGAAAGTTCTGTGAATAAGAGATCGGGTAAATCCAAAGTGAAAACCCCGAAACAAATCAAAACAGTCCATCTGTTGGGACACATGGTAGGGATCGAGAGTCATCGACATCTCGGAAGTCTAGAGACCAAGAGTCTGAGACCTTTTGAGTCCTGAAACAGCGAAAGGATTACAGTCGTGGATCTAAAGAAGGACGCGTGTCGCACGATCATCCAATTCGGAGATCCGGGCACCGGGACTCACATAAGTGAGCATTTTTTACTTTGCATTTGGAGAAGTATGAGGTTTGATCTGAACCATCCATCCATTTGGGACGCGTGTTGGAAATCCGAGAAGTCGGGGTTCGGCGTTTCGTGAATCCTGAAGACAGGAAACACTTACATTTCGGAACTGCGAAGTCCAAAATCCTGATAAGGAGGAAAGCTCCGTTATGGGGCCCAGCTGACATCATCTCGTCATATAGGGAGATAGGAATTCGAGAGATCAGAAGAACCGAGGGCAAATGCATTTCGTCATTTGAAACCCCGAAATCCTGAAAGGAGACAGGATTGCGGTCATATAAAAGGGAGGTCGTATGGACCCGAAAGTCTAGCCCGGGGGACTAGCGGAAGTTGAATCATCTCGGGATATCAGAGATCGATAAATCGGGAAGGAAAAGGTTTGCGACATCGGGGATTGTGAAACCCCGAAGCCCGAAATTGGAAAAGCGATCGGGCCTAAAGGCTGTAAGGAGCAGAAAATCATTGTGGGTTGATTTTATTAGAGATTTCGAGGAGGGATTAAAGAGCCACTTCCGCTCGAAGGTGGGATTAGAATGATCCTTAAGACCGGGAGGTCAGCACAGAGGCCTTTGCCGAGGCAGAGGGTGCGTCTGCGTCACATACCATGTAGGTATCTCAACAAATGTTTTTGTTGTCAACCAATGTACATGTCTCAGAATCAAGGTTAAAAGGACCACATCCCAGTCCTTCTGACTGGCTCCCTTCACTGAAACAAGGGAATCCTCTCCAGGAGGTCTCATATCTCCTCAAGGTCTAGCCTCATGTCTATCAGTCTTGGAGGACATCTCTCCCATATGAATTTGAATCTGAAGAGGAATCCTTTATGAATGAAAGTATCTAAGCAATTGACTCTCTATTAGATCAAGCCCACTTTGAGTCCGCATTCTCCCTCTGAAGCTTGAATCCCTATGAGGCTATATAGTCTTTGGAGTCATCTTCTCCCTCTGCATGTGCTAACCTCCTCTTCTTCTTCATTACATGGACGTGCACAACTATATACAGTGACCCTGCAAATGATATGTCTTCTACTATGACCAACACACATCCATATATTCGATGTCATACATATAACCATTTTGATTTTCTAGTGTTAAAATAGACAAGCACAATTTTCCGCAAGTGGTAATTACTTCCAATGATATATGTTATTACTTTAGTAAACTCTAGAAATTTTCAACTACTTAGAAACTTCGGTCTCTTATTTAGATCACTTCCCACGTGTGAGAGAGAAAAACATATGTGTGTCTATTGTTGTGTCTTTCAAGTGTCTCTTTATAGTAATATTAAATTGATCAAATACACAAGTCTTTTTGAAAATTTAATTTAATTTTCTTTCTTTTAAATAGTTGGAGAATCTTGGGAGTCAAGCCTAGTCCCCCTCTGATACCATGTTGAATTTTTTTTATATATGAGATAATATTGTATATGAGATGATATGATTGATTCATTTTACAATGATGAATGTGCCAAATATATAGAGAACCTAAAGGCACATATGGTGACCATCCATGAAATGATGTGTCTTTAATTATTATAATAACTATTTCTTATTATTATTATTATTATTAATTATTAATTATTAATCTGGTGTCTTCCCAATGTTGTACAAACATCAACAAGATAGACAGTTATCCCAAGATGTTGAAAGACCATCTATTGAGGAATAATTTACATCTTGGCAAAGATTGAGATTGGATTGAAAGATCACATCAGTTGTTCACAACCTCACTCAAGATAGTGTATGTTGAGCAGAATTCACTAAAGTGTGTGTTTCTCTATGGCAGAGGGTATGCCTGAGACTCTATGGTGCACTTGTCCTTTTCTCAGTCTTAAAGTTTTTTTTCAATCATGGGGGAAAGTAAGACTTTACTTCGCACCTAGCATACACCTAGATGAACAAAGCATCAAGTTTTAGTCTCCCTCTAATCTACCTATAGTGGAATCTAATCTCAGGGATATTGATCAATCAAATGGCTCTCAAGCACACTTCTTTAGGGATGAATTGGTAATCGTTACATCTATAGTCATTGGTTGCCCAAAAGGAGAAATCCCATCAAACAAACCAACACTCAAGATTAAATTTACTATGTTTCCCCCCGGCAACTGGAACATGTAACACTCATGGTTTGATCTCACACATTGAGACAGATTTTTATCTTTGTTTTCATATTACCATAGTGAGGATTTTTAGAAAGGTTTTCCGGAGTTTGATCGTACAAAGACAAGAAGGACAATATTTGAAGAAGACGCACAATTGGAACTAGGTTTATTCGAACATGTTGTGTTGTAACATAAGTTTTCGATATGGAAGAAGTGAAGATATCGTAAGACCAAAGAAAATAAATCCGATGGACAATGAAGTGAAATATTGGCCAACCCTTTCCCCCTTGAAGAACAAGGTTGCACAAAGGAATTGGAAGTCTTTAGAAAATCATGATGAGAGGTGTAATTTTCAACCAGCAATAGCATTGTAACCCATCTGAATGAAGTAATACACATATAATATTTCACATGGATTAGTTGTTTCAAGAGGTTGCAAACTTCTAGCCGGTCGGAATGTATGAATATCCTTGAAGCTACTAGAAACACGCAATCAATGATTTCTTTATCAATCCACTTACTTTCCTAATTTCATATTGTTGTTCGGAATTCATCTAAAAGGTTTAATTTTTCAGTTGCAGTAAGGAATTGGACAGAGTTCATTTCTAGTCCTGAATACGTCATCTCTTCTCTTTCCTTATTTATCATCATTTCCCTCGAAAGAAGTCCATCTCTTAAATTATGTTTGTCTTGTGATATATGATTATATTTGAAGAACACGCAGACCTCTCACCTTTGTTTGTCCTCTCACAAGAAACATTTTCGCACAAGAGTCAAGCACGAATAAGCTTGCATCTCTTTCCTAGCTCATGAACAAAATTAGGAGGTCTCTATTTAAATATAAATCAAGACTATCTGGGAATATTGTGTAAGCATTCTAACTAGGACTAAACATAGTGGTTAATCAATGGTCATCCTTGCATACTATATGGTGAGCAGATCCTATGTAATGGGGGAACCATCCACACACTAATTATTTGCTCGTATGAATGGTGAAGTATCGAAATCTAAAGGTTGAAACTAAAAGGGATATATTTACGTAGCCAGGTGCAGCAAATATACAAATAAATCTAAATAGTTGGAAATCATCCCCTATCAGGCTAAAAATCCATTGCTTTCCCATCCACCAAATTCTAAGCATGCACTAAATAATTCAGGAAGGAATGGAAAGGAAATTTTGACCAGACTACGAGACATGCAGATATTTCCACTGTGGCTATGAACACTCACTGGCAGTGGAGCAAGGTATGTGATGTTGTGGTGACTCCATCGGGGCTATGGATGCTCATAGGAAATGGAGCAACACCTGTGAGATATATATATATATATATATGCACCTGGTGAAAAAAATTTCTTTATCCCAAATATATATCAACCCCACGATGAAGATACCAACCTAGATCGTCAATGCAGTTTAAGGAAATAAAACTCATCATCATTCAACCTCCATCTATAGCAGACGAGATCTACTAGATGATATGAAAGAATCACCAGTGAGCCCACCATAACGGAATACTTCAGGTAATTGTTGCACATTATTTATGGAATTCCTGGTCTTAAAAGTAATTTATGATCCTCTATATTTTTTGCTTATCAGTTAGGGAGGACTAGCAGAGATTCTGGTTTCACCGAGTGTTTTGTCATTTGTTTCGCATGCACAACAACCTCCCAATTTTCTTGTCTTGGGGTCTCTACAGGACAAGAAATTGGGCCCCCCTTCAATTCTTCCCACCATAACTCTCGCACAAACGACTACGCCCAAGTTTTTCCTCTCCCTCTCCTCGCTTTAACACTTCCAATTCCTCCTCATATCACCTTGACCCATTGATTTTCACTTCAATGAGTCCCCTCTTCCTACGTCAATACATAGTGTGTCGGAGAATGCATCCTTTCATCTATCTACACCTTGGCACACCAGTGATTTCTTCGCTAATACATAAGCCACATTCCATTTAACTTGGTTGACGCACCAACGTGCTCTCGCTAAACCTCACTAACACAGGTTCTTATCACTGGTGAATTTTGTGTCATCAACGCCGACACATTGGTGATGTCCACATGATTATCTTTGATGTCACATACCCTTCATCAACTAACTCCCTTTCACTTTCACCGATACATCGCATATGGGTGGCGCTCCCTCCCTTTTTCTTTGTTACATTGCTTATCGACGAGGTTCACCTCTTCTTCCCCGACGCGCTACCCGTTGACAAGTTTCCCTTTCCTATCGTAAATGCATCAGTGGAAGGATGTCAACCCCTCGTCATCATCGATTTTTTTGATGATGATCGTCTTCCTCTCTCCAACATTGACCAGTCAGCAAGGCTCACCTTCGTCTTAAGGCCTTTTTCACCCTCCTTCCATCTCGGATCCTTCTTGATGCGCTCACAGTAAATCTCTCAAATGTTTCCAATGACTAATTTTTCTACGCCTAAAAGGATAGTTGATGACTGACACTCATCGCATTTTATCCATTTCATTTTCGCAATCATAATAGAACTTGTATGTGTCCTCGATAGCATTTATCGTGCATACCATACTGACTTGTTTTCTTTGTGTTTCTTGATGTTATGACTAAATATTCATTGTGAAATCATCACCTAGAATTAGATGGGTTAACCACAACACTTATTGGTCTTACACTAGTTCTAAAACACACTTTGTAAGAAATCTGCTCCTTCCACCTCTCACACAGTGCTAAGCACTTTAAATGTCGGTTGGTTGTTTTGATGGATGTATAATTTTATGATATTGATGCATCCCTATAGTTTCAATGTATGAAATGAGTCCCTATACATGAAAGATGACACAGGAATTGACAGAATTAATTTTGAGTGAAGCAACAGCAAAAGCAGGACCCGAACTTTCATTAAAAAAATGCCTTGAGCGCAAATTTTTGGCGTCCATCAAAGTGAATTTTTTATCTCTGAAATAGGCTACTTGTATTATTTATGCTATTTTTATTCCAACGCAACTCACTAAATCAAAATCTGATGCCTAGAAGTTCCAGAATGAATCGCCTAGGGGTTTTTTTGGCCCAAACTCTCCTCGTTGGTCATTTAGTAGATAAGATGTTTGTGTGGCATGGTTGGTTGGATCGCCAAGAGTGCATCTCTATGTTAATCAAAGTGAAAAATACAGTGCCCCAATCAGAGGTCATATGATAAAATATGCATGTTTGAAACGTCCTCGACTCCGCGTAAAGTTGCTCCGGGTAAAAGTTTTGTTTTATAATAAGTCATTGTAAATATTGATGTATGTTGATCTTAAATCAGTTTGATTTTTATTTTAAATTTAAGTTATTTATAATTAATATTTGCAATAACTCATGAGAGAATAACTTTAAATCAAACCTTGGGTGATATGGGGTAGGAGAAGAAAAGGAATGATTAGGGTTTGAAACTTTGACGCGTGGAAAAGCTTTTGATTATTCAAGGTTTGTTTGAGTAAAATACTCTGGCCATTGAGAAAACTTAAAACTTGGATGGTGACCGTTGTGAGGACAAGATCATTTCCCATGATACAATATGCACCCTTATTTAATTCTTTAAAATTGTACATTCCAATAATATTAATGAATAGGATCACTCCCACTAGAAGCCCTAGTAACACAACATACAATCAATTCCCGGCAGAACATTTAAACGAGAAGGAAAGATTGTTTGAGGACCCCTCTTACATATCTCGTGCAGCCAATTCTTAAGTAATAATTACATCATCAAAATATTTTATCACATCTTAAGAAATCAAGGGTAGAGGTAAAAGGAAGTTGTTATGTCATGGGAGTTAGCTAGACAGGACTCTATTCAAGAGATTGGAAAAATATTGTGCAAGTGCTAAGATTGTCAATGGGACTCTTCTCAAGGAGGATTATAAGCAAGCTCTCTGGTGCAATATGATAAAGTTTGAGTTTCTTTCCCCTAATAAGGGAGGTCACTAATTGCAATACTTTATGTGAGAAAGATAGATCTTATGGAAAACAAAGAGCATTTCAATATCAATGTGAGGTTGTTTCCACTCTCCATAATCGTACTTCTAAAATTTTGGAGAATACAACGATACTAGCACTACACACAATCCCTCCAGTAATATAGGATATGAAATTGAAGTTCACCTTGATGAAGAAGGATCTCTTCCTTCACTATTGGATTACAGAAAGAAGTGAAGGCTCGGAGCTTGTAACAACCATTGAAAATAGTGCTAATGAAGACAGTAACGGGAATAAAATTAATCCCACTGTTACACATTATTTTCGTCACCCTCGTGATCATTAATGATGTAAACCTATATGTTGCCTTCAGAGGGGTCAGTGGCCTGAATTCTTGAAGAAAGAAGGAAGAAGAACTTTCCCTGAGAGAAGTTGTGTTTTCCTCAGTAAAAACCCTATTTTGGAGGATTTCTATGGGCTGCACCATAGCTAGGGTGCGGAAATGCCTAATTTCTGCAGGCTACACTATAGCTAAGGCATGGAATTTCCACTGGCTGCACTATATCCAGGTCGTGGAATCCTTTGTACGTGGGAAAAATAAGCTTTCTTTCGATGGTTCTAGAAGGAGAAGCTTCTATGGTGAGGTGGCCTCTGAATGGTTTGGATCTTACTCTCTTTCATGATTTAGTGGGATCATCCTAACCTCCTCACTTTATCCTCTTCAGCTTATAAAAGGAGAGGAGCTCTCATGGAGAAAGTTAGTTGGTTTTGGAGCTTGATTGGGTTGGAAAGTTCTTGAGCCTTTGAGATTAGTTGGATTTGGTTTGGAATTATTAGCTTGGTTAGAGTGGCTTTGAGATTTTCTTTTGTCAAGATAGATGTCAGATCTATAGTCTCATAATTCTTGGATCAAAAGTGTGTGGGAAGAAAGGAATTGTTGGAAGGAACCTTACGACATCAAGGCATCTGGTTGTAATCTCTCTTCCTATTATTAATATGATACGGTGGCATGTTTCTTTCCCATAGAATTATCTTTATTTTATTGCATAATTCCTTGATCATATGCATAGGTTGTCATTGAATATACTTTACTGCTTTCACTTTGGTTGGTTTATGTCTCACTGCAGGATCAATATCACAAGAGCACCAAAGCGAAATAGGAACAAAAAAGACATAAGGAAGCGACATTTAAAGGTATGTCTCTCATATTTTGTTTGGTAGTAAATTCGATGATTAGAACCTAGGGAAAGAGTCATGTCCTATCGTGTTTTGTTCTAGATCTAGGTGGATCTAGGGGGATTAGTCTATGTTCACATTCACCGATTTACTCGATAACAAAATTGGCGACTCTGATGGGGAAACGAATGTTTTCCTAGTTTTCCTTGTTTTCTTGCTTTGATTTCTTGGTTTCTATTTTTTGAGTCACTGGAAGATCCAGCTTGACTCTCTGACTGTTAAACTTCACTGGAAAACCTTCTCAATTTTTAATTTTTTCCATTTTTGTTTAATTTTCGTACCCTGCTTTGAGGGACAGTGCGACGACTTAGGATTTTCACGCCCTACCTATTTTGACCAGTGCGGAAACGTCGTGCCCTACCCATATCTAGCCTACGGAAATCAATGTTTTACGCACTGTTCTAGTCCTCTAGCCTGCGAAAATTGTGAAATTCTTGATTTTTGATGGTTTTCCTTACCCAGACCTTGGATTTGGTTTTGGGGTGAATTTTTGAGTTTGATTATGATCTGTTTACAGTCTGCTTGACAGCTTTGAAACTGCTTTTAGCCATATTTGCTTTGTTTGTTTTTGAAGGATTTGGTCTCTTGATTTTGAGTGTCTTTGAGTTACAAAGCATAGTTTTTCTTTAGAATTGTTTAGTGAAAGAACACATCTTTTTTTTTTAATAACTCGAGGTAAAAGAGAAACTTTGTTTGGGTTGTTTTTTGTTTTGAAGTGATTTTCTATTGCTTTTAGCTATCTTTGAAACACCAATATTATTTCTTTCTTTTCATTAGATTGGGGGCATCCTTGGATTTGAAGTAGCAAAATTGCATGATTCTTGGCATTTTTTTGTCTTAAATTCTGAAAAATTTCCCCCCTCATGGCCATGAATCGTGCATTGGTGTAAAGTCTATTTTGCTCATTTCTTGAGAATCTTGATATTGATGAGTTTAGTATATTTTGGGACATTGTGCATATGGGAATGATAAATGTTTTCTCCTTCTCGTAGCATAGCTTTCATCGAAATGAAAAGATTGCATCTTCATATCTTTTCATAACTTTCGAGTCGGTCAAAACATCATATTGTCCACGCCATTTTCCTCTTGAGTAACATCAACCTTAAAATAAATCGCTTATAAAAATTGATTAGACATTTTTATACTTTCTGGTAGCAAACCTACATTAGATTAGTTATAGATCTTTGGAATAGGTGTGAAAGATAACTTTCCAAAGTTGCAAACAAACATAGAATCTTGAGTTAGGGAGTGGTTAAATCCACTTATCACATTTTGTCCTGGGAAGCCCTTCTAACACAAGGGTCAATCACGAGGTCACATTGAGACTGGAAGAGTTACTCACCCTGCTTTGTTGGTCTTGGTGTAGAGGTTGCACGTATTATGGGGGTCGCTTGAGAAGTATACCCACAATGATGAGTGGAAGCCTTTCAAGTTGATTTCAGGCTAGATACCCTGCCCTTGCGTGTGGATCGGACTGTCGACTATTTCCCCAGGAATTACTGTAGTGATTGGTAACCTTAGTGGCCTATCTCTTTAGGGTCTTTACACAAGGTGACTGTGGAGGGGAAAGTCTTCATGGTACCTGGAATTGACATTGGCCAAACTCACTCGGGCTCCTTGGAGGGTATACCCATGTTTATGTGTGGGAGCTTGCACCAGGGTGTAAGTCCGTTAAGCAGGTCGTCAACGAAACTTTTCCACCCACTCTATCTCAACCCCTTCTTAATTTGTTCCCGCGATGTTGGATTTCATCACCAACTAGTGCATTCATTGTAAGAATGTTTTGTTTTCTTGTTTTCTTACTAGATTTTTAGCGTGTGATGTTTGTTTTCCCTGGCAGACTCTAGATTGGATTTTTGTTTTAATGGCGTCAATTCCCAAAATTACCAATGAAGGAACCTATGCTTCAGAGGAGCCTTTTGTTTTTCCTTCTTACGGAAACATTGTTCTTCCTCACATCGCTACTTTGAGCCTTCCAGGTCTCACTATTGGATTGTCGGTGTGGTTGTTTTCCACTCAGGTAATCCCAAATGCGGTAAGTGCTTCAGTCGTAAGCACTTCCCCCCAAGAGCATCAACATCATGTTGATCCTTCACCTTCTTCACTAATAAGATGTTCTTCACCTTCTTCACTTGCAAGGTATTCTTCCATTTCATCTTCTTCGTCGAGTGAAAGCTTTGAATCTAGTAATCCAGTGGATAAGAAGAAGAAGAAAAGGAAGAATAAGAAGAAGAAAAATAAGCAAGGGTCCAAACTTCCAACCACTGTCAGACGTGTTGGAAAGAAACCAGTTAGTGTTGATCATGCTTGGAGTGTTGATGATGCCAAGAACACCCAAACAACCCGTAAGCCCAAGTACCCTTGTAGGATTTGCAAGGGTGGCCATCTTCTTAATTATTATCCTGGTCTATCCAAGGTTATAGAAGCATGGTCTACACACCCTCGCCAACCCATGTCGTTAGCCTCTGAACAACATGTTGATGACCTCCCGTCAACTAGTCACGACATAGTTGGGAAGAAGAAAAGTAGAGCCAAGTTCCCATGTATGTTATGCAAAGGGAGTCATCTAACTCACCTTTGCCCTCGTATGGATGTAGCCTCGAAATTCCTAGAAGACATTATTGTTTCACAACCTCAACTTCCCGCTGCTTATCGCAAGCTTACTCTTGACCCACCTATAGTTGATGGAATGATCAATCTGGCCCCTTCGTCGGTCAATCTGGTTTATCAAGTGGTCAATTTGGTCACATCCCTAGTCGAACCAGTAGACCAAGTGGTCGATCTGATCCCATCCTCAATCAATCCCACTCTCCTGTTGGAGAGTGAAACCTAAGAGGTCGATCCTTTTCCAAGCATCGACCCCATTCTCCCTTTGGAGAATGAAACCCAAGTGGTCGATATGATCTCATCATCAGTCGACCCTACTCTCCCGCTCAAGAGTAAACCCAATACTGCCCACATTTTTCTCGTTGATACAGACTCTACCATGTTAGGGGGTATTCCTCCTTCTTTCGTGGAACCCCCTCCAAGTAATGAGGCCATCCGTTTTGATTGGGGTGTGCTAACTGGACCTCGTCTTCCCTCTCACATTCCTTTCCATATTATAGTGAAAGTTTGTGGTCGGAACATTCTTCAGACATTGATAGATTAAGGTGCGTCCATTAGTATTTTGTCCTCATTTGCTTTGCAAAATTTGGGTTGTCCTCAGCTTTCCCTAGTTACGCAAAATCTGTTAGCTTTTAACAGAAGAACCAGACAACCTTTAGGGACCCTTCCTCAGTTTCCTGTAACTTTGGGAGGGAAAACTATCTTTATTGATGTTATGGTAGTCCAAGACCCCTTGGATTTCTCTTTACTCCTTGGGTGAGATTATGTCTATGCCATTAAAGTTATTGTGTCCACTCTTTTTCGTGTGATATCCTTCCCTCACAATGGAAGAATGGTGACCATTGATCAACTTTCGTTTTCTGGTCCTGACTTGACCTCAATGACCTCCCTACACGGTTCTTATATGCAAACGGTATCGCCCCTGCCACAGGTAAATTATGTGGCATTGTCTCCCATGCCTTCCACTATCGATGACAATGACTTGGATCTGGTAGTTGACATGGTGACCTCTTTGCTAGGGCTATTGGAGCCTAACCTCCTAACCCCTCTCAGGACCCTCGACATATGTTCCTTCCAGAGTGTGTCTCTTCCATCAAATGAAGATCTCTTGGAGGCCATGACCGAATTTTTTCCCTTGAAATGGTGTCCTTCCAGAGAACTGTCCTCTTGGAAGCCATGATCAAGAAGAGTGTCTTTGAGCAAGGTTTTTTGATTTCAAGCTCGTTAAAAAATGAAACCAGCTTTGAGCAAGGTTTTCTGATTTCAGGCTCGTTAAAAAATGAAACCATCTTCGAGCATGTTTTTCTGATTTCAATCTCATTAAAAAATGAAACCAGCATTGAGCATAGTTTTCACGTCTCTGTAGCAACCTCGTTAAAAAATGAAACAGAGGTTACAAGGATATTTTCTCGCCTCTCTGTAACAAGCTCGTTAAAAAATTAAACAACTTCCCCCTCTCTATTGAATCAAGTCCTTTGTCTAGCATTTGAAGCTTCATTTCATCCACCTTTGCAGTTGGAAGAATCGAAGCTTGGGGGGCAATGTTTTTCAGCCTCTGGACTTCATGCTAAAGTTGCGCCACTAGATTCTTATGCTGGGGGCTAAGTACCAAACATGCGTTGGGAAGTCGCAAGCATAGTTTTCTATGGTTCAATCTTATGTAAAAATGAAACCACCTACCTCAAGCATAGTTTCCTTTGGTTCAAGCTTGTGTAAAAATGAAACCAGGACCAAGCATAGTTTCCTCTTGTTGTGTAAAAATGAAACTAGTTCCAAGCATAGTTTTGTTTAGTTTTTAAGCTTGTGTGAAAATAAAATCTATCCCAAGCATAGTTTTGTTTTGTTTTAAAGCTTGCATAAAAATTAAAACAATCTTGAGCTTAGTCTTTGTTCTTTCTCAAACTTGTAAATACATGAGAATAAGTTATTGAGCTTAGTCTTTGTTCTTTATCGTGCTCGTAAATACGTGAGAATGCAACCGAGTATACTTTTATCACTTTTTCAGACTCGTAAAGTTTATACAAAAAAGGAACCCACTGGAGTTCCCTTTAAGTTATTTTCAGACTCTCTAAACATGAAAAGATTGTCGAGCGACCTTGTTCTTTTCACGCTCATTAAATTATTTGAAGAAAACATCTATTGAGTGATAGTTTATCTCTTTTTCGGTCTCATTGGACTACTTTACGAAAAAGGAATTGAGAGAGTTCTCTTTAAGTGTTTTTCAAACTCTCTAAACATGAAAAACCCCTGAGTTTTCTTTCTTTGGACTCATTAAACAAACATCGAAAGGCCCATATGGAACTGAACCACTCCTTCTTAGGGTTCATTAAACATACTCTGAAGGATGAGCTTACATTTACAAGCATATGTTATCCTCCTCAAGCTTGTGTAAAAATAAGGAGGTACTCGCCAGAAATGGTGGGGGAAAAATTGGGAAAGAAATGTGTCTAAACCTATATTCTATGGAAGAGTCACTTTTGAACATGACACCCTTTCACTCGCTTTGTGTCTAGGTTGGAAAATCCACTTGTCTCTTGATCATACTCCTTTATAAGATTACAAATTGGTCTGTGATCCCTGTTTTTGAGTCAGTGTTTCCAAGACAGTTGTCGTGTCGTCAATATGTTCAAAGAGAAGTTCAACCCTGAAAGCCTTCTATTGCATCAGCCATTTCTACAGTCTTTAAGCCTTCTATTGTATCGGCCATCCCTGAGTCAGTCCTGAATCACTTGTTACTCTGATCTACATCACATCTTGTTACACGTTTGGTGTCATTGATGTGGGATACATTAAGGCCCTCATGTGACGAGTCTTTTCCTGTCGACTTCAACTCATTATCTAGGAATCAGACTTAGAAACCAATTGGTACCTTGGAACCTGCATGCCTCAATGGCAGGTTTCCTCGCTTTCGACAATGGGTTTTCATTATTGACCCTTGATCGGGAGATTCCACTGAGTGCTTGACTTCAGCTCATTAATTTGCATTCGTTGGATTGTACTAGTGTACTTTGGGAGTCATTGATATTAATGGTGATTTCCCTCGCACTTGTTAATGGTATACACTAATGACCGGTAATCAAGTGGTTTCTACCATGTTTGACTTCATCACATGTATTCACATGGTTAGATTTGTACTATAGAGTGGTGGAGATGAAGACCCTAGATTTGTTTTTCACAGATTCAGGTTGCGTTGGAGTATATTCAGTTTGTACTGTTGCATAGATCCACATTGTGTGTCTCATGGCTATGTTCAAATTTGAGTCTTTAACACATAGATCCATAGTGTATTTTTGGTGGCTATGTTCAGATTTGATTCATAATGGCATGGATCCATGGTGTATGTTTGGTGGCCATGACCTGTCTTACTTGACATGGATCTTTGCATGTCGACATTTATGCTTTGATTCATTTGTATTATGAGTATGGGAATGCCTACCTCAGTGATGATATATTATGGTACTATATTTCCTTGTTTGTTGGCAGGTTTCCAACCAACTGTTCCTTGTTCCCTACACACACTCAACAAAGTATTTCAGTGATCACTTTGTTCTAACTTCATACTTTGGGGAGCTCTCTGTTACACATTATTTTCATCACCCTCATGATCATTAATGATGTAAATCTATCTGTTGCCTTTAGAGGGGTTAATGGCCTGAATTCTTGAAGAAAGAAGGGAGAAGAACTTCCCCTAAGAGAAGAAGTTGTGTTTTCCTCTGTAAAAACCCTATTTTGGAGGATTTCCATAGGCTGCACCATAACTAGGGTGCGGAAATGCCTGATTTCCACATGATGCACTATAGCTAAGGCGTAGAATTTTCGTATGTTGTATTATAGCCAAGTCGTGGCGGCCTTCGTACGTGGGAAAAATAAGCATTTTCTCGATGGTCCTAGAAGGAGAAGCTTTTATGGTGAGGTGGCCTCCGAATGGTTTGGATCTTACTCGCTTTCATGATTTAGTGGGATCATCCTAACCTCCTCACCTTATCCTCTTCATATTATAAAAGGAGAGGAGCTCTCATGGACAAATTTAGTTGGTTTTGGAGCTTGATTGGGTTGGAAAGTTCTTGAGCCTTTGAGATTAGTTGGTTTTGGAGCTTGATTGGGTTGGAAATTTCTTGAGCCTTTGAGATTAGTTGGATTTGGTTTAGAATTATTAGCTTGGTTAGAGAGGATTTGAGCTTTGATTTTTTCAAGATGGATGTCAGATCTATAGTCTCAAAATTCTTGGATCAAAAGTGTGTGGGAAGCAAGGAACTGTTGGAAGGAACCTTACGACATTAAGGCATCTGGTTGTAATCTCTCTTCCTATTATTAATATGATACAGTGGCATGTTTATTTCCCATAGAATTATCTTTATTTTATTGCATAATTCCTTGATCATATGCATAGGTTTTCATTGAATATACTTTATTGATTTCACTTTGGTTGGTTTGTGTCTTGATGCAGGAGCATCGCTCCATGTCAGCCAGCCAGCCATCTAGCCACGTCAGCGCACACGCATTCAGAGCTGGAAGAAGAGGTGCAACCTCATTTAAAATTTAAATGAATGTAATTAAATTTCTAGGCTGGTGAGCCAGGAAAGCCGTGCCTTTGAGCAGGCATTAGATAGGATCGGATTTAATGCCAAGATCGGCTGAGATCTAGTTCTGAATAGCAGACTGGACAACCATTGATTGTAATTGAATAGGGTAGGTAAACCTGGAGGGAAGCGCTAAGATCCCCTCAGGTAAAAGAGATTTCAGATCTCATTTTGAGTTAGAAAAGTTGATGGTAGATGGTAGAGAGGAGCCAGAGAGAGCTCGAGGAACACCATTGTAAAGATACAGGCATTGTTGACATTTATTAATATAAACAGAGCAGTTTTTCCTGCATATTCTATGTATATGGATGTCTGTGTGTGTTCCCTATGTATGTTGTGAATGTATGATTGTTGATGCATTCTGCAGGGGTGTGTTGGATTTCAGGTTGAGGTCTTTGACGCTTCACACCAGGAGGGTGTGACAGAATGTTGAGGTTCTGATAGCAGTGCACAGAAGGATGCACTTCTGAACTCCGAGGAGTCAGACAGAGACATGCTGAGGCACAGGACTGGAAGTCAACAACTCAGGAAGAGGAAGACCTCAAGGTTGTTGAACACCTTGGAGGCAAGGTTGTGTATGAGAACACAGTTGCAGACAGAATCACTGAGGATTCTGTAGGAACTCTGCCAAGTGGGCATTGAGCGCATGCATGAGGTGCTGAAGAAGAACTCTGTTGAGAGTTTGAAGGGGAAGACCAGAATCATTGAAGGTTTTGAGAGCTCTGCCAGGTGGGCATTGAGCGTGTGTACCGAGGTGCATAGAGGAAGGAACTCTGCTGAGAGTTCAAAGGAAATAGAATCATTGAGGATTCTGGGAAGCTCTGCCAAGTGGGCATTGAGCAAGTGCATAGGTTCACAGAGGAAGAAGAACTCTGCTGGGAGTTCGAAAGAGGAACAGAATCACTGAGGATTCTGGAAGCTCTACTAGGTGAGCATCGAGCGAAGTGCAGGAGTGCACAAGGAGACAGAACAACTGAGTGTTCTATGTAAGAGAAGGAACTCTGCCAGAAGGGCATCGAGTTTGTGTGTGGTAGACATGCACAGGAGAAGAGAACTCTCTGAGTTCTACTATTTGAAAGAAGAGTCCACTGAGGGATTCTCCCAGGGTTACTGAATACCCGGAAACTCAGTCAAAGGTTGCTTGAGTCGAAGGATAGCCAGGGAGGGCATCTGTTTTATTCTCCATCTGTGGGAGAATGAGAGAAGACAAAATCCCCCAAGGGGTCTGAGTGTTCATAAGAAGTTCAGGAGAGACAACACGGTAGGTGTGCAAAGACTCTGCAGAGACACAAGAGTCAAAGAATCCTTAGAGGGTTCAGAAGGAGAAGAAAGCTCAGGAAGGGCAGCGTTGTGTACGCGCGGCGAGAATTAAGTTCAAGGAGCTCGCAGAGTAATTAGACAAAGGTTGAGGCCTTTAAGAATCAGATATTCTTCCAAGCATAGGAAGGAAGGAAACGTAAGAATCTCAGGAGGAGCAGCGATAGTCGTTAGATCGGCAGGAGGACAGTTTCTGGACCATTGAAATTCTACGTCCAAAGAGCTCTGGTAGAAGGGCATAGCAGGAGGAGACCGATAGCCGTCGGATCTCGCTCAAAAATCCTGACAGCCATTAGATCGGGGAGAATTGTGCACGCGTTATCCTCGGGAGGAGGAGCGCACAGAAGAACAGATCTGGTCCGTCAGATCGGAGCAGGAATCCCGTCAGTCGCCAGATCTGCGGGAACTGCGAGAAAGTTAACCCCGTGAACAGGATGGGAGAATTATTGACAGGGCATCGGGGTATATGCCATCGGGAATTCGGGATCCTCGAGGTCGTAGGAATCGAGACTTCGCAAGTCACAAAATTCTGACGGGCGCTTATAATCGTTCATTCGCAGGGACACGTGGCGAATGATCCCGGAGATTCAGAGTTTTGGATATCAGGGATTCCATGGTCAAGGAACTCTTGTAGAAAGAAATCGCGATCCGTGATTTCCCGAAAGGATCTCAACCGTTGATCTTGTTGAGACGTGTGTCACGAAGCAAGGAAGTCAGTGGAGCTCGACTCATCAGAGACTCGGGACTTCCGGAGCCAAGAGTCTTGTGCATGAAGTCGCGAGTAGCGATCCCCCGAGAGGATCAGGGTCGTTGATCATATAAGGGATACGTGGCGCGAGATCCCAGGGAGTCGGGATTTGGCATTTCATGGTTCTCGCATACAATGGAATCGCAGCAGGAAGGACTACGATTTCGCGAAAGGCGACGGTCCCACAGTCACGCCATTCTAGTGAATGACAAGTGTCGGGAGGTCAGCCCTGTAGGGAGACGATGACAGGTGGCGTCGGCATATTGTGAACTCGGAGGTTCGCGAGTTAGAGCCGCAAAGAATTTCGCCAAAACTTGCGAGGACGCGAGAGGCGATATCACGACAATCGTTGATTAGTGCATGGGCCACAGGTGTCAGAGAAGAAGACAAGTGGCATCGGAATTCATGGATCATGGATGTCAAAGACGTGAGTTCTGCACTATTCGAACTCGCGAAGCCTGAATTTCCGATAAGGGAAGGACCATGCTCTCGTGGACCGAGAGGTCACATGTGAAAAGGAATTAGCCAAGGAGAGCTAAGGATCGGAGAGAGGTGGTATCGAGGATCGAGAATTGGGGATTTCCGAGGGGAGTTGTTTACAGTCTCGCAAAGGCCGATTTCCCGAAAGGATCAATCCCAACCGAAGCAGGGAAAGCTTGAAGGGAACATTCATCGGGTTTCGAGGATTTTGAGACTGAGTTCAGGACTCGCAATCTTGTGAGGTCCGATTCTCTGATAGGCCAAAGGAGATCGTCAGTAGAGCATCCTGTGGGTGCCGAGAATTTATGATAGGAAGTTTAAGAGAAAATTTAGCTCTTTGGGCCTGGGGAAAGGAAGGTCCTAGTGGTAGCGGACGTGTGTCATTTGGCGTCTGCATCATGTCTCACTACAGGATCAGTTTCACAAGAGCACCGGAGCGAAATAGGAAAAACAAAGACATAAGGAAGTGAAATTTAAAGGTATGTCTCTCATCTTTTGTTTGGTAGTAAATTTGATGATTAGAGCCTAAAGAAAGCGTCATGTCCTGTCGTGTTTTGTTCTAGATCTAGGTGGATCTAGGGGGATTAGTCTATGTCTGCATTCACCAATTTACCCGATAACACCCACATACTGATTTGGATTTATGAGCAGAATGAAATGAATACAGATTATTAAAATATGCTTAACACATAATAATAGAGATATAGTAAAATTGGTTTTCTATTCAATAAGGAAATAAGTTGAAATTGTAAAATGCAGCAGAAAACAAGCTTGATGGAATGGTGGCAGCTTATCTCTGAGAAGAGATGTGACGGTTGCGCTCATTCGCAAGAATATTATTACAATCAAGCTCTGAAGGCCTTTTTACAATAAACATGAATGTCAAAAACCATAGACATCCAAAAACCTAACCCTAGGAGATGAAGCGCCAAAAGTCATGTGGGCCCCATTTGGCTCAGTTAGTACATCAACTTCCTGGGGTCATAACTTTTGCATATAATATTCATTTTAGGCACATGATAGCCTGTTGAAAATCTCTATCTGAGGACTACACATCTTGTTTCTATTTAGCAAAGTTCATTGTTTACTATGGCTAGACCTAAAAGCATCGTTTAGGGCCTCAAAACAACGTCGCAAGTGAGGGAACCAAAAACTAGGAAACAAACTGCAAAACTGGAAAAATGCCAAAATGAACCAGTTGGAATAGGTGGGAGGCCACCAAAATCCATATGGATAAATCCTCCCACCTTAGGAAGAAATGGTCTCCATTGCATTGAGTTCCCCCATCAAATGAGGAAATTGTTGTTGAATTTGGCCCCAGGTGAGCCACTTTCCTTGGTGCAGGAGTTGCCCTACTTTGACAACTCAATAAAGATGGATCTTTTAGTGTCGAGTGCCCTTGATCTATGTGTCCACAATATGATCACTGGATTCCTTTTGCATGCATTCAGGTTTGAGATCTGTTATTGTCAACTGCTCTGCTATCTCTAAGGTGTCCAATAATGGTGGGAAATATGGTCGAAGGAGAGCCACGTTGAAGACTGGGTGCAGGCCAAGGAAAGGGGGAATGTTGAGCGCAAAAGCATTGTCACCCACATCATGTCCCATACCGGAGTGGGTGAATCTTATGATGGGGCCATGTAGGAAATCTTTCTACAAGTGCAACCAAAATTTTTCACCCACCTAAAACTTATGTGGCACCCGGTGTTGATGATGGCGTTGCTTGTATTTGGCATTGGACTTCTGTAAAATATCCTAAACCTGTTGGCGGATGAGATGAATATGCTCAATGAACCGGGTGGCTTTGTCATCTTTTGGTGGAGCAGGATATTTGTCACCTGAAGTGTTCGCCAGGGGTAGTGCAACATCCATGGGGCCCAATGGTTGGAATCCCAACCCCACTTGAAAGGGGTTGTGGCTAGTTGAGTGATGCAGAGCTCGGTTGGAGATATGTTGGACATAGGGAAGACTCTCATCCCATGTGTGGGGGTGCTTGGAATTGTACATGCACAGGATATGTATGATCATCTAATTGACGACCTCAGTTTGGCCATCTGTCTGGGGGTGGAAGGTAGTGGATTTGGTGATCTTGGTATCCAGTAGTGACCAGAGGCTCGACCAAAATGTGTTGAGGAACCGACTATCCCAATCTAAGAAAATGGTTTGTGGGATACCAAAGTGTACCCAGACACATTCAAATAAGATCTTGGTAGTGTCCTATGTAGTGATGTTCTTCTTGCAGGCGGCCAGAATCGCCATCTTGGAAAAGCAATCAACAACCACAAAAACACAGTCATTTCCCCTCTTGGTGGAAAGGAGGCCTGACATGTAGTCCATTGATATGGATTCCCACGGATTTTCAAGAGTAGGAAGAGGGGTGCATAGGCCTTGTTTCTTAGTGGTTGTTTTGGCAATAGCACATGCGGTGTAGGACCTGATATACTTGTCGACATCATGTCAAAGTTTCGGCTAGTAGAAATTTTTTTGCAGCACTGCCACTACCTTTTCGAAGCCAAAGTGTCCTTCCACCCGACTATAGTGAGCTTCCAAAATAAGCTTCACGTGCTCGCTTGATGGAATGCAGAGATGGATCAGACGGAACAATAGTCCATCCTGAAGATGGAAATTAGCTAGCACTGAGTTTGCTCCCAACATTTGGTAGGTGGTGGAGAAGTCAGGGTCTGTCTCATAGAGGTGGGGCCATCCAAAGGTCTCATGGTTGCAAGAGTCTAGCACCATGGTGAGTGTCACAACTGGAGGTCAGTTGAGGCAATCAAAAACTCGATGGAACTGATGTAAGTATGTGGACCACTTCTGATGGCGGTCATTCTACAATTTTCCTTGGGTCTGCATGAACTATAGTGGCTTGTGATCAGTGTGGATGATTGTCTCCTTCCCAAGAATGTAATGTCTCCACTGGAAACAGGCTTGCACAATGGAGTACATTTCTTTGTCATAAGTAGAGTACTCAAGGAAAACATATGATAGTGTCTCACTATGATATGCCATGGGGTGGTCGTGTTGAGTGAGAACGGCGCCCACAACATAGTCTAAAGCATTTGTCTTGATCTCAAAGGGATGTTGCAGGTATGGTAATGAAATCACTGGGGATGAGCATAAAATCTACTTCAAGTCATCGAATTCTCTTTGTTGGGATAGGCCCCCCACAATTTTTTTCTTACCGCCACCCCTAGTTACTTGGTTGAGGGCCCATGTGATATGAGAGAATCCCAACACGAACCTGTGATAGAAATTGGCAAGGCCCAAGAAGCTCTGAAGCTCAGTGAGTGTGGTTGGGTCTTGTCAGTCACGGATGACCTAGATCTTGGTTGGATCCACATGCACACCATGTTGATCAACGATGTAACCTACATAATGGACCATGTCCATGTCAAAGTAGCATTTTTCCAAGTTTGCATATATTTTGTGCTATCGCAGGGTGTGCGGAACCTGTTGAATATGTTACAAGTGTTCCACCCAAGTCTTGTTGTAGATGAGGATGTCATCCAGATACACCACTACAAAATTATTGGTGAAAGGTCGCAAGATAAACGTTGTTATGGCATTTATCAAACCAAAAGGCATGACCAACCATTCAAAAAGACCTTATTTTGACTTGAAGACGGTCTTCCATACATTTGTATGTTCTATTGGGACGTGCTGGTAGCCAGACTTCAGATCAATCTTACTGAAGTATTTGACCCCAGTGAGTTGATCAAGGAGGTCGTTGATTCGAGGAATCAAGTACCAGTTCCGGACTTTGATTTTATTCAGGGCCCGGTAATCAATGCAGAGTTGCCAGGTCCTATATTTCTTCTGCAAAACAACGATTGGGCTCCCACAAGGTGACGAGCTGGGATGGATGTGCCCCTTATGGAGTAGTTCTTGGATCTGCCTCTTGATCTCCTTGTTTTCTAACAGAGAGCGACGGTAGACTGGCCCATTGGGTAGCGGTGCACCTGGGGTCAGATTGATGGGATGCTTGACTTGAAAGTGCAGAGGTACCCCGGTAGGAGAGGAGAATATATATGAGTATTCTTCCATGACCTTATCCACTTGCTTCTATTGTGTGGAGATATTGGTCACGAAGGCCCTGGATGTGGCTATGATATTTCGCTTACTCTAAGAGCCAATCACGAAGAAGACAAATTTACTGATCTGAGAGATGACCTTCCTGCATTGCTTGGCAGAGAATAAGGAAATAGCACTAGGAGGGATTTCCTCGGGTTTCTTGTAAAATTTCTTGTTCAAAGTAATAAAACACTATGAGTCCTAGACTCATATATAGCATGAAGTTTCCATAAATAAGGTTGTTCCAAAAGAACATTACAAACTTCAAGAGGAGAAACATCACACAATACCTCGTCTTTGAAGGGCTTGATGTCATAYGACAGTCAACACTGTTGGATAACGCGAAGATCGCTTCCTTGGCAGAGCCATCCAATGGTGTAGGGATGAGGGTGCGGCGTTGTCGGAAATGCCAGCCGCTTGACGACCTATGTTGAGATGAGGTTCTTCTAGCTACCGCTATCAACTATGAAGTGCAATGGGGTGCCTTTTTCCCACATCTGCAAATGGAAAAGGTGCTCACCTTCTTCTGTCCTATCTGGTTCACTAGGTTGGAGCTTGGTGGTAGCAACAGTGGCACTCGGTTCTGTGTCAATGATATGAATTCCCCTTTTTGGTTCTGACTCAGAGTCAAAACCCGCATCTGATTCAGAGGCTTGGACTGGTTGTCCTGATACTGTCCATATTTTCTCTATCCTTTGTTCTGTAGGTTGGGGCTGCCCTTTTCTGGTTTTTTCTACGAGGGGTTCCCAAGCCCAAATTCTCGCGTCTTTTGTTTGAGATTCTGCTTTATTTTGACGGAATTTCGGTCTGGATGTATCTATGCAGAGAACCGCAATACTTGAGAACCAGATGTCACTCTGAATCTTTGATACCCAGCTTGGTGTGCAAGGTATGGCAGATATTTTTGAAATATGGCACTGCTTGGTCTCTTTCTTGCCGCAGTGTGGTCCATTTGGTATACAAGTCGTCATAACTTCCGACAGGGTAGTATTGTTCCTTAATATCATCCTTGAAGGATTCTCAGGTGGCCACGACTGTAAATAATGAGGATTCCTCTATTTCCTTTTGCTCACAGAAAGTTTCCCACCAATCTTTGACATGGGGAACGACTTTGAGGAGCGCAAAAGTATTTTTTTTCTCTATTTGAAAAGTTATGGACAGAAAAATACTCTTCTAGTAGATTCAACCACTTGTCTATAGCATTTGTGTCTCTCTAACCTTCAAATATAGGAATATCGAAGTTGATTTGTACCTTGAAGGGGGCGACACCTCCGCTCAAGGAAGATGTGTCACATATTGGTAGACGCTGAAGGATTTGCACAAAAATATCCATCATCTCGTTCCTCTATTGCATGAGGGATTCCTCAAGAAACAATTTGAAAGGATCTCTTGTCTCGTCATATTTATTTTTTCCTTCCATGAGAGGTTGCTTGGGCGTGCAAGAGCTTTTTTCCTCAAGAGAAACAAGCTCGAGACCCAATTCTTCATACCCTGACCTCGTTGGGGACATGCATTAAGACAACAAGGAGAAAACTGCTCTAATACCATTGGTTTGGATTTTATGAGAAGAATTAAATGAATACAAATTATTAAAATATGCTTAACACATAATAGCAGAGATAAAGTAAAACTCGTTTTCTATTCAATAAGGAAATAAACTGAAACTATAAAATGCAGCGGAAAACAAGCTTGTTGGAATGGTGGCGGCTTATCTCTGAGAAGAGATGTGGCGATTGCACTCATTCATAATAAGATGATTAAAATCAAGCTCTGAATTCCTTTTTACAATAAATAGGAATGTCAAAAACCCTAGACATCCAAAAACCTAAACCTAGGAGATGAAGCGCCAAAAGTCATGTGGGCCCCGTTTGGGTAAGTTAGTACATCAACTTCTCGGGGTCATAACTTTTGCATACGATCTATGTTTTAAGCACATGATAGCCCATTGTAAAGGTCTATCTGAGGATTACACATTTTGGTGAGCCCTAAAAATGATGTTTAGGAACTCAAAATGGCCCTGCAAGTCAGGGACCCGAAAAATAGGAAACAAACTGCCAAAATGAACCAGTTGGAATAGGTGGGAGGCCACTGACATCTATTTGGATCAATTCTCCCCCCTTAGGAAGCAATGGTATTTGTTGCATTGAGTTCCCCCATCAGATGAGGAAATTGTTACTGAATTTGGCCTCGGGTGAGCTACTTTCCTTGATGCAAGAGTTGCCCTGCTTTGACAACTCGATCAAGTTGGATCCTTTGTTGTTGGGTTCCCTTGATCTGTGTGTACACAATCTGATCATTGGATGTTTGTTGCATGTATTCAAGGTTGATATCTATTGGTTTCAACTACTCTTCTATCTCTAAGGTGTCCAATAATGGTGGGAAATATGGTCGAAGGAGAGCCACATTGAAGACTGGGTGTAGGCCAAGGAAAGAGGGAATGTTGAGCACAAAAGAATTGTCACCCACAACCTTGGTGATGGTGTATGGCCCATACCGGAGTGGGTGAAGCTTCTGATGGGGAATTGTAAGGGGTTCTTTATGCAAGTGCAACCAAACTTTGTCGCTCGCCTGAAACTTATGTGGCACTCGTTGTTAATCATGGCGTTGCTTGTAATTGGCATTGGACTTTTGTAAAATATCGTGAACGTGTTGGCAGATGCGATGGATCCGCTCAATGAACCGGGTGGATTTTTCATCTTCTAGTGGAGAAGAAGACGAGTCATTCGAGGTTTTTTCTAGTGGTAGTCCAACATCCATGGGGCCCAATGGTTGGAATCTCAACCCCACCTGAAAGGGGTTGTGGTCAGTTGAGCTATGCAGGGCTCAGTTGTAGCTATGTTGGACATAGGGAAGACTCTCATCCCATGTGCGGGGTTGCTTGGAATTGTACATGCGCAAGATATGTACGATCATCCGATTACGACCTCAGTTTGGCCATCTGTCTGGAGGTGGAAGGCAGTGGATTTGGTGAGCTTGGTATCCAGTAGTGACGAGAGGCTCGACCAGAATGTGTTGAGGAACCGACTGTCCCAATCTGAGACAATGGTTTGTGGGATCCCAAAGTTTACCCAGACATGCTCAAATAAGAGCTTGGCAGTGGCCTCTGCATTGATGTTCTTCTTGCAGGTGGCTAGAATTTCCATCTTGGAAAAGTGATCAATAACCACAAAAACACAGTCATTTCTCCTATTAGTGGATAAGAGAATTGACATGTATTCCATTGAGATGGATTCCCATGGCTTTTCATGAGTAGGAAGAGGGGTGTACAAGCCTTGTTTCTTAGTGGTGGGTTTGTCAATAGCGTAGGCGGTGCAGGACCTGATATAATTGCCTCGAAGTTTTGGCTAGTAGAAATGTTTTTGTAGAACTTCCACTATCTTTTCCATGCGAAAGTGTCATGCCACCCGACTATAGTGAGTTTCCCAAATCAATTTTGTGTTCTTTCTTGATGGAACACAGAGATGGCCCAGATGGCACAATAGCCCATCCTGAAGATGGAAATTAGTGACCACTGAGTTTTCTCCCAACATTTGGTAGTTGGTGGAGAAGTCACAGTCTGTCTCATAGAGGTGGGGTCATCCAGAAGTCTCATGGTCACAAGAGTCTAGCACCATGGTGAGTGCCACGAATGGAGGTCGGCTTAGGCAATCAGCAACTCGGTTGGTACTTCATGTTTTATACTTGATGTTGAGGTGGAATTGTTGTAAGTATGTGGACCACTTCTTATGGCAGTCATTCTGCAAATTTCCTTGGGTCTACATGAACTATAGTGGCTTGTGATTAGTGTGGATGATTGTCTTCTTCCCAAGAATGTAATGTCTCCACTAGCGGCAGGCTTGCACAATGGAGTACATTTCTTTGTCGTAAGTAGGGTACTTATGGACAACATCTGATAGTGTATCACTATGATACACCACGAGGTGGTCGTGTTGAGTGAGAACGGTGCCCATAGCATAGTCTGAAGCATCTGTCTCGATCTCAAAGGGATGTTGCAGGTCCGGTAATGAAAACACTGGGGATGAGCACAAACGCTCCTTCAAGTCATTGAATGCTTGTTGTTAGGACCAGACCAAAAAAAAAATTGTCTTACTGCCATGCCTGGTTACTTGGATGAGGGCCCATGCAATACAAGAGAATCCCAACACAAACCTGCAATAGAAATTGGTGAGGCCCAAGAAGATTTGAATCTCAGTGAGTTTGGTTGGGGCTGGTGAGTCACGGCTAATATAGATCTTAGTTGGATCCACATGCACACCATGTTGATCAATGATGTAGCCTAAGTAATGAACCATGTCCATGCCGAAGGAGCATTTTTCCAAGTTTGCATATAGTTTGTGTTGCCGCAAGGTGTGCAGAACTTGTTGACTATGTTGCAAGTGTTCCGCCTAAGTTTTGTTGTATATGAGTATGTCATCCAGATACACCACTACGAAAATACTGGTGAAAGGTCGCAGGATATCGTCCATCATCCTCATAAACGTTGTTGGAGGATTTATCAAACCAAAGGGCATGACCAACCATTCAAAAAGACATTCTTTTGACTTGAACGTTGTCTTCCATACATCTGTATGTTCTATTGGGACCTGGTGGTATCCAGACTTCAGATCAATCTTACTGAAGTATTTGGCCCCAGTGAGTTGATCAAGGAGGTTGTCGATTCTGGGAATCGGGTACCGGTTCCAGAATGTGATTTTATTCAGATCCCAGTAATCAATGCAAAGTCGTCGGGTCTCGTCTTTCTTCTGCACCAGTACAATTGGGCTCCCACAAGGAGATGACATGGGATGGATGAGCCCCTTGTGGAGCAGTTCTTGGATCTACCTCTTGATCCCCTCGTTTTCTAATAGAGAGTGGTCGTAGAGTGGACCATTGGGTAGCGGTGTGCCTGGGGTCAAATCGATGGGATGCTTGACCTGAGGTAGGAGAGGAAAATATATTTGAGTATTCCTCCACGACCTTATCCACTTGCTTTTGTTTTATGTAGAGATCGGTCATGGAGGCTCTAGATGTGGTTTTGATCTTTATCTTACTCTAGGAGCGAACCATGAAGAAGACAAATTTCCCAGTCTAAGAGATGACCTTCTTGCATTGCTTGGTAGAGAACAAGGAAATATCACTAAGAAGGACTACCTCGGGTATCATGTACAATTTCCTATTCAAAGTAATAATAACACTAATAGGCCTAGACTCATATATAGCATGACGTTTCCATAAATAATTTTGTCCCAAAAGAACATTAAAAAATTCGAGAGGAGCAACATCACACAATACCTCATCTTTGAAGGGCTTGATGTCGTATGACAGTCGACATTGTTGGCTAACACGAAGATCACTTCCTTGGCGGAGCCATCCAATGGTGTAGGGTTGAGGGTGAAACGTTGTTGGCAGTGCCAGCCACTTGATGACCTATGTTGAGATAAGTTTCTTCTGGCTACCATTATTAATGATGAAGTACAGTGGGGTGCCTTTTACCCACATCATCGAACAGAAAAGGTGCTCACCTTCTTCTGGCTTGTATGGTTCACCAAGTTGGAGCTTGGTGGTAGCAACGGTGGCACTGGGTTCCGCATCAATGATCTGTCTTCCCCTTTCTAGTTCTGACTTAGAGTCAGAACCTGCATCTGATTCATAGGCCTTCACTTTAGCCACTAGCGGCTTCTTTGAGCGGTAATCAGCAGTGTTATGCCAAGGGCTCTTCTGGAAGCAACACCACTTCTCGGTATCCTTCTTTGTCTTTTCAGTGTCCTTCATTGTCTTTTCGGTGTCCTTATTTGCTTGCGGCTTGGACTAGTGATATTTTTCATATTTTCTCTATCCTTTGTTCTATAATTTGGGGCCTCCCTTTCATGGTTTTTGCTGCGAGGGGTTCCAAGGCCCAAATTGTCGGGTCTTTTATTTGAGCTTCTGCTCGATTTTGATGGCATATCGATAGGCCGTGCCCAAGAACAAGATGTCCAGAAATTCCATTTTGTTCTGGATGTATCTATGTAGAGCACCGTGATACTTGAGAACTAGATTTCGCTCTGAATCTTTGATACCCAGCTTGGTGCGCAGGGTATGGCAGATATTTGTGAAATATGGCATTGCTTGGTCTCTTTCTTGCCGCAATGTGGTCCATTTGGTATACAAGTCATCATAACTTCCGACAGGGTAGTATTGTTCCTTAATAGCATCCCTGAAATATTCCCAGGTGGTCGTGACTATAAATAATGAGGGTTCCTTTGTTTCCTTTTTCTCACAAAATGTTTCCCATCAATCTTTGACATGGGGAATAGCTTTGAGAAGCACAAAAGTAATTTTTTCTCTGTTTGAAAAGTTATGGAACGAAAAATACACTTCTATTAGATTCAAACACTTGTCTACAGCATATGTTTCTATATGACCTTAAAATATAGGAATATAGAAGTTTATTTGTACCTTTAAGGGGGAGGCGCCTCCGCTCGAGGAAGATGCGTCGCCTATTGGTAGCCGCCGAAGAATTTGCATGAAACTATCCATCATCTCGTTCCTATTTTGTGTGAGGGATTCCTCAAGCAACATTTTGAAAGGATCTCTTGTCCTATCATATTTATTTTCTCTTTCCATGAGAGGTCGCTTGGGCATGCGTGTTCTTTTTTCCTCAAGAGAAACAAGCTCGAGACCCAATTCTTTGTACCCTGACCTCATTGGGGACATGCATTAAGAAAACAAAAAGAAGACCACTCTGATACCACTGATCCGGATTTTATGAGAAGAACGAAATGAATACAGATTATTAAAATATGCTTAACATAGAATAACAGAGATACAATAAAATTGGTTTTCTATTCAATAAGAAAATAAGTTGAAACTATAAAATGCAGCGGAAAACAAGCTTGTTGGAATGGTGGCGGCTTATCTTTGAGAAGAGATGTGACGGTTGTGTTCATTCGCAAGAAGATGATTACAATCAGTCTCTAAAGGCCTTTTTACAATAAACAGGAATGTCAAAAACCCTAGACATCCAGAAACCTAGCCCTAGGAGATGAAGCGCCTATGTGGGCCATGTTTGGGTAAGTTAGTACATCAAACTCACAGGGTCGTAACTTTTGCATACGATATCCATTGTAGGCTCACGATAGCCCATTGGAAAGGTATATCCAAGGACTACACATTTTGTTTCTATTTATCAAATGTCATTTTCAATTGTGATGAGCCCTAAAAACGTTGTTTAGGGCCTCAAAACGGCCCCGCAAGTCAGAGACCCAAAAACTAGGAAAAAAACTGTCAAACTGAAAAACTGCCAAAATGAACCAGTTTAAATAGGTAGGAGGCCACCGAAATCCATCTGGATCATTCCTCCCCCCTCAAGAAGTAATTTTCTCCTTTGCATTGAGTTCCCCCATCATATGAGGAAATTGTTGTTGAATTTGGCCCCGTGTGAGACATTTTCCTTGGTGCAGGAGTTGCCCTACTTTGACAATTTGATAAAGTTAGATCCTTTACTGTCGGGTTCCCTTGATCTGTGTGTCTACAATATGATCATTGGATTCCTATTTCATGCATTCAGGGTTTAGCTCTATTGGTGTCAACTGCTCTGCTATCTCTGAGGTGTCCAATATTGGTGGGAAATATGGTCGAAGGAGAAGACTGAGTGCAGGCCAAGGAAAGGGGGAATGTTGAGCACAAAATCATTGTCACCCATAGCCTTGGTGATGGTGTATGGCCCATACCAAAGTGAGTGAAGATTTCAATGCGGCCCTGTAAGGCATTCTTTCTGCAAGTGCAGCCAAAATTTTTTGCCCACCTGAAACTTATTGGCACCTCGTGTTGATCATGGCATTGCTTGTACTTGGCATTGGTCTTCTGTAAAATATATTGAACCTATTGGAGGATGTGATAGATCCTCTCAATGAACCGGGTGGCTTTGTCATCTTCTAGTGGAGCAGGAGATGATTCTTTCGAGGTGTTCGCCATGGGTAGTGCAATATCCATGGGGCCCAATGGTTGGAATCCCAACCCCAGCTGAAAGGGGTTGTGGCCAGTTGATCTATGCATGGATCGGTTGTAGCTATGTTGGACATAAGGAATACTCTCATCCCATGTATGGGGGTGCTTGGAATTATACATGCGCAGGATATGTACGATCGTCCAATTGACGACCTTAGCTTGTCCATCTGTCTGGGGGTGGAAGGCAGTGGATTTGATGAGATTTGTATCCAGTAGTGACCAGAGGCTCGACCAAAACCTGTTGAGGAATCGATTGTCCTGATATGAGACAATGGTTTGTGGGATCACAAAGTGTAGCCAGATGTGTTCAAAGAATAGCTTGGCAGTGGACTCTGTGGTGATTTTCTTCTTGCGGGGGGCCAGAATCGCCATCTTTGAAAAGCGATCAACAACCACAAAAAAATAGTCATTTCCCCTCTTGGTGGATGGGAGGCATGACATGTAGTCCATTGAGTTGGATTCCCATGGCTTGAAAGGAGTCGTAAGAGGGGTGTACAGGCTATGTTTCTTAGTGGTCAGTTTGGCAATAGCGCAGGCAGTGCAGGCCGTGATATACTTGCCGACATCCTGTCGAAGTTTTTGCCAGTAGAAATGTTTTTGTATCACTTCCACTACCTTTTCGATGCCAAAGTTTCATGCCACCCAACTGTAGTGAGCTTCCCAAATCAGCTTCACGCTCTTGCTTGATGGAATGCAGATATGGCCCATACGGCAAAACAGCCCATCCTGAAGATGGAAATTAGCGACCATTGAGTTTTCTCCCAACATTTTTTAGGTGGTGGAGAAGTCAGGATCTATCTCATAGAGGTGGGGCCATCCAGAGGTCTCATGGCCACAAGAGTCTAGCACCGTGGTGAGTATAGCAATTGGAGTTCGACTGAGGAAATCAACAACTCGGTTGGTACTTCATGTTTTATACTTGATGTTGAGGTGGAACTGTTGTAAGTATGTGGACCACTTCTGATGGTGGTCATTCTACAATTTGTCTTGGGTCTGCATGAACTATAGTGGCTTGTGATCAATGTGGATGACTGTCTCCTTCCCAAGAATGTAATGTCTCCACTGGCGACAGGATTTCACAATGGAGCACATTTATTTGTCGCAAGTAGGGTACTTATGGACAACATCTTATAGTGTCTCACTATGATACGCCAAGGGGTGGTCGTGTTGAGTGAGAATGGCACCCACAACATAGTCTGAAGCATCTGTCTCAATATCAAATGGATTTTGTAGGTTCGGTAATGAAATCATTGGGGATGAGCACAAACGCTACTTCAAGTCATTGAATTTTTGTTGTTGGGACAGGTCCCACACAAATTTTGCCTTACCTCCACCCCTAGTTACTTAGCTGAGGGCCCATTCGATATAAGAGAATCTCAACACGAGCCTGCGATAGAAATTGGCAAGGCCCAAGAAGATCTAAAGCTCAGTGAGTGTGGTTGGGGATGGCCAGTCACAGATGACCCAGATCTTGGTTGGATCCACATGCACACCATGTTGATCAAAAATGTAGCCTAAGTAATGGACCTTGTCCATGCCGAAGGAGCATTTTTCCATGTTTGCATATAGTTTGTGTTGTCGTAGGGTGTGCAGAACCTGTTGAATATGTTGCAAGTGTTCCACCCAAGTCTTGTTGTAGATGAGGATGTTATCCAGATACACCACTACAAAATTATTGGTGAAAGTCCATAGGATGTCGTCCATCATCCTCATAAACGTTGCTGGAGAATTTTTCAAACCAAAGGGCATGATCAACCATTCAAAAATACCTTCTTTTGACTTGAAGATGATCTTCCATACATCTGTATGTTTTATTGGGACCTGGTGGTAGCCAAACTTCAGATCAATCTTACTGAAGTATTTGGGCTCTATGAGTTGATCAAGGAGGTCGTTGATTCATGGAATTGGTTCCCGGTTCTAGACTGTGATTTTATTCAGGGTTCGGTAATTAATGCAGAGTCACCAAGTCTCATCTTTCTTCTGCACCAGTATGATTTGGATCCCGCAAGGTGATGAGATGGGATGGATGTGCCCCTTGTAGAGAAATTCTTGGATATACCTCTTGATCTCCTCATTTTCTAATGGAGAGAAGAAGTAGACCGACCCATTGGGTAGCGGTGTACCTGGGGTCAGATCGATGGGATGCTTGACCTGGAAGTGCAGAGGTACCCCGGTAGGAGAGGAGAAGATATATGAGTATTCTTCCACAACCTTATCCACTTGCTTCTATTTTTTGGAGAGATTGGTCATGAAGGCCTTGAATGTGGTTGTGATCTTTCACTTACTTTGAGAGTGAATCATGAAGAAGACAAATTTCCTGGTCTGATAGATGACCTTCCTGCATTGCTTGGAAGATATCAACGAAATAGAACTAGGAGGGACTACCTCGGGTATCCTGTACAATTTCATGTTCAAAGTAATAATAACACTATGAGGCCTAGACTCATATACAACATGACATTTCCATAAATAAGGTTGTCCTGAAAGAACATTAAAAACTTTGAGAGGAGCAACATCACACAATACCTCGTCTTTGAAGGTATTGATGTCGTACGACAATCGACACTGTTGGCTGACATAGAGATCGCTTTCTTGGAGGAGCCATCAAATGGTGTAGAGATGAGGGTGTGGCGTTGTCGACAGGGCTAGTCGCTTGATGACCTATGTTGAGATGAGGTTCTTTTGGCTACCGCTATCAATGATGAAGTGCAGCGGGGTGCATTTTACCCACATATGCAAATGGAAAAGGCGCTCACCTTCTTCTGGCTCGTCTGGTTCACCAGGTTGGAGCTTGGTGGTAGAAACAGTGGCATTGGGTTCCACGTCAATTATTTGTCTTCCCCTTTTTGGTTCTGACTTAGAGTCAGAACCTACATCTGATTCGGAGGCTTTCACTTTGGCCAACAACAACTGCTTTGAGCGACAATCAGCAATTTTATGCCAAGGGCTCTTATGGAAGTCACACCACTTCCCAGTATCCTTCTTTTTATTTTCGGTGTCCTTCTTTGCTTATGGCTTAGACTGGTTGTCTTGATACTGTCCATCTTTTCTATGTCCTTTTTTCTTTAGGTTTGGGCCGCCCTTTCATGGTTTTTGCTGTGAGGGGTTCCTAGGCCCAAATTGTTGTGTCTTTTGTTTGAGCTTCTGTTCAATTTTGATGGCATATCGATACACCATGCCCAAGGACAAGATGTCCAGAAATTTCATTTTGGTCTGGATGTATCTATCTAGAGCACTGCGATACTTGAGAATTAGATGTCTCTCTAACTCTTTGATACCCAGCTTGGTGTGCAGGGTATGGAAGATATTTGTGAAATCTGGCACTGCTTGGTCTCTTTCTTCCCGTAGTGTGGTCCATTTGGTATACAAGTCATCATAACTTCCGACAAGGTAGTATTGTTCCTTAATAGCATCCCTGAAGGATTCCCAGGTGGATATGACTATAAATAATGAGGGTTCCTCTGTTTCCTTTTGCTCACAGAAAGTTTCCCACCACTCTTTGACATGGGGAACGACTTTGAGGAGCACAAAAGTAATTTTTTTCTCTATTTGAAAAGTTATGGACATAAAAATACCCTTCTAGTAGATTCAACCACTTGTCTATAGCATTTGTTTCTATCTTACTTTCAAATATAGGAATATAGAAGTTGATTTGTACCTTGAAGGTAGCGGCACCTCCGATTGAGGAAGATGTGTCTCTTGTTGCTGGCCGCCGAAGGATTTGCGTGAAACTATCCATCTTCTCATTCCTCTGTTGCATGAGGGCTTCCTCAAGAAACATTTTGAAAGGATCTCTTGTCCCATCATATTTATTTTCTCTTGCCATGAGCGGTCGATTGGGCATGCGAGAGTTTTTTTCCTTAAGAGAAACAAGCTCGAGACCCAATTCTTTGTACCCTAACCCCATTGGGGAAATGCATTAAGAAGATAAGGAGAAGACCGCTATGATACCATTGATCCATATTTTATGAACAGAATGAAATGAATACAGATTATTAAAATATGATTAACACAGAATAACATAGATACAGTAAATTTGGTTTTCTATTCAATAAGGAAATAAGCTGAAACTATAAATGCAGCAAAAAACAACCTCGCTGGAATGGTGGTGGCTTATCTCTGAGAAGAGATGTGATGGTTGTGCTCATTCGCAAGAATATGATTACAATCAGGATCTTAAGGCCTTTTTACAATAAACAGGAAATTCAAAAACCCTAGACATCCAAAAACCTAACCCTAGGAGATGAAGCGCCAAAATTCATGGGGGCCCCGTTTGGGTAAGAAGTCATGTGGGCCCCGTTTGGGTAAGTTAGTACATCAACTTCCCGTGGTCGTAACTTTTGCATACGATCTCCGTTTTAGGCGCACGATATCTCATTGGAAAGGTCTATCCAAGGAATACACATTTTGTTGTTATTTATCAAAGGTCATTTTATATTGTGGTGAGCCTTAAAAACGTTGTTTAGGGCCTCAAAACGGCTCCACAAGTTAGGGACCCGAAAACTAGGAAAAAAAATGCCAAACTGGAAAACTGTGAAAATGAACTAGTTGAAATAGGTGGGAGGCCACCGACATCCATCTGGATCAATCCTCCCCCCTTAGGAAGAAATGGTCTCCATTGCATTGATTTCCCCCATCAGATGAGGAAATTGTTGTTGAATTTGGCCCCGGGTGACCCACTTTCCTTGGTTCAGGAGCTACCATGCTTTGACAACTCGATAAAGTTGGATATTTTGTTGTCAGGTTCCCTTGATCTGTGTGTCCGCAATATGATCACTGGATGTCTGTTGTATGCAGTCAGGGTTGAGATATGTTGGTGTCAACTACTCTGCTATCTCTGAGGTGTCCAATAATGGTGGGAAATATGGCCGAAGGAGAGCCACATTGAAGACTGGGTGCAGGCCAAGGAAAGGGGGAATGTTAAGCGCAAAAATATTGTCATCCACATCCTTGGTGATGGTGTTTGGCCCATACCAAAGTGGGCGAATCTTCCGATGGGGCCCTGTAAGGCGTTCTTTCTACAAATGCAACCAAACTTTGTCACCCACCTGAAACTTATGTGGCACCCGGTGTTGATCATGGAATTGTTTGTACTTGGCATTGGACTTCTGTAAAATATCATAAACATGTTGGTGGATGTGATGGATCCGCTCAATGAACCAGGTGGCTTTGTCATCTTCTGGTGGAGCAGGAGACGAGTCGTCTAAGGTGTTCACCAGGGGTAGTGCAACATCCATGGGGCCCAATGGTTGGAATCCCAACCCCATCTGAAAGGGGTTGTGCCCAGTTGAGCTATGCAGGGCTCGGTTGTAGCTATGATGGATATAGGGAAGACTCTCATCCCATGTTCGAGGGTTCTTGGAATTGTACATGCATAGGTTATGTATGATCATTTGATTGATGACCTTAGTTTAGCCATCTGTCTGGAGGTGGAAGGCAATGGATTTGCTGAGCTTGGTATCCAATAGTGACCATAGGATTGACCAAAATGTGTTGAGGAACTGACTGTCCCGATCTGAGACAATGGTTTTTTGGATCCCAAAGTGTACCCAGACGTGTTCAAAGAAGAGCTTGGCAGTGGCCTCTATAGTGATGTTGTTCTTGCAGGCGGCCAGAATCTCCATCTTGGAAAAGCAATCAACAAACACAAAAACACAGTCATTTCCCCTCTTGGTGGACGGGAGGCATGACATGTAGTCTATGTAGATGGATTCCCATGGCTTGTCAGGAGTATGAATAGGGGTGTATAGGCCTTGTTTCTTAGTGGTTGGTTTGGAAATAGTGCAAGTGGTGAAGGATATTATATACTTGCTGACATCCTATCGAATTTTCGGCTAGTAGAAATGTTTTTGCAGCACTGCCACTGTTGTTTCGATGCCAAAGTGTCCTGCCACCTGGTTGTAGTGAGCTTCCCAAATCATCTTCGTGTGCTTGCTTGATGGAATGCAGAGATGGCCCAGACGGCACAACAACGCATTCTGAAGATGGAAATTAGTGAGCATTGAGTTTGCTCCCAACATTTGGTAGGTGGTGGAGAAGTCAAGGTCTTTCTCATAGAGGTGGGGCCATCTAGAGGTCCCATGGCCACAAGAGTCTAGCACCATGGTGAGTGCCATGAATGGAGGTCGGCTGAGGTAATCATCAACTCGGTTGGTACTTCCTGTTGTATACTTGATGTTGAGGTGGAATTGTTGTAAGTATGTGGACCACTTCTGATGGCGTCCATTCTGCAATTTTCCTTGGGTCTGCATGAACTGTAGTGGCTTGTGATCAGTGTGGATGACTATCTCCTTCCCGAGAATGTAATGTCTCCACTGGAGACAAGATTGCATTTGATAGTTCTCACTATGATACGCCATGGGGTGGCCATGTTGAGTGAGAATGATGCCCATAGCATAGTCTGAAGCATCTATCTCGATCTTAAAGGGATGTTGCAGGTTCGGTAATGAAAGCACTGTGGATGAGCACAAACGCTACTTCAAGTCATCAAATTCTTGTTGTTGGGATGGGCCCCACACAAATTTTACCTTACCGCCACCCCTGGTTACTTGAATGAGGGACCATGTGATATGAGAGAATCCCAACACAAACCTGTGATAGAAATTGGTGAGGCCCAAGAAGCTCTGTAGCTCAGTGAGTGTGGTTGGGGCTAGCCAGTCACGAATGGCCCAGATCTTGGTTGGATCCATATGCACACCATGATGATCAACAATGTAGCCTAAGTAATGGACCTTGTCCATGTCGAAGGATCATTTTTCCAAGTTTTCATATAATTTGTGTTGTCGCAAGGTGTGCAGAACCTACTAAATATGTTGCAAGTGGTCCACCCAAGTCTTGTTGTAGATGAGGATGTCATCCAGATACACCACTACAAAATAATTGGTGAAAGTTCGCAGGATATCGTCCATCATCCTCATAAAAATTATTGGAGAATTTGCCAAACCAAAGGGCAAGACCAACGATTCAAAAAGGCCTTGTTTTGACTCGAAGACAATCTTCCATACATCTGTATGTTCTATTGGGACCTGGTGGTAGCCAGAATTCATATCAATATTACTGAAGTATTTGGCCCCCATGATTTGATCAAGGAGGTCATCAATTTGGGGAATCGAGTACTGGTTCTGGACTGCGATTTTATTCAGGGCCCGGTAATCAATGCAGAGTTGGCAGGTCCCATCTTTCTTCTGCACTAGTATGATTGGGCTCCCACAAGGTGATGATATGGGAAGGATGTGCCCCTTGTGGAGAAGTTCTTGGATCTGCCTCTTGATCTCCTCATTTTCTAACAAAGAGCGACAGTATACCGGCTCATTGGGTAGCAGTGTGCCTGGGATCAGATCGATGGGATGCTTGACCTGGTAGTGCAGAGGTACCCTGATAGAAGAGGAGAAGATATATGAGTATTCTTCCATGACCTTATCCACTTGCTTCTATTGTGTGTAGATATCAGTCGCAGAGGCCCTGGAAGTGGCTACGATATTTTGCTTACTCTGAGAGAGAATCACGAAGAAGACAAATTTCCCTGTTTGATAGATGACCTTCCTACGTTGCTTGGCAGAGATCAAGGAAATATAATTAGGAGGGACTGCCTCGGGTATCCTGTACAATTTCCTATTCAAAGTAATAATAACACTATGAGGCCTAGACTCATATACAACATGACATTTCCATAAATAAGGTTGTCCCAAAAGAACATTACAAACTTCGAGAGGAGAAACATCACACAATACCTCATCTTTGAAGATCTTGATGTCGTACAATAGTTGACATTGTTGGCTAATGCAAAGATCATTTCCTTGGCGAAGCCATCTAATGGTTTAGGGTTGAGGGTGCGGCGTTGTCGGCAGGGCTAGCCGCTTGGAGACCTCTTTTGAGATGAGGTTCTTCTAGCTACCTCTATCAACGATGAAGTGCAGCAGGGTGCCTTTTACCCACATCTACAAATAGAAAAGGCGATCTCCTTCTTCTGGTTTGTTTGGTTCACCAGGCTGGAGCTTGGTGGTGGAAACGGTGGCACTAGGTTCCACATCAATGATCCATCTTCCCCTTTCTAGTTTTGACTCAGAGTCAGAACCTGCATCTGATTTAGAGGCTTTCACTTCGGCCACCAGCTACCGCTTTGAGTAGCAATTAGCAATGTTATTCCATGGGCTCTTATGGAAGTCGCACCACTTCACGGTATCCTTCTTTGTCTTTATGGTGTCCTTATTTTCTTGTGGCTTGGACTGGTTGTCCTGATACTATCCATATTTTCTTTGTCCTTTATTCTGTAGGTTAGGGCCACCCTTTCCTGGTTTTTTCTGTGAGGGGTTACCAGGCCCAAATTGTCGTGTCTTTTGTTTGAGCTTCTTCTCGATTTTGACGGCATATCGATAGGCTACACCCAAGAAAGAGATTTCCATAAATTCCATTTCGTTCTGGATGTATCTATGCAAATCAGTGCAATAATTGAGCACCATATGTCACTCTGAATCTTTGATACCCAACTTGGCGCGCAAGGTATGGAAGATATTTTTGAAATCCGGCACTGCTTGGTCTCTTTCTTACCGCAGTGTGGTCCATTTGGTATACAAGTCTTCATAACTTTTGATAGGGTAGTATTGTTCCTTAATAGTATCCCTGAAGGATTCTTAGGTGGTCGCGAATGTAAATAATGAGGGTTCATTTGTTTCATTTTGCTCAAAGAAAGTTTCCCACCAATCTTTGACATGGGGAATGGCTTTGAGGAGTGCAAAAGTAGTTTTTCTCTATTTGAAAAATTATGGACAGAAAAATACCATTCTAGTAGATTCAACCACGTGTCTACAGCATATGTGTCTATCTGACCTTCAAATATAGTAATATCGAAGCTGATTTTTACCTTGAAGGGGGCGGCACCTCCGCTCAAGGAAGATGCGTCGCCTGTTGGTAGACGTCGAAGGATTTGCGCAAAGCTATCCATCATCTCGTTCCTCTGTTGCGTGAGGGATTCCTCAAGCAACATTTTGAAAGGATCTCATGTCCCATCATATTTGTTTTCTCCTTCCATGAGAGGTCACTTGGGTGTGCGAGAGATTTTGTCCTCAAGAGAAACAATCTCGAGACCCAATTCTTTGTACCCTGACCTCGTTGGGGACATGCATTAAGACAACAATGAGAAGACCGCTCTGATACCACTGATCTAGATTTTATGAGCAGAACGAAATGAATACAAATTATTAAAAGATGCTTAACACAGAATAATAGAGATACAGTAAAATTGGTTTTCTATTTAATAAGGAAATAAGATGAAACTATAAAATGCAGCGACAAACAAGTTGTTGGAATGCTGGTGACTTATCTCTGAGAAGAGATGTTATGGTTGTGCTCATTCATAAGAAGATGATTAAAATCAGGCTTTGAAGGCCTTTTTACATTAAACAGGAATGTCAAAAACCCTAGACATCGAAAAACCTAACCCTAGGAGATGAAGCGCCAAAAGTCATGTGGGCCCCGTTTGGGTAAGTTAGTACATCAACTTCCCAGGGTTGTAACTTTTGTATATGATCTTCGTTTTAGGCGCATGATATTCCATTGGAAAGGTCTATCTGAGGACTACACATTTTGTTGTTATTTATCAAAGGTTATTATTAGTGTGGTGAGCCCTAAAAACATTGTTTAGGGCCTCAAAATGGCCCCACAAGTTAGGGACCCGAAAACTAGGAAAAAAACTGCCGAACTGGAAAACTGCCAAAATGAACCAATTGGAATAGGTGGGAGGCCACCGAAATCCATCTGGATCACATACCCATGAAACATCGTAGTGTTGTAGTTTCTCACAATATTAATGGATTTGGACTAGCTGAGAACCGATGTCACTTTCCATAATTGGATCTGCAAGAATCCTTTAAGCATTCTTCCTCTAGACTACAAGGGGATGATATAAGGATAGAAGATACATTTCTCAAAAGGCACCACCAGGATCCAAGAATATGTCGATGACTGCCAAAATGATCCCCTCCAAAACACATCTAAATGTTTTTTGTCAAGCACATTAAATGTGCAAAGGTGTTCACTATCGATATCCGTCAATGGAATCTCTATGTCTCATGCTTATCACCAACAAACAAAATAGTTCCCTCCAGAATCCTGACACTCAAAGGTTGTCCTCGAAACTGGTACATAAGAATTTCTCCGAATAGAATGATGAAGAAATCTATAAAATAGCATTTGTGGTAAAATTTGCATTCAACGAGGCTATTGCACTTGGGAATAATGAGAAAGTAGTTATCATAGAAGATAATAAAGAAAAGCAATATAAATGAGACGGAAGGTACTATGAAACAAAAAAAAAAAACAGTAATCTCTGAAATCATAAGGAGAAGCGATTGAGGATGCATAAAAAGTTATTATAAACTTCGCCAAACCTACCCAAATCAGTTGCGGGGATGACCTTTGATGCAAATCGGAGGAGTTCATTCAAAATCATCTGATGCACATATGAGGGTGGGTGTGGGGGATATGTTTTCTCCTATTAATCCCCACACCCCCACACCCACACCCACCCTCATATATGTTTTCTCTATTATTCCCCCCATCCTCATATGAGGGTGGGGGGAATAATAGGGAAATATTAGAGAAAATGTATAATTTAGGGGGGCGGGGAAATATTAGAGAAAATGTATAATTTATTATAAATTTTATCTAATATTTCTCCCCCCCCCCCCACCCTCATACATCAGAGGAGTTCCCATCAAGATTCACATCAAAGGAGTTCCCATCAACTCCTTCGAAACCTAAAACGTTCTGTTTTGTAAAACGACCATAACGTTTGACTCAGATGTCCATTTTGTGTGTTCTTTATACTGTTGGAAAGGTATTTTCGAGCTCTACAAATTTTTATTTATGGGTTTTCAATATGAATATCTGGTATCTTGTTGACATCCCAGGAGAACGTAGCGCCTCAATCATGAGTAGATGAACCAGGAATTGAATCCAAGGAAGTTGACTTGATATTTAAATAATTTAATGCCTCAGTTATATGTGTTCTAATGATTATTCATGATATTTTATTTGAATTTACTGTCATCTATTGTATGTTTAGTGGTACCAGGTACCAAGAAGAGGATGGTCGCACTCAGCATTCTCGTGATACAATCTACAGTTAAAGGTGGTGAAGGAGAAATAACGAAAGATGTAGCAGTGATAGAGGAGTAGCAAATAAAATCGCAGGCAAATGGATGAAGAGAAGGCCTAGAAATTCCATGATGATCGACTTTCAAACCTATTTGATGAAGATGTTCCCATGCCTAGGTCAGTCTTCATGATGCGCGAGGCACATATGGCCAAAATCCATGACATCCCACCAGCGCTAAAAGACGAATTCAAATTGTAACTATTATATTTGTTTCTCATTATTACAAAGGGAATAAGACAAACATTGGAAGTTGAAAGGCCAACGGTCACATTGAACCTCATTAAATACTAAAATTATACCCAAAGAAGGGGATTTTGGCTCTTCAAACATTATAGACTTCAGAACTATTTTGGGAATACAATGTCAACTAAAATTGGAGAGATTTCCTTAGAGTTTTTATGTACTATTGTTGAAGCTGTTGTTATGTAGAAGCCCTCAGGGCCAACTTTTGACAGGGAGAAGGACTCGCATGTGTTGTTGTTTTGTTGCGAACTATTTCAAGAAGAATTTTTGTTGTTCACATGGGTTGTAAGAACATGATTGTTTATGGACTATTCTAATGAAATATATGTTTTCTTGCGGTATTTTCACTCTTTCTTATATTACATGTCCTGAGCGAATGAGTTATGAATGTATGAAGAAATATGACTTAGACTTTTCTTGTTATAGACATGTATGCATGCGTTTCTAGTTGTGTGCCTTCATGACAGCTATTTGATTGGGGTTTATACATACTTTAGTTTCATTACAACTTATTTTGTTAATATAGTTCCCTCCTAGCTAGGATAGGATAGATTAGAAATATATTAGACATGCATTTACATAGTCTTCATCTACATATTCTACTTGCATAACCATCCATCACTCACCATCATCAGTGGACCAAGATGCAACCAGTAAAACCAAACCAACAATGGTTCTCGGACCAAAATCTAGATGGGTTCCCTATTCCAAATGGTGAGAGGTCTAATTGGGACTTCTTATCGGGGGTAACCCCTTACTGTTGTGGGATGATTTTGGACTCATCAATAGAAAGGTAATCCTTTTAGTGTTACAGGGCACAATCCTTCGTTTGGGAGCTCATAAATGTTATATCCTAACTTTCCCAATAATGCAACGTCTTTTATAGTAGATACATGTTCAGAAGTTCCAAATTGTGATCTCTAACTTAATTCCTGGCTTGTGATAATAAGGTGAAGGATTGAAGCGAGAAAAATATTCTTTCGAGCCTTTTAAAAAGGTTTATGCACATGGGTTTCTTATGAAATTAGAGACAAACCAAACTCATGTCAAACTTCAAGTTCAAAACAAAGCAAAATGTATTATTCAAAAGCATAAAATTCCTATGTAAAAGAAACTAGAAGTAAAGTAAGTTATCATGAAACAAAAAAAAAAACCTAATAGAATATATGTTGGCTTTATTTAAAAGCATAAACCAAAATAAGACAAAATCTTATTCTAAAAGAAAGAATGAAAATAAAGATATGTTACTTCTACCCTAACCTATACTATCTCAACAAATGTTATGTAAAGTAATAAATACAATATGGTCATTTAGTTACCTCAATATCTATCGGGGTATCATGGCATCATGTAGGTGAATGCAACTAAGGTATCACATAATGTTTAATGGAAATAATTAAAACATTATGAAGTTGTTCCAAAGAAAAAAGCATTAGATACTTACTGGTTTGAGGAAATATTCAAGCAAAAGATAACTCCAAGAAATATCCAATAATATCATCAAAACCTTTTGGCAATGTGAGAGTATTGTAAAGGAATCCAAATATAAGTGATTTACCCATTCCTGGAGATTAACTTGCGACTCTGAAGCAAATCTAGATGGCAATGCCTCTTGGATCAACTCGTTGTTTCCTTTATCATGCATGATGATGGGTTGTCTATTTGTAGTTGTTCCTCCATGGAGATCTAAAAATTATTTGGGTACATCATGCTATATCTCCTCTACCATTAGCCTATGTTAATATAAATTAGTAGTTCCAGAGTGTAGAAGTTCAATGAATGATATATCGATGCTCAAAATCATTTCTAAAAAAAAAAAAAACATAATCATCAAAAACATGGTTTTTCATGTTCAACTTTTGTTTCATTAAGTTCAATGAAAACACAATTTCTTCTTTTCTTCTAGTCGAGTATAATATTGAGAGAATTTCCTGGAAGAAGACTAGTTCATAGAATCCTTTTTGTTTTTAAGAATATGACGCGTAATCTTAAATTGGATTAAGATTCCCAAATGTAGAAAATTTCCCTTCATCATCGAACTTCAAATTTGACAAGAGATCAAATGTCCTTTTTGGTATGCCACTTGAGGGTATCAGAAGATTCAAAGGGTGATCCCATATAGAAATATCAAGAGAAGCTTGTCATGAGGCCCTCCTTCTAGTACCAATTTTTTTGATGGGTCAAAATGACCCTGGTCAACAACAGCGGTTACACCTATTGAAAAGTCCCAAGTATACCTCACACTGTTTGGAATAGGAAACCATCCGGATTCTAGTCCGATATCCATTACTGATTTTGGGGTTTACTAGTTACGGCCTAGTCCACTATTTATGGTTTTCTAAAATAAAGAATGTTTTTTTTAAACATGAACGGTTATAATTTTTATTATAAAAGTGGTTGAGCTAAGGAAAAAATAGCCATGGAGTACCAAAATGCAAGATGCTTAGATGTTTCCAACAAAGGAAAAATTGTCCCAATTTTCAGAGAGCATCTTGAATTATCAAAGTTTACAAAAATATTACTGCTAACCTTCCATGTGTATACTTTTACATATGAAGAGAGTAAATACAAAAATTTGCACTACATATAAACATTCTTAACTAATTTTTGTAAATGTGTTGAACCTGCACATAATAGATCTAGCTAGAAAATACCACACACATTTGCAGAGAGAAATTGAGAGAGAAGAAGCAAGAGAGAAGAAATGGAAGAATTCTCATTAACCGTAATGAATAATGAATCATTTACACATGATATACTTTGTATAACTCAACCAATGCACACTGGAGGAGAAGTCAATGCTCCATAGTGGTGGTATAGAGTGATCTAGACACACACCAGTAGTAACAGAAGTAAACTGCCACCTAGTCTAGTCTCTCAGGAAGTTACGGGAGTGAACTACCACCTAGTTGAGTTAACTAGTCTACCAGTCTTCAGTTAATTGACTGAAATAGAGTGAAGTGAGGAGAAGATCATGGAATCATGGGTAATGTGCAAGTCTAGTGATGATACTAAGGCTAATGCACATTACTTGGTGATGATCCCAATGTTGCATGGTGACAAAACCAATGCAGCATCTAGACTCAACTCAACAAGTCAAACTGAAGTGAAAACTGAAGATAATATTCTCCCTAGAGGAATATTCTTCCTAAAATATCGGAGACTGGATAATGACTAATAAACAAGAAAAAACCTTAGGAAAAAGAAATCCTAGGTGTGTGTGAAGTAACTCCAACACCCTCCCTGAACATCACTATGGTTAAAATAAAGAATGGATCCCGATAACGAGGCCATGCTAGGTACCCAAATACAAAAGATACACTGAAATAAAATGAGGAAAGTGGNGTAAAATGTATGTAAAAAGAAGAACTACAGTTGCTAGGCAACTATGTCCTTCACTCCAAGACGACTTTACAGATAATGGAACTTATGCTTAGTAAAGGTCTTGGTGAAGATGTATGTCGTCTGTTCTGCTAAAGGACAGAATTGTAGGTTGATGATCCCCTTGTGTACTAAGTATCAGATATAGTGCAGGTGGATCTCGATCTGCTTCATCCGCTGCCTCTGAAATGGATCTCTACATAACTTCATAGTGCTCTGGTTGTCACACTAGATGATGATCGGTCGATGAAACTGAATTCCCAACTCAGTGAGAAAATGTTGTAGCCACATAGCCTTAATGGTTATGTTAACTACCCCTCTATACTCTTCCTCGGCTGAAGATAGAGAAATAGCAATGTTGAAATATTATAACTGCAAAGAGTATTTTATTTATTATTGAGTTATTATTCATTAGATCAATCCCCTTTTGTGGATTGATCATGTCGGGTATTGTAACTGACCAAATGCCCTTTTGCAGATTGGTCAAACCCTAAATATATTATGAAAATTGAGAAGTCGGCCCCCAGGCCATTTAAAGTGGTTTTAACCACTCATAAGACAAGTTGGTCCTGCCCAGTGAAGAGACACATTTCCAGCACCTGTCAGTTTGTACAAATAAAGGAAGACAACGCCTCATTTGATCACTCACTCATTTGTTCACTCAGTGCGCAAGTTTGGTAGTTGCAGTTGGAGAAGAAGGAAGAGAGAGGTGCATTACTCAGTACAGGATATTCTCTAGTGTTTAGTTTATTGTCTTGGCATTGTATTAGCTATATATATTAAGGAAGTTTTTGTTGGGTTTTCTCCCCCATGAGGGTTTCCCAGGATAAATCTTGTGTATCTTGTGATTGTGTTTCTCTCGGTGATCCTATATATGCTATGGTTATCTAGTAAATTGAAAAGAAACCTAATAATAGATGAAACCTTAACATGGTATCAGAGCTAAGCTAAAGAGAGCATCTTTCACTAGATAAAGAAAAACGTCATTGTTGTCGTACAAGAAAATTAGGGCTTTTTATTGAAGAGGAATTTCAGCCTAAAAATCTTCTAGAAAAGTGTGCCCTATCCTAGGTAACTCTATAGCACCTTCAACACACTTTTTTAGTGGGTAGAACTCTCGAAAAGTGAAACCCTAGTTTTCACCGGTGCCAGAAAATCAGGAAACTAGAACCAGTACCAGAAGTACCAATCCAGAATTCCATTGGTCAAGTTTGAAGGAGAAAAATTTGGATTTTCTGAAATCTAACTGCACCAGGATACTCGCCTCAGCCAAACGCACCTCCTGGTAAGTACAAAATTAAATTTTGAGCATTTTCAATTTTTGGTCATTTTCCTAGCTCTAGGTAAAGATGTCGGCAAGCACTAAGCTTGTTGACAAGCTAGAAGGTGTGGAAAACTTTTGTGCCTAGAAATATAGGATTGCGCTCATTCTTGAAGAGAATGACCTAGCAAGATTCATTAAAGAAGATGTACCAGAACCTACTGATGTTGCAGATAAAGCAAAACACCAAAAGGACACAATTAGGGCGAAGAGAATCATTGCAGATTATATTAAAGATCACTTGATTCCTCAAGTGGCTTCAAATAAGACTCCAAAAGAAATGTTTGATGCCCTAACCAAATTGTATGAGGGAAAGACCATTAATCGAAAGATGAATCTAAGAACTCAACTCAAAAGTAAAAGGATGCATAAAGGAGAAACAATTCAGGAATACTTCTCCAGAATATCACAATTCAAATAATAGCTAGAAGTAATTGATGATACTATAGATCAAGATGAAATTATAATGACAGCCCTTAATGGTATCATAAGACCTTGGGATGCATTCATCTAAATTATTTGTTCCAGAAAGGAGAAACTACACTTTGATAGTCTTTGGGAAGAATGTGTTCAAGAAGAAGAAAGAGTAGCTGACCAAGAAGCATTACTATCAAGAGATGAATATCAAGCCCTAGCTACTCATACTAAAGGAGAATGAAAGAGGTCTTACTTCTATAAATAAACTCATAAGGAGTCTTACCCCCCAAACAAATTCATACATAAAGAATCTCACCCACCAAGGAGATTCTAGAAGTTTCAGAAAGGTCAAAGAAGATAAAAAGATTTCTCATCTTACCAACGTTATCATTATGACAAGATGGGACATATTGCTAAGAATTGTCCAGCTATACAAGAATAATACAAGAAGAGAAACAAGAGGCACCATGCCCATACAGTTGAAGATGAAGAGCCACCCACAAAGATGATAAAAGAACATATTGAAGACTATGTCTTAATCTCTTCCCTCTCAAGATCAATATCACCTAGTGAGGACACTTGGCTCATAGACAGTGGTGCTTCCAAGCCCATGATAGGTCAAAGAGACATTCTCTCTTTCCTTATAGAAAAGAAGTTTCCCCAGAAAGTTACACTTGGAGATGATTATCAATACCCTATCAAAGGAGTAGGAGAATCAAATTACAAACTTGATTCAGGGACCCCAATGAAGATGAAGGATGTACTATATGTATCAAGTTTGACAAAGAACTTACTTTCTATCTCAACTTTAGAGCATAAAGGCTTCAAAATTGATTTCATATATGGAGAAGTTCTTATGTGGCCCAAAGGAAAAATCATGGAAGAAGAAATTGTTATTGGAAAAGAATAAGGTGGCTTGTATAAGCTAAAGGGTCACTCAGAAGCAGCCTTGAGAAATTCCATTGAGAATTCATGTTAACTTTGGCATAGAAGACTAGCTGACCTCAACTACAAGGCATTACCATATGTAAGCAAGGTAGTCACAGGTCTACCAGAATTCAAGGTTGACCATGAAGGTGTGTGCAACGGATGTGCACAAGGAAAGAACATCAAGAACCCTTTCACAAAGAGAGATAGTAAAGCAAAAGGAGTCTTAGAGATCATTCACTCATATGTATGTGGCCCAATGCCATCAACCTCCATCAGTGAGTATGTGTATTATGTGTCTTTTATTGATGATTGTTCTCGCAAAACCTAGGTTTACCTTTTGAAATCAAAAGATGAAGTGTTCAGTAAATTCAAGGAATTCAAAGCCTTGATAGAGAATCTCTCTAAAACAAAGATCAAGATACTCAAGTCAGATAATGGAGGATAATACACTTCAAAAGAGTCTGCAAACTTTTTCAAAGATGTCGGGATCAAGAGGGAGCTCACCACTCCCTACAATCCTCAACAAAATGGTCTAGCAGAAAGAAAAAATAGAACTATAATGGAAGCAATAAAGATTATGATCCATGATCAAGATCTTCCAATGCACTTATGGGTAGAATCAGCAAAAACAACAATATATGTACAAAACCGATTGTCCCATAGTGCACTTGGGTTCAATACCCCTGAAGATATTTTTTATGGAAAGAAGCTAGAAGTAAGCCATATCAAAATATCTGGATGTCCAATATTTGTACACATTCCGAAAGAGAAGAGAACCAAGTTGGATCCTTCGGGAAAGAAGGGAATATTTGTTGGATACTATGAGGTCTCCAAGGCCTTCAGAGTTTATATACCAGGTTACCATCATATTGATATCAGCAGGGATGTAACCTTTGATGAAGATGCAGCACTCAAGAAATCAAGAATATGTCAGCTTGAAGAAGTATATGAAGAAGAACATGTGGTTCCCAGAGTTGTAGAACCAGTGAGGGAAGTCATAACTTCCCCTGATGAGGATATTCTAGAAGATCATGACATAATAGAATCTCAAGAACCTCCCTAGATGATGATCTCCCACAAGAGAAAGCTAGCATGGGCAAGGGAACTTATTCAAGATGGAGAGAAGTATGGTTCCCCTGAAGGAACCATGAGACAAGTCAAGAAACCCAAGACATTCTCTAGTTATATGGCTTTGATGTGTGATCTCTTAGAGAAGAAGCCTACTTGCTTTGAAGAAGCCATTCAGAAGAAATAATGGGCAGATGCCATGACAGAAGAATACCAATCCATTATAAAGAATGGTGTATGGGAAATAATTCCCACACCGAAGAGTAAAGATGTGGTATCTTCCAAATGGATTTTCAAAATAAAACATGTTGTTGAAGGAAGTATTGAGAAATATAAAGCAAGGTTTGTTGCTTGTGGATTTTCTCAAAAGGAAGGAATTGACTATGAAGAGATGTTTGCTCATGTAGTCAAATACACTTCAATCAAAACCATCATAGCTCTTACAGCTAAGATGAAGTGGAAGTTACACCAGATGGACGTGAAAACAACTTTCTTGAATAGTGTTATTGAAGAAGAAGTGTATATAGAACAACCTCAAGGGTTTGAAGTTGAAGATAGGAAGACTCATGCCTGTAAGTTGAAAAGGCACTATATGGATTGAAGAAATCTCTTAGCACTTGGTATGGAAGGATCGACAATTTCCTAATGAGCCTGGAATTTACCAAGATTAAAGTTGATTCTAACCTTTACTTCAAGGTTATGAATGATGAGACTGTTATATTGTTTTTGTATGTGGATGACTTATTCTTAACTGGAGAAGAAAATCTCATCATTGATTGTAAGAAGAAGCTCGCTGCAAAATTTGAGATGAAAGACCTTGGTCTAATGCACTATTTTTTAGGTCTTAGGTCTAGCAGAGCCCAAAGAAGATCTTCCTTAACCAGGGGAAGTATGTAGTTGAAATACTGGAGAGATTTGATATGTTGGAGTGAAAATCCATGAATACACTCATGGAAACAAAGTTGAAGCTCTTGGTTGACACTTCGTCGGAATTGATTGATGCTATGATGTACAGATAGATCATTGGAACGTTGATGTATCTGATGAACACCATGCCAGATTTATTTTTTGTTGTGAACACCTTGAGTCTATTTCTGGTAGAGCCCAGACGTGTTCACCTAGTTGTTGTAAACATGTGATGAGGTACCTTAAGGGTACATTAGATTGTGGTCTCAGCTATAATGGAGATCATGACTTCAGACTGAGTGGTTAGACCGATTCAAATTGGGTTGGAAGTGCCTCTGATAGAAATATCACTTCGGGATGTTGTTTTAGTCTGGGGTCATCCATGATCCCATGGCACAGTAGAAAGAAATCAAGCATTTCTCTCAGCACAACAGAAGCATAATACGTTGTTGAATGTTCCACTAGTTGTGAAGCCATATGGCTTCAGAAGTTGTTGACAGGTCTATTCGATCTGGAGATGGAAGCAACTATGATCCTATGTGATAACCAGAGTTGCATAAAGATGACAGAGAACCATATGTTCCATGACAAGTCAAAATACATAGAGATCTGATATCATTACATCTATGATATGGTGCAGAGAGGAGCCATAAACATCCATTATGTTGGCATGGATGAACATGTTGTTGATGTGTTGACCAAGCCTCTATCTCGTGTAAATTTTTAGCACTTTCGAGATAATCTTGGTGTAGTCTGAAATGACCTCCCTTGAAAGGGGGACTAGTGTTGATGCCAGCCTAGTTCTAAAGATTTCCATCTTTGTGCTGATGTTGTTGTGATTCTAGCCTCGTGTTGAAGATTTACAGCTTCGTGTTGATGTTGTTGTGATGCCAGCCTCGTGCTGAATATTTCCATCTTCATGCTAATGTTGTTGTGATGCCAGCCTTGTGTTGAAGATTTCCATCTTAGTGTTGATGTTGTTGAGATGCCAGCCTCGTGCTAAATATTTCCAGCTTCGTATTGTAGTTGTTGAGATGTCAGCTTTGTGCTGAAGATTTCTTGCCTAGTGTTGATGTTGATGATGCTCCAACCTTTGGGTTTTGATTCAATTGTTGTTGTTGATTCTCCAGCCTTCATGTTGTGATGTTTTTGTTGTTGATGATGCTCCAGCCTTCGTGTTGTGATACTATTGTTGTTGATGTTGTATCAGCCTTGTGTTGTTATTAATGATGATAATGTATTAGTGTTATACTAATCCATGTTGATGCCATTCCAGCTCCCTATTGTAGATAATGATATTGATGATGAGAAAAAAATTCGATGATTTATAGATATGCCAGTCAGTGGTCCAGATGTTGTTGATGTTGTTTCCCTCTCTCTCTCCTGATGTTGTTGTAGAATACCCTTCTTGTTAAGGGGGAGTGTTGAAATATTGTAACTGCAAAGAGTATTCTATTTATTGTTGAGTTATTATTCATTAGATCAATCCCCTTTTGTGGATTGATCATGTCGGGCATTGTAATTGACCAAATCCCCTTTTGAAGATTGGTCAAACCCTAAATATATTATGCAAATTGAGAAGTCGACCCCCAAGCCATTTAAAGTGGTTTTAACCACTCAGAAGATAAGTCGGCCCTACCCAGTGAAGAGACACCTTTCGAGCACCTGCCAGTTTGTATAAATAAAGGAAGTTAGCGCCTCGTTTGATCACTCACTCATTCACTCACTTAGTGCACAAGTTTGGTAGCTGCAGTTGGATAAGAAGGAACAGAGAGGCGCATTGCTCAGTAAAGGATATTCTCTAGTGTTTTGTTTATTGTCTTGGCATTGTATTGGTTATCTATATTAAGGAAGTTTTTGTTGGGTTTTCTCCCCCATGAGGGTTTCCCATGATAAATGTTGTGTATCTTGTGATTGTGTTTCTCTCAATGATCCTATCTATGCTATGGTTATCTAGTAAATTTAAAAGAAACCTAATGATATTTTAAACCTTAACAAGCAGCCTGCTTCTTGCTCAACCAACAGATAGGCCCAGAACCAAGACTAAGTGAGTAACCAGATGTGGACTTGTGATCAATGTTATTGCCAACCCAATCAAAATCAGTGAACCTGATGAGATATAATGTAGAGTCTGTTTCATAATGAATCCCAAAGGTGATGGTGCCCTGTACATATCGAATGATATGTTTTGCAGCCTTTCAATGTGGCTCATGTGACTCTTACATCAACCTAAAAACTGCACCAACTACATAGGAGAGGTCTAGTCTGAGGTGTGTGAGATACAACAAGCTCCCCACTAGTTGTTTGTATAGTGTGATGTCAACCAGTGGAGTGTCCCTTCCATCCTCAAGTTTGACTACTAATAGGAATGGAGTCAGAGAAAACTTGTACTATGTCATGTGAATTATATCAAGGAGATATCGTGCATACTTGGCCTGAGACAGTTTGATGCCTAGTGTATCCTGACTGATCTCGAATCCAAGGAAGAAGTGTAGTGGACCCATGTCCGTCATCAAAAAATTGAACTCATGTAGAATCCTCTTGACTACAACAATCACTAAAGTCGAGCAATCGGTGATCAGCAAATCATCAACATACAGAACTAAGAGTAGAAGTGAATCAACCGTCCTGAGCATGTAGACATTCAAGTCTTATTTACAACATACAATTTTTTGTGACAATAGGTAGGAGTCCATCTTGGCATACCATGCCCACGGATCCTACTTGAGGCCATAAAGAGACTTCCTCAGTCGACAGACCAAAGATGAATCCTGCATAAATCCCTAGGGCTACTCCAAATAGATCTCCTCAGAGAGATCACCATGAAGAAATGCATTCTTCACGTCCATATGATGGACTTCCCATCCCTTAGCCGACACAATGGAAAGGGCCAAACATATGGAATCCATCTTCGCTACTAGAGCGAAGGTCTCATCATAGTCAATTCCATGCACCTGTTGAAATCCTTTGGCAACAAGCTTGGCTTTGTATCTGCTATTATGTCCATCCATTGCATTCTTGGTTCTATAGAGCCATCTGTATTTGACAAGTTTCCTTCCAGAAGGAAGGGGAACCAAATCCCAAGTCTGGTTCTAGAGGAGGGATTTGTACTCCTCTTGCATGGCATATTCCCAAAAGGGATTTCCAGTAGCCTCACCATAAGAATATGGATCTAAAGACTGAACCAAGAAAATATTCCTGGAGGGAAATGGTTCAGTGGAAGTGAGTGAAACAGGAGGCTCCTCGAAATCAAATCGAGTCCTCCTAGTATCGGTTGTATCACCAACAAGATCCCCTGCATCCTGAAGAGTAGTTTTTTCCCACTTGGGCCTCTACTCTGGCTCTGCATATGCATATGGATGCTCTGACTCTGCATCTAACTATATTGACTATGTATCTGGATCATCTAATTCCTCTGAATTAGAACTCTCGTCTGAAGAATATTCAGCATGTGCATGCTCATCATCTCAGACAGGTGGAAGAATGAAGGTGTCTGCATGCAGCTGTTGAGGTACATGCGACACACTTTCCTCGAATTGGACACTTCACTCAATGATGAGCCGGTCTGAGGCAAGATCAATAATTATGTATCCCTTCACACCGTCAGGGTATCCAACAAAAATACACTCAATGCTCTATGGATCAAATGCCTTCCTCTTTTCAGAGGGAATCTGGGCCCATACATGTGAACCAAAAATATGAAAGTGGGTCACTTATGGTTTAAGGCCGCTCCAAGCCTCGTAGGGGGTCTTATCCTTGAAAGATCTATGGGGAGATTTGTTTTGGATGTAGGTTGCACAATTAAGTGCTTCGGCCCATAGTCTATGTGGTAGTGACTTTGCATGTAGCATCCAATACGCCATATCTTTTAGAGATTTTTTTTTCCGCTTAGCAACTTTGTTTTGTTGCGGAGTATAGGGAACTGTGTGTTGCAACTGTATCCATGCCTCATGAAAAAAATTCTGGATCTCGTGATTGACATACTCTCCCCCATTATCATTTCGGAGGACTTTGATTTTATTTCCTGACTGTGTCTCAACCAGGGCTTTGAAATCTTTGAGGTGTTGAAAGATCTCAGATTTTTGCCTGAGAAAGTAAATCCATGTGAAACATGAAAAATCATCAACAAAAATGAGAACAAACCTTTCTTTGTTGATTCATGGATGCATAAAATGACCCATGAGGTCACTATGGATCAGATCTAAAGGAGAGGAAGCTCTATGAGTCTTTCCTTTGTCGAATTTCTCTTGAGGGTGTTTTCCAAGAACACATCCCTCACAGATTCCTTTGGAGAAATGAATGTATGGTATACCATCAACCAATATTTTCTTGCTAAGTTGTTTCATATATCTGAAATTAAAATTCCCAAACCTTTTGTGCCATATCCTACTACTTTCATCAACATGGGTAAGCAGTAAAGCAGAATCTTGTTCAATAAATTCAGAAAATGTATACAATCTAGATTGATGATTTACGTCATCGGTAGCAACCCTGGAATTGGTTTGCATGTCATATATGTCCACTTCATTTGGTGTGAATATGACTTTCTTTCTGGTGTCAGAATTATTCATATGATACACAGAAAGAACATTGACGAAAATTTTGGGAACGTGCAACACATTCTCGAAGCTTATGTTGGTGAGTTCAATCATTCCTTTCTCAGTGACCTCGACTGGAGAGTTGTCCCCCATCAGAATAGGAGGACCTTTGCATGAATCCAATGAAGAATAGACTACTTTTTTGGCATCCATATGATGTGATGCTCCTGAATCTACAATCCAAGCATCGGGAGAGGAGTTGATGGCAATCAAGGCATGGCTAGAATTGCCTTTCTTGGGATTTTGATCTTCTCGCTTCTTCTTCTTGGCACCCTCGGGGATGCGATCTCCAAGGTTGTTTTGTTGAAGTATTTGAGTCATTCTATCTATTTTTTTCTACATGCATGTGTATTCTTGATGGAATCCTTTATGGCAGTATGTGCATTTCTCCCCTTTTCTTCCCTTTCCACCTTTGGATCCGGAGGCATCGATGAAGGGTTTTGAGTACCCTTCCTTCTTCAGATTTGCATGAGATTTCATTTTGTATTTGTCTTTAAATTTATGATATTGATGGCTTCCATATTTCACAGTAAGTGCATGTGCCTTTCGGCCTTTGATTTTTCCCATGTTGATGAGCTTGGTTTTCTCTTGTGTCGGGGATTCGATAAATTCCTCAAGAGAAGGCATCTTCTAGGTGGCTTCGGAGGTGAATTTGACTAAATGGAATGTGGATACGAACACAGAGAATTCAGGACCAATCTTGGAGAGAATGGTGGGAATCGTTTGTTTCTCCTCCTGAGATTTATCAACCCCGCAAGCTTTGAGTTGCGACAGTAAATCCTTGAATTTTGTAAAGAAATCTTGGAGATTTTCGAAGATTTTTGGATCCAATGTGAGAAATTCCACCTCGAGCATGTGTCCCCTTATCTCATCCCATTTTCCAAAGATCCCTTCCAAGGTGGTCCAAGCTTAATTGGGGGTTTTATAGAAAGATATGTGAAAAAGGAGATCAAGAGAGATGAGACTGCAAATTGTTCTGAATGCTTCATCCATTCGATTTAGATACTTGGATTTTTCTATGGATGATGTCAGTTTTGTGTTTATATTCAAGGTTAACCTGTACAATCCTCTGGTTCAGATATGTATGATTATTCTCTCCTTCCATGCAAAGTAATTGTAAGGTGTAAGAATGAATTCTTTTGGGAATTCCATTTTTTCGTTGTCTTCAATCTTTGGTACCTGGAAAAAAATTTGGTGTAGCTTTTGCTTAGCAGCATGTCAACTATGATACCATGTAATGTGTTGAACCTACACATAATATATCTAGCTAGAAAATACCACACACATTTGACGAGATAAATTGAGAGAGAAGAAGCAAGAGAGAAAGAATGGAAGAATTCTCATTAACCGTAATGAATAATGAATAATTTACACATGATATACTATGTATAACTCAACCAATGTGCACTGGAGGAGAGGCCAATGCGCCATAGTGGTGGTCTAGAGTGATCTGGACACACACCAACAGTTACGGGATTAAACTTCCACCTAGTCTAGTCTCTCAGGCAGTTACGAGAGTGAACTGCCACCTAGTTGAGTTAACTAGTCTATCAGTCTTCAGTTAACTAACTGAAATAGAGTGAAATGAGGAGAAGATCAGGGAATCATGGGTAATGCACAATTCTGGTGATGATACCAAGGATAATTCACATTTCCTGGTGATGATCCCAATGTTTCATGGTGACAAAACCAATGCAACATCTAGACTCAACTCAACTAATCAAACTAAAGTGAAAACTGAAGAGAATATTCTCCCTAGAGGAATGTTCTTCCTAAAATATAGGAGACTGGATAATGACTAATAAACAAGGAAAAAACTTAGGAAAAATAAATCCTAGGTGTGTGTGAAGTAACTCCAACAAACTCTATATCTACCATAGTCGGAGAATCCTCCACTAGCACTGGTGTTGAGTCTGGTCAGAGTCATTGTGATTGAATGACTTCGCAAGAGGCCATCGATCCCACTGAGGGAGGTGAATTTGGATGAGTTGGAGCTTCATGGAGCATGTTATGTCCTTGTCTTTGAAGAGAGCGGAATTGGGCTGCGTGTTTTTTAACTTCTCTCATAATAATAATTTCTTTGTTGTGATGCTCCTCACATTCTTGAAAATGTTGTTGCAACTAGGCGTTGGAAGCTCTAAGGTTGTCCAAATGTTGTTGTTGTAGCTTTGAGTTATCCTCTAATTTTTCCATCTTACACTATACACAGTCGCACGGGGGGGATTGTGATGCCACATAATTGGAATTAATCGGGGTTCTGCAAATCGAAATTGTGTATAGAAGTTGAAGTTATGGATCTGAAAAAGAAGGTTGGTGCTAGATAAGTCTCCAACAAATGCATTGTCAATACCCAGATAAAAAACATGTCCCAATATCACCACATGCTCTAAGGGAATGTATGGAATTATTACCGAGAGAGGGAGGTTAATTCTCTTTGTACTCACGACGGAGGAATGAATTCCCATGCTCATGCGAAAATTGACACAGAAATGGCCGAAAGCCATGAAACTGTTGCGTCTGGAGTGGAATGAAAATAAAATCCCATATGTCGACATTGAGATGATGCAACAAACTTTAAATCGCCCCATGCAAGGAGGATTGGACAAGTATTATTGAGGTAGTGGGTCTCGCGGGACGGTGATAGAGAGAACACCAGATGTCAAATTTACTCTTAATGCTCCATTAATATGAGCACAAGGGGGAAGTGGGGTCACGTCCCTCCCATAACCAAAAATATTTTCCATTGTACCTTTGATCCCACCTTTGCTCATTATTCTTTGAGAAATGTTATTGTTTGTATGCATTAAACTATGGTAGGTGGATTGTATGTGACTCTCCATTGATTCGAGCTTCCCCTTGCTTCAATTTTCTTGCAAATTTGGCTTGAGTGTCTGCTTGTCCATTTAGACCTCAAAGAATGTGAAAATATTCCACACCTTAAAAAAAATTCCCCTCATTATGTATTATGTTTCAAATTCCTTACAAATTTGTTTGCAATTGTTTGCTAATTTGGCGCAGGCACTTTATGATCATCTTGAAATCTCCCATGACAAGGACTCACATAGATGGATGTTCCTCAATTAGTGCCATACCCATGTAGATGGATAGGATCTCAACATGAGTATTTTTGTAGTTCCCAAACCCCACGCATAATCTACTACCTTTTGTACTTCGAGGTAAAAATTACCCCCCCCCTCACATGTCACCCCTTAAAATAACAAACGTTATGCAACTAATATAAGATGCAAATGAATGCATCCAAACATGAATAAGAGTAACTAGGAAGAAATCACAAAACCACACATGTTATTGTTAATGACCCATGAATTAGTTCGCTAAGAATAAATACAAGAATATAAGTAAATGATTGCAAACCTAGAACAATCCATCATTAAAACAACCATTTGCATTCCTATACATACAGATTCAGACAAATAGTTATAGAGAATAGAAATAAGAATGCAACAACTACACATAAGAATAATCTACAATGTGAGATACATTCTTACACAACTCCAACATTGAAAAAAAACAATAGAATAGTCCATAGCACATATATAAATAAAAGAGCAGAGAAGTCGGATCTTTGTGGATGTAGCCCCAAGAGGGGGTGAACCACGGTAAACCTTGTGTTATGTGTGATTGTTAATGAATGCTTTTACTATTATGTTAATCATTATCTCAAGAATGAATGGTTAAAACTAGTTATAACAACATGCATACCTAGGTTTAAAGATGAATGAATCCTATAGGTAGATGAATGATTAATGATGATGATGTATACGGAAAAGAAGCCAACCATGATCCCCACTCATTCCTAGACTGCAAACACCTGAGTATTGCAGTCTCCCATAAAATTTATCTTGGGTGAGACTGCATTGTGCATCCTATGCGCAGCGTTGACTTTTGGTTTACCAAGGGGGCAATATTTTTTAGGGTTTTGTTGGAAACCTATTTGAGATCAGAACCTGGGTCAGCCTAAAATACCAACAAATGGTTATGCTGCCAGCTGGAACTGCATAGGATTGAGTAGATGGGATCTGTGGAAGAAAAGCATGAAGGATTAAAGTATAGAATGGAATGTTCAGGCCATGGAATCCAACGAAGGTGGATATTGAAAGATGGTTGAGGACAAAAGAAATCGAATTTGCACAGAAGGACAACAGAAACCCTAAGTTGACACCATGCAAATATCTCCACAAATACGTGTTTGGCGACTTGCATGAGGTATTTTTCTGCGATTTCCGACATCTATTGCAGGAGTGGCTATTAAGGTTGAAGTACAACCACCCTACAAATCACATCAGACAACTAGAGTGGCATCATGTGGAGATCGTTCAGTTACAACAAGTTAATAACAAATTCACGCGCACAGTATATTTCTAGTTAAACAGTATTGTTGTGGGGTTTATCACTGAATTCATAGTAGATACAGTGAAGTCCTACACTGTTGCAGAGTAGGATTTTTTGAAAGGACCCAGAGGTAGGCACATCAGATTTTTGTATACTTCAATCAAGATTTTATTGTATGACAAAGGGATGATGACCGTGGAATCAGACAACTAAACTTCCCTACGCACATGGGGGAAGGGGGGAAGCAATGACAGGAGGTTGAGATATGGACAGGGAGATGGATAAGGGAAAGAAGAAGGAAGTCATGGACCCAATCATGATGGAAGAGGACCAGATAAAGAAGATAATGGAAAAAGTTGGAAAGACACGCAGAAGAAGACCTTACCAATATAATATGAATAACAAGAAGAGAGTTATAGCCGACAGAGAGGGCTTAGTGAGAAATGAAGAAGAGGTAGAGGATATATGGGTTGTGGATAATGTTGAGGAAATATTGTGTGCAACATACAAAAGGAAAACAAGAAGTCCAAGGTTAGGAACAGAAGGCAGAACTCTAATCTAGATCACCGTCATTGTGGAACCTACAACCCCATGTGTGACTAATACACCCGAAAGAAAATGACCATTTAGACAACTAAATTTTAATGGAAGAAGAGCAACATGACAGGGGTCCAATAAAGGAAAATCAACTGGGGGAGTAAGTTCATGAAGTAATAGTCAATTATCTACACTGCGCGGAGGCAATAGTTCATCACAGTTCAAAATGGCAGGACAAGATCCCACGATCAGATTACCAGAATTTCAGGGAGAGGCATCATAGGACCCTGAAAAGCATTTATTCATCTGTGAGAATATCTGGGAAGCAAAGAAGATCACATATGAGGATACAAATCTCGCGCAGTTATCTATCACACTAAGAGACCACAAGTTGGACTAGTACATGAGCCTGGATGTAAATAGTCCACGGGGAGTACCAAAGAGAATCACAGACGTGAAAAAACTATTAATAAACGAGTTTCAGAAGCCAAGATCAAAAGACCAGTACATGAATGAAATGATTTAAATCAAGGATAAACTAGGTGAGTTTGTTTGGGATATTGATCATAGGTTCAAACATTTGAAAGGTAAGTTGAAATATGCAATTACTGACATGCAACATAGGTACTTATTTATGAACTCATTGTTACCACACTTGAAGTATCCTTTGAGACAACAGAAGTTCCAAAATTAGGAAGAGGCTCTACAAGAAGCCCTGCAAATGGAAGAGAACCAGTATCAACAGATAGATCTAGCAATAGAGGAGCTGAAGGAGGATTTGAATAATATGACATTTCAACTTAACCAGAGTAAGGGAAAAGAGAAAAGAGAAGTTGTTTGGTGTACACTATGCAAGACAGAAGGACATCATAAGAACGAATGTCCAACTTTTGCGCAGTACTTGGAAACATAGGTGTTGAACCCATTGCCAAAAGGAGGACCATGGTGCAATAATTTAAAGATGCATGGGTATGATCCATATCATTATCCAATGATGCAGAAGTATAAGACAGTACCAAAAATTTCATATTGCAATCTTTGCAAATTAGTGGGTCATGATGATAAATATTGTAGAACGCTAGAACTAATGAGAGAAAGAACTTCAAAAACATATAGGGTGCAAGAAGAGATGATGACATGGAAAGATGCACCTCAATTCAGCCAAGTTCCACCACCATACAACCATATGCACCCATAGTACAACAATACGCAATCGCAGTACAACAACGTGCAACCATAGTATAACCCCATGAAGTATAACCAAGTACCCCAATACAACGCACTGCGAGGAGATCGAGGTGGATACGGAGGTGGAGGACGAAGCAGAGGAGGATATGGAAAAGGCATAAGACTAGTAGTGTGCCACAACTTCCAACAACTAGGACATTATGCAATGGATTGTCCACTTCCACCAAAGAAATGTATGTACTTTCATGCAACAGACCATGACATAGAAAATAGCCCAACACTCTTGGGAAAAATTCAGGAAAAAAGGAACCAAAACAACCAGAATGTCCAGTGGATTTTTGTAGAAGACAGGGATGATGGGGAAACCATCAATATAGTCACTTGAGGAGGATTCAAGACATGAGCTGATGTAGAAAAACAAGATCCAACTCAACACCAATGGGTCAAGAAAAAAACTGAGCCACGGAAGCAGTTTGACACGCAGAAAGAAAAGGAAAGATTAAGGAAGCCAGACAAGAGCTTCTCAAACAAAATGTTACATCTACATCAGTTGCGCAACAAACTCAAGATCCACCAATGTATGATATGTCATCTTCAATGGACCATACCAGTAAAGGACAACCTTTAGAGAAAGTAAGTACCATAAAGACTTTTTTGCAATCCTGTGTTAAGTTATTGAATGATCCATCATCTATTAAGGTCTTACCAAATCTGCTAGAAAGATGCAACATAGAGGTAAAAGGGAAGTTAGAGCAAAAAACAAACAATCATCCCCATACATGAAGAAGGACAAGCAGATAATTCAGACTAAATGCCAACATTGGGGATTTCAACATGGGAGATATTATACTGGATTTAGGCTATGAAGTAAATGTATTGCCTAAGAAGACATGGAAGTGTATGGGAGAACTCACATTAGGCTATTCACCTATCTAGTTGAAACTAGAAAATCAACACAGAGTGTTACCAATTGGAAGTATTCAAGTTGTGACAGTAGATTTGGATGGAGTGCACACTATGGCATATTTTGAAGTGATAGAGATAGTATATGGCACAACACCTTACCCATCATTACTTGGATTAGATTGGGAATTTGAAAACCAGACCATGATCAACCTGAAGACAAGGAAAATAAATTTTGAATCAGGGGAATATAGATTTATTTCACCATTGGATCCTTCAGAAGGAGAAAGGTTTATAGAGGCGACTTGTTTGGACCTGGAAAAAATAAACCAGTTGTACAGAAACATAATGTGAGAAGAGTATTATGTCAAACCAACTTCAGATAGGGTACTCAATTGGAGAAGCATTACATCATGTGCTTCGGACTCAGACATAGGTTTGGAGAATTGGCAGCAGAGACTACATGAAGTCTCCATAAGAAGGTGTGCAAGAATAGACTGCGCAGTAAGATGGCCGGGTACAGAGATAAGGGAACCTCCCAGTTTTCATGGGCTAAATGACTTAGAGGAATTCTTAAAAGAATATGAAAAGAAGGTTTTGGAAAATCAGAGGCTCCTAGCCCTAGATATTTCACTCAAGGAAACACCTGCAAGATGGTGGGGTGTGCACAAAGAAACAATTCAGGACTGGCATCATTGTAAACGACTAATGCGCATTAGATTTGGTGTAGAACAGGGGAGAAATTAAGTGTAGAAGTATGATGGGAGAAGAACACGAGTTGAACACTTGGAGAAGTGTAGAACATAATGGAAATGACACCACCAAAGGAATGGACTCATCACTTTATTCATACATTGGAAGGGATCCCAGGGAACTAATACATAGACTAGGAGATGCGCAGAGGCATTACAAAATGGACAAGATTACAAAAGAATTTTGTAGTAACCTTCTCATTCAAGCATGAGAACCCCAACATTGATTGAGCGTTGAAGTTGATAAGGGGAGTGATATTTTTTTATGAAACAGAGGTCAAAATCATGACAGAATATCAACAACAGAACAGAGAGACGGTCAAATAGTTACTCTCATGTTATCATGTCGAAGAGGAAGCACCAGATGAAGATGATCCACACAACATTTAGATCACCGAGATTGAAGGAGAGAGAGAGGTGGAAGGTCCATATCTGGAGTCAGAGGCATTTGCTGCTAATCAAAGTTAATAAATTTAACATTGGGACGAACAACAATCCTAAAATGGCAATTATTGGAGACTACTGGGATGAGCAAACATTATAAAGGATAACAAAGTTACTACGTGAATACAGTGACTTGTTTCCAACAACCTTTACAGAGATGAAAGGCAGAGCAGGGGAGCTAGGTGAGATGAAGATAGCCCTCAAAATTGAGGCTAGACCTGTCAAACAGAGACCTTACAGGTCGAATCCAGTGTATAAGTAGAAAGTGGAAAGTAGAAATTGACAAAATGTTGGATGCTTGCATTATAGAACCAGTAGAGGAATCTGAATGGATCATTCCCATGGTAGTCTAGGAAAAGAAGCAAGGTGGGGTAAGGATTTTTGTTGATTTGAGGAAACTCAATTATTCTTGTTTACTTGACCCTTTCCCTACCCCTTTTACAGATGAGGTCTTGGAGAATGTGGGAGGCCAGAAAGTATATTCATTCACAAATGGATTCTCATGTTACCATCAGATCAAAATAGCTCTAGAGGACAGGTATAAGACTACTTTTTCTACAGAATGGGGATCCTACCATTATACATTCATTCCCTTTGGATTGAAGAATGCGCCAGCTATATTTTCAAGGGTAGTCATAGCTGCTTTTAAGGAATTCATACATCAGTTTCTAGAAGTATATCTGGATGACTAGATTGTGTATAGTCTTTTGAAAGACCATGTAGAAGTTTTAAGACTAATGTTGGAAAGATACAGACAATGCCAAATATCATTAAACATCAAGAAATGCATTTTTGGTACACCTCTTGGGATATTGTTGGGACATATAGTGTGAAAACAGGGCTTACTGGTTGACCCTACTAAGATTGTAGTCATTGTGAATTTACCACCACCAAAGTCAGTGCGCCAATTAAGAGCCACACTTGGACATACATGCTACTACAGGAAGTTTATAAAGGGGTATGTGTAGATTATTGCACCAATGGAAAAAATGTTAAAGAAGGACACCATATTTCAATGGAATGAGGATTTTTAGGAAGGATTGGACACTCTAAAGGAAAAGATGGTGACAACACCTATATTAGTATTTTCAGATTGGGAAAAGACATTTCATGTGCATGTAGATGCATCAGCAATAGCACTTGGAGCAATTTTGGCGCAACCATGAGAAGGGGACTTAGACCATCCTATAGATTTTGCTAGCAAGAAGTTGTCAAAATCGGAGCAAAATTACAACACCACAGATAGAGAATGCCTAGCCATGGTAGATGCACTTCATAAACTCATACACTATTTATTGGGTAAACATTTAAAAATGTTCACAAATCATTATGCCCTCAAATATCTAGTCAACAAGCCAGTGTTGGGGGGGTGGATCTATAGATGGTTGTGTTGGCAGCCCTACACAATTTTTCTATTTAAACAAGAAATAACATTTGATGTACCTGCCTTCACCTCGATCTTGTGAACATTATCGTTTTGAGATGATTACTGGATTAGCAAATTTGTTCATTAATTCTTTATTATTGCGTTTTCGTTTTGTTTTATGTTTGATTCATGACTGAAAGCATGAATCAAACATGAAAACCTAGATTGGTGTTATATTTTCCTTAGAAGGCACTCTTTAGAAGGTCATCATGTTTATATCAAATCCAAACCCAATGTTGGAATGACCTATTTTCGATATTTTGGATTTATTTTTTTAATATAGTTATTGTATGGTTCGATGGTTTATATTCAATTTTATGAAGAGCCTTTTTGATATATTTGATAACCCCTTGCAAATTCAATAGTCATGTTAATAGTCATAACAATCAATGCACACCTGTTGTACTCTTGTCCTTAGTGCACCTTGCTGGCACAACGTATTAACAAGCCATTCATTACAGGAATAGGGTTTCGACTATGTATGTATGGCTCTCATTACAAGGAATGGTATAGCATTATGATCAAATCCTTGGTGTTTACTCCCACTATCTGTGTTATGATAACACACAGGCTTTGTTATGGTCGTTTCTCCATTATCCATTCGGATTTTTTCCTGTTGCTCCTACCATTCAAACATAAAACTATCCAGAGTAATATCTGTTGCATTCTGGCTACATTTGTCATGGCACCTGTAATGCGAATCCAACCAAATGACTCTAAGTTTTTTGTTTAAAAAAAACCGTAATTGCATGCCAGAGACACGTTTTTGTGGGAGCAATTCTGAGCAAACCGTTATGAATTGGTCCAAACCCTTTAAAACCCATTTCGTAAATGGGGTCATTTATCTTTTATGAGGACGGTTTTTTCAAAAACCATACAGTTTCAGAGATACATCTCGTTCTTTGGAGGGAAATTTTTCATAATTTCTTTTGCGGCTAAGGTAAGTGTTTTTGTTTTTTTTCTTATTTTTGCTAAGAGATTCAAGCCTGTTGATGGTTTTTTTGGGGGTTTCAAGTTATATTTGCCCTTTTTATCTATATATGATCCTGTGTAAGATATCTAGGCGTTTATCAGAAGCAGATTTTAAATCCTCGGTCTTGGTCTTATTAAAATTTTGTTGTCGTTGCATTTTGCTCAGATTGGGGATACCTGGGAGGGTTTCCTGTGCAGAAACAATTTCACCTTATCCAAGAGCACAGTAGACTCGCCTCTACATTCCAATGCAAACCCCGATATAATTTTTCACCCAGGAAATCGTTAGAGGATAAGCATCCTAATAATATGATCACTAAAAACTCAACAAATTTCACTGTTATAAATTCGGATTTATTAGATGTCTCTTTGGCAAATTGTCGGAATAGTAAATACATGTTTTGTTTTGATTATGTTTTAAAAATAATAGGTAGATTTACATTTTGATTTCATTTTCTAATCATGTAGTAAATCTCTTTTTAATAAAAATTAGAAATTGGTTGTGAATGATTTTCTAATTTATTAAATTTGTTTTGTCTTTTCAGGAAGTATGAAATTTTGTTGTTGATTATCTGGGGAGAAACAAATTCGATTATGCATCTAAGTGAATTAGTAGTTTCTTTTCTTTCTGTTTTGCAAATTTTTTTATCAATTTTTGATTAGAATCAACTCTGTTATAAGTGGTTGTTAGTCCTCTATTTTTGTAATATTTTTGGTTTCATGAAATCCTATCCTATCCTATGAGATAGGAAAATGTGATTTCAAATCATTTTAAATATTGTTCATTTTGTAAGTAAGGGACACCTTCACCTGGAACACATTATGGACAAATGATCTTCAGAACTTAATGGAACAGCTTATAGCATTTCGGCTTTAGACCAATGTGAATGTTGTCTCATTTATGTTTTGTCTCTCTTATTTTGGAATAGTAATGTGTTGTATAGCTTTAGTCTCAATGCCATATGATGTTCCATTTTATTCATGTTTTAAATGTTGTTCATAATTTGTTGTTTCACAAATTATCACTGTGATCATGATATCGATTTTAATATCATGATTTACGCATGATGTTTAGTTGATTGATAAAATGAATGTTTTACATTAAGATTTTATGTTACTGTAATTGTTCATAATTATAAGATCATTGTGTATACATGTCTATTATTTTGTTCTCATATTCTGGCTGCCAATAAAATCTTGGAGTTTGTTCGGGATGTATTTGTACAAACCTGTCATAGATTTTTCTTATAGGCAGGACAGCTGGAGTTCTGGATCGCACAGAGGCACAAACATGTTATAAAACTAATTTCAGGTTAGATTTATTCCCATTTAATTTATGTTATTAGTTTGTCTATCAGTGAAACAAGAAAGTTTTAGCTTGGCTTTGACCATCACTCTATCTTTGTTTCATAACATATTTTATTTAAGTTCTTAGATTTATGATTAGAAAACAGAAAATATAAAAAATGTGCTTTCTTTATCTACTTCTGCAAACAGTTACCAAACATTGATTTTGCAAGCCATCTACTTAAAAACTTGAAATTTGTAATTACTATGTACATAATGGCATGTTCATTTTTATCTTTCTGTTGAATGTATTTGTAAATAATTAGATTAAAGTATATATATTATTATAGTCTTAGCATTAGTTAGTTTTTTTCTTTTCTTTATTTTAGGACCTTAGATTGGCTAACGGAGCCATTAAACCCATCAGAATAGGATACACCAAATGGCTTGGGTTATTTAGACAACCCCAGACTGGACCTATTCTTCCAGTTGATGGCCTGTCAAATTTTCCCATCAACAGGTTGTTATTATTCCAAGAATTTGATTTTGAAGTAATAGTCAAACCGGGGAAGTTGAATGCAGGACCTGATCACTTGTCAAGGGTAATTAATGGAGAAGAACCTACTAACTTGGAAGACAAATTCTCTGATGCGCAGTTATTTTCAGTACATGTAGTTGATGAATACTTCGTTGATATCATTGAATACTCAAGTACAGGAGATGCGCCACAGGAATTTAGTACTGCACAGAAGAAAAACCTGGTAGTCAGAGCCACAAACTATCAATTCATTGCAGGTCATTTATACAAGATGGGTGCATATAGCATTTTGATAAGGTGTGTATTGGAACATGAACAACCCAGGGTTTTAGTAGAAGTTCGTGAAGGCATAGCTAGAGGACATTATGCAGGCAAAGCTACCGCGCAGAAGGTATTGCACGTAGGACTATGGTGGCCAATAGTTCATAAAGATGCCAAGGAATGTTGCCATAATTGTGATGTCTTTCAGAGGGTTGGCAAACCCAACAGGAGGGATGAGATGCCCCTAAGACCACAAGTAACTCTATAGGTATTTTAAAAATGGGCAATATATTTTGTCAAACCTATTAACCCACTAGCAAGAAGGTCGGGTGCCAAATATATCATTACTGTGACTGAATACTTAACCAGATGGGCAGAAGTAACACCAATCAAAGATTGCAGCGTAGAAACAACAGCGCACTTCTTAATTTAGCAGGTGATCACCAGATTTGGATGTATCGGGGTTTTGATGAGTGACCAAGGAACTGATTTTATTAATAGTACCATCAAGGCCATGACTAAGGAGTTTGAAGTCTATCACCATAAGAGTACACCATATCATCCTCAGACAAATGGGACAGTAGAAGCTTTTGATAAGATTTTGGAAAATGATTTGACTAAGATCTCCAATGTTAACAGGGATGATTGGGACTTGAAAATACCAACAATACTATGGGCATATAGGGCCACATGAAAGAAGTTGACAGGACATACACCATTCAGATTGGTGTATGGACAGGAAGCAGGGGTGCCATTAGAATTTCTGGTACCAAGTCTGGGCGTAGTAGTAATTACCAATATGACAGAAAGAGGCGCAGTATCGAAGAGGTTAAGTCAACTAATGGAAATGGAAGAGAATGGGATTCTAGCAGGATTTCACCAGGAAGTCCATAAAGCAAGGGACAAAGCCTGGCATGACAGACAAATGAAAAAGAAGAGCTTTAAGGAGGGATACCTAGTTCTTCTCTATGACAACAAATTTTTGCAACACCCTGGTAAGTTCAAAATTCATTGGCTAGGGACCTATGAAGTAAATACTGTCACAGATGGAGGATCTGTGCAGCTAAAGGATTTGGGAGGAACAAAACTGAAAGGAATGGTCAATGGTAGTCAACTGAAACTGTACAGGGATAGTCGACCTACTAAATTTTAAAAGGTACAACGCAGTAAGAAAACCATGTATATAGTGTGTTATAGTAGGTATTAGGAAAGAAAATTGATAAAAAGAAATAAAAAGTAGAAAAATAAGAAAAAGGAAGACAAAAGTAGAAAAAGATGGAAAATACAAAACATTGGGAAATGTCATGCACAGCAGACAACGAAATCAGTGCGACAAAAATAAAATGTTACTACATGTAGCATATGGATGATAGGAAGTAAATATAGTGCGCCAGCGGAAAATTCATAGCAGAAACGTGCGGCACACCGAAAAATTACAGTGCACCAGAAAATGGACCAACAGTCAAAAAAGTGAAAACCGGTCATCAAGATAAAAAGGCGCGAACTGAGCATTTATGAAACTTAATGAAGCATGCTTAAGAAGCTTTAAAACATTTATGACCATCAAAGAAACATCTCCGAGAAGATTTAGGGCATTTATGACACCCCATATATAACTAAAACGTGGGTCAAACACTACGCATTATGAATTTACATATCTACGGAGCTAAGGACCACGAAGATAGGTGATGAACAAGCAAATTCAGAGAGCTTAGTAGCTGAATTTCAACCGGAGAAGGAAGAATTACCCAAGATGGAACCTCCAAAGGTCGGCGCACCTGGCCAAACAGCATGAAAAACACACAGCAACCACACGTCACAGCAGGAAACCATAGAGGAAGAAAAAGTTTTTACACAGACAGAGGGAATCGTCGATGTTGATGCAATTCCTTCACCACATGCCAAACCGATGAGTGCCACACTAGTAGAGGAAGAGGGACAGACCCCGACGATGATCAAGATGGACATCGACTCACAGGGTAGTGCGAGGGGCCACAACCCATCGACAACAAGAATCCTATAGTAACCTCCCAAGGCTGAAGGAGCCCACAAGACAAATGGCATAGATAGTGAAAGGACATAATCTGACGGTCCAGGATCACAACCTGTGGTAGGGTCCATGCAGCATGAGGAAGTGCAACTCAAAGAAATCACGGGGCAACCAAAGTTGGGCTAGCAATAAAGAGAACCAGAGGCTAGGACATCTAGCACGCCAACATAGAGAAAGGGGAAACAACCCATCGTGCGATCTCGTGCAAGCAACCTAAGGCCTCTATATTTTTTCTGTACATTATAGATGGGGTGCAGGGAACACAAAGTTTGTTGGGCTATGTGGAAAGGTTATGGTATGCAGACCATGATGTTTCTGACACCCAAAAGTTCCCAGAATTTGCACAACAAGTGTACATGGAAAGCAGGGGCATACGGATGTTAGGAGATCCATTGTTGCATCCAAAGCAGTGGGTAACATGCATGGTAAATACATGGATTCTTAATTTGTTGGAGATTCCTCACTTCGACGGGGGGAAAGACGTGAACAACTACGTCAAGCAGTTACTGGCGGTCCTCCATGGAGGATTTTTGTGGCTGGACAAACTAATGTCCATCGATGTCGAATTAATTTCGTTCATCACAGGACTGCCATCAAATGGCGAGAAGCTCGTGTAGTATATGGATGAAAAAACCAAATAAAATGCACTTGCAGAAGAAATGAAGAAAAATTGTGGGACAGAAAGGGGCTCGCACGGCATAATCATAAAGTGGATCAGTGACGCAGCCACCAGGATGGAAACAAAGTTGATGGCATGCAAAATCCTTCGTAAATGTAGCAAGGTGGAGGTTCCATGAGCATTACAGAGAAATTGAAAGGCACGTAGGAGATGAAGACCCTAAAGACATAATTAAAGACTACGCAGATCAACAAGAAGGAAAGGCAAGCCAAATTAGAACCTCTCCAAGAGCAAGCAGCACAAACAATTGTTGAATTGAAGGAGGAGAAGACAATTATGGTGCAGGTTCACGCCGAGAGTACATAGTCTCTAAAGAAACACATTATAGCATAGAGGGTAGAGAAGCTCCCAGAGAAAGTTGTGCAAGCAAAATCAAAATGGGAATAATTAGAAGGAAAGTTTCATGACTTGGAGAAGGTCGTGAAGGGACAAAACATCGCTTGAGTGGCTCGAGATGAGCCACATGTCAATGTTGGGGGCCTATTGGTGCAGGCCTACTTTGGGAGAAAGACCTATTTTTGGCGCAGGCCTAATTTTAGAAGAGAAGGTCTATTTTTGGAAGTGCGTGCCTTAGGAGGAAGGAAAGCAGCATGCGGAAAAAAAAAGGAAAAAGCAACGTGGGGAGCATGCAAATAGGCCTAATTATGCTAGGTTTGTGGTTTTTGAAAAATATTGTAACGGCTATAAGCCTATAGAGTAATATAAATAAGGACCTATGAGGTCTAGGAAAAGGTCGGCTAGTTGATTATTGAGAGTTATTTGGTTGGGGAGCTATTGAGTGTATTAAATTTTGTGGTAGAGTGAAAGAAGCTAGTCTTTGATAGTTAGGTCACATGCTAAGGATCCTGGTGTGATATAGTTAGCCTCCTAGAGGATACTTACCCTCATTTTGATTGTAATATTGAAGATGTAATACGTGTAGTGCAGATTTTGCAGCAGAATAAATAAAAGAGTAGAGAAGCCAAATATTTGTGGATGTAGCCCCAGGAGGGGATGAACCAAGGTAAACCTTGTGTTATGTGTGATTGTTAATGAATCATTTTACTATTATGTTAATCATTAGCTCAAGAATGAATGGTTAAAACTAGTTATAACAACATGCATGCCTAGGTTTAAAGATGAATGAATCCTAGAAGTAGATGAATGATTAATGATGATGATGATGTATAAGGAAAAGAAGCCAACCACGATCCCCACTCATTCCTAGACTACAAACACTTGAGTATTGTAGTCTCCCATAAAATATATCTTGGGTGAGACTACATTGTGCACCCTGTGTGCAGCATTGCCTTCTGGTTTACCAGGAGGGTCAATAGTTTTGAGGGTTTTGTTGGAAATCTATTTGAGATCAGAACCTGGGTCAGCCCAAAATACCAAAAATGCTCTTTCCATTGGTATATAATCACTTTTTCTTCCATTGTTATTGTTGATCCAACTTCCATTCTCTTTGTCTATTTATTTCCATTTATTTATGTATTTGCAATGGTGTTTTTATGTAGTGAGTAATTCTAACAATTTAATTGTTGTCTAGCTTACAACATACCTACACAGAAGGTTGTTTTTGCTCACTCAAGTGACTCAAACAACCAAACAGATTGGCGACTCCCACTTGGTTTCTAACTCATAGTTATCTTTTCCTAGGCTGGTGGAGCTCTTTCTCTCGCTTATCTTGTTTTGGAGGCTGTCAAATCGGCGTATTCAAGGTCTTAAAATAAGTTTTTAGACATTCATTAGTGTGGAATTCTAATTTCCATGGTACAAAATTTTGGGCAGCTTTAGAAAGAATAGATGCACAGAGCCACACAAATATCACAATTGTCCCATTCTCAATCTACAAAATTTGCACTTTTTTCACCAAAGTAGCCTATGAAGATTCCCTTTCTCACCATATTTTCACTAATTTTCACTTCAATTTGTAGATAGGGGATAAGAGTTATTTTTCATGCACTTTGTAACACCCAAAAAATTGGTTTTTGGTTCATTCCTGCATAGGTAGATAGTCAACTCAGTTTGGTAAAGGATTAAAAAGAACCATGTTTCTTTTCCTTGCCATGTGGATGGCTTCTTACAAGGCACATGAACCATTAATTTGATTTATTTCATTAGATTGTTCAGGACTAGGAGTGTATCTCACCAACCTAGTATTCTCTCTACCTCGCACCTTAGGGTGATCTTGGTAGACCAAAAAAGTTGAAGATCTCTTCATCTCCCTTTTTCATTTCAAGACACACACAAAAATTAAATTAGTTAGAGTAATGCACCCATATGTGCACATCTTTGGTTTTTTTCAATCTACCAAACTTGGGAGCTTAAAATATTGAAAGGAACACCATTGTCCATATTTCTTGCAACCTAAGATAGTTACATTTTTAACAAAGTAGTTACAATGCAACACACTAGGGAGTTTACCAAATTGTAAGGACCCCACAACGTCCACATCTTGAACAATCTAGGACCAATTTTACAAATTTTGCAAGGTTTCAAAAATCACATCGAGTTTAATTAGGAGGAAGTAATGGACCCCACAATGTACACATGATCCAATTTTACTCACACATCTTTTTTGCGTTAGTGTTTGCACATATTTGCACCTACATACACTAAGGAATCCAAAGTCCACTTTTGTTGAGTATGATCTTCTCCTTGCACCCAAAAGCGATATATGAGAATTAGAAAAACCAAGGATTTTTTAGGTATCCTTTATCAAACCCTTAAAGTAAATGGATTTTATCATGACCCCGATCCAAAACTATACAAACATAACTCTAAATAACCTACTAAAATCCTCCTTTGTGAGGTCACAAAACAAAATTTTAGTACAAGTTATGATTTCAGGGGTAGGCATCCAAATAATCCCTCTATCATCACTTAGAATTTGAATGTTTAGGGTACCTAAAATCCTTCACCTCAAGTGTGTTACACCAAGGTAGGGAGATACCCATGAACAACAAAGGCTTAGTTCTGATTTTTCCTGTGAGTCTGCTAGAGCCACCCAGACCTTGTAAGGATCTATCTCATGATTTCTTTTTCAGGTTGAGAGTCCCTTGCCCATAGTTGAAGGAGGTAACCTAGTGGCCAAAACCTAGGATTTATATAGAGGTGGTAGTTGTGGGATGCAATTGCACCTAGATCAGATGTTGAATGACTATTGGGAAAATTCATTGGTTCCTTCGGGACATGCCCCCAGTACCCCTCATGATAACTGATCCTTTCATATCTTCACTAGCCTTCTATTGGAGGATTCATTACCCACTTTTGAAACTATTAGAAGATCCAATGACACTTTGAGAGGAAGGACGCTAGGTATTTTTAAGACACATGATTTTTATTTTTTCACTCCCTCGTGCAAAAAAATCCTATCCTATCAAAACATTCTACTTAAGTTGATATATTTATGTTGTTGTGTCCATTATCACTTAATACATTCAACTTGGTTCTTTGTTTTGATTAGGCCATTTCATTTCCAAATTAAAAGTTAGAATTCTTTCACTTACAAATAACACAGATATTGCTAGTATAGAAGCATATGGGACCCATTATCACCCCAATGTTCTAGACACCTGTAGTGCATCCCACCAGTGTTGGGAGGCATTCCTGGCTTTACTATTTTTCCAGTTAGGCCTCCCCACTCACAATCACTTGTGAGTACATTAGTGCTTCATCCTTGCTCAAATCAACCTTTCTAGGTGCAACTACTCTAAACAACATGTCCAATAGTCCTTCCTCATCAAAAATCATCCCTTGACATTAAGGAAAAATGGCAAGTACACCAAACCTACCATCCATGGATTCATTGAATATTCGTCATTTAATGAATCTAACTAATAACCCCATCTTACATGATCCCAATTGGCCCCCCATCTCGACCAATCTCCCCTTAAACATCCCCAAGTTTGAAGGGAAACTGGGTGAGAATCCTGAAAATCATGTCATGACCTTCCATCTTTGGTGCTCATCCAACAACATCACCGACGATTCCATCTATTGAGACTTTTTCAAAGAACCTTAATTGGTCCCTCTACAAAATGGTACATATACGAGAAAGAAAGGTCCCATGTGACATTTGCATCGTTAGCAAAGGATTTTGTATCCTTCTTTCAATTACCAGTTCACCATGACACTAGTCTAGAAATTCTCATATATTTCCACCAAAACACCTCTACAGATATTGTGGATCACATCCATGAGGGGCATCAATAGATATTCTTGTGTAATATAGAGGTTATTGGTGAACTCCTCCTAGATTGGTTCCTCAAATCTCTTTTTCCCCTCATCGCAAAATATGTTACCATTGCCATGCCTCAAAGTGAAGCAGAGGCCATAATCGAAGCCCAGCACTTTGATTTGATTTATTCTCAGTCCAACTACTTATAAACAATGCTCCTTGATTCCCCTTTACCCTAGCCATTTGGTCAGGAAAAACCAAGGACATCCGATTCTACTAACAAATTAATTAGGTCTATGACCCACTTCAACCCATATGGTGGCCCTTGACCTCCTTACTCCACCAGTCACTATTGAATCCATTACAAAGGATTCCCATACTATCCAATTACTATGGGAATATCATACACATATGGTAGTCTGGTATTGAAAACCCCTTCTTCAATAGCCAAAGGGCACAACCCAACATGTCTCATGAATCCCTTACCCCCTCCGAGTATGTTGACTCCCTTTCATATGCATGGGCCTTCATGCAATCCAAATTTTGGTGGAGGAGCATCGACGTCATACAACCAATAAGGGACACCACAATAGAACCAATCCATACTATCTATTCCTCGGTCCTCCACCACCCAATGTTACATCGCCATAGGCTCAACAGTAGGTTGGTGTAAACTTTGTTCAACCTTCACCAGTACAACATATTCAAGCATTTGAAAAGTTGACCATGGTTAACCCTACCACCCAATAGAACAATCCCAATAAGAAGGGAAATAATAAACCTAAGACTAACTAGGGACAAGGGGGAAATCCCCAACACCAAAATACCCAAATCGGAGGAAATTTTGATATTGGTAATCAAAACGAGAACATTGGTAGCAATAATGGCCAGCAAAGACAGGAAAATAACAATAACCTTCGAACTAACTTCCCCTACTCGTTATGTGGTGAGTACAGACATTGCACTCACCATTTCCCCCAAATCATAGACTTTAAATGAATGAAGAAGTCTATGGCTATCCAAGGATCCCTTGCCCCTCAAGGTACCCCACCGGCCCAACAAAATTTCCCTCAATCTCCACTACCAATTGTATTACACAACCCCTTCCCCAAAAAAGGAGTTGTTTCTAAGCAAGAAGAAATTGGGACCTTCGTCCAACCAATAGGACAATACCCAACCCCAAGTCAAGCTCAACCTAACAATTCTTCTTGTCGCAACATTCTCTTGAATTATGTATATATCCATCTACATACTCTTAATTGTGAATACGGTATGCCTTTTGACTTCCTTCTAGCCACATCGAATGCCACCCACTCATTGGATAGTACACCTTTGATGATCCCCACATCCTAGTGTTGACCCTACTTTGAGAGTACCAAAGGTGCCTCTACGATGTACTACTTATAACCCTCACATAAGGGAAGCTCATAGATGTCGCATCATGGACAACCTAGCTCAGTCACTTGCAGCCATATCTACACTTGAGGTCTTGCAAATCTGTCCTTCTCAAAGGAAATATTTTCTATCAGCTTTGGGGGAAGACAACCCTTTTGACTCGTGCCTCATTACATTTTATTTGAATAATTTATAACCTCACCTCACCTCCTTGGTAGCTTTCTGAATCACATTCATAGTTTGGAATATCACTATTCATTGATGCATTGTAGATGAGGGAGCATCTACATGTGTTATGTCCAAAATCATTTGGCGAAAGTTAGGCTCTCGATAGTTGACCCCTTCTACTATCACCCTTCGAGCCTATGATGGTTGACCATCTCAACTCGAAGGGGTTTTTCAAAATGTCCTCATAGAGCTAGTGGAAAAAATTGTCTTGATTGATATCAAGGTCATCGACACCCCCTTGGACTACAACATTGTCCTTGGACATAGCTACATGTACATGATTAAGGTTGTCACTTTTTATGTGTTTCAAACCATGATCTTTCTTCACAATGGGATAGTTATTACAGTCAACCAATTAACACACTACGAATTGCATCCAAACATGAATTTGGATAACATCATTCCCCTCATTTGGTCATAGCCAAAGTTTCCATCCTTCGTGGAAATGGGTATGAGGATCTTTAAAGACCCCTTACTCATTGGCACATACTAGGGAGAACCACCATTTGTTTCATTCTTAGATTATTCCCATGTGTGCACTGTCACTTCTATCATGGCAGAACCAACTTCTTCCCTATCTTTCCTTGAGATGTCATCAATGAATAACCAACATATGTCTTTGCAGGCCATTCCTCACCCCCTCACCCATATACCATTCTTATACCCACCACCAGGAGTTATGACTTGTCAGGTAGAAGCCACACTCACACTTCCCAACATGGTGTTAGAAATACGTGTATAGTATCTTGACCTCCAATCTATGGTACCAATACCTACACTTCCATTGCAAACAACTGCACAACCTGGTAACACAGATGGGGACAAGAATACAATCACTGCGGGAAAAAAGAAGAAGCTTGGGGGAAATTCTTAAACCACTCCTAGAGTACAACCCCTTTGCACTCTCTTTGAGACACCACATCACCCAAAAAACTTGTGTCCCACTCTTTCAGAATTAAGGAACCTCATCCATCTGCCAAGAGTATCCCCATTGTTTCCCACCCCTCCTATAGGGACATTCCTATAACCTACAAAGGATTCTACCACCACAGGAAATAATATGTTGTACAAAAACTGCCAGTGCACTATATATTCATAGTATGACCACTACACCCATCACTTTCCCAACCTCCCACAATTTTGGGACACACAAGTAGCAGTCCATCAAACAATTATCCAGGGACCTACCTATTTGAAAACACAACCGACATTTTTCATTGAGTCTGGTCCCTCCAATATTTACTATGTGTCCACCTAAATGAATGTATGATGTACTTTCCCCTATGCATTATACGGGAAATTGTACCATTTCACCCACATGTTTCCATTGATTGTTAAGTATTGAACTCGTCGCATGCCCACCATTCAACATCTACAGGAATTCCTTTGTGTAACCATGTCCCTTAACATCATAGCCATCCTCCATGACTCCCCTAACTCTCCTACCTAGGAGTAGGCACCAACACATTCTTCCCTAATAACCTCCCTGGTGCAGCCATGATGAGAAACATTACCTTCTACCCCACCCAATTCTTCGGTCAGTCCACAAAAATAAATTATCCCTTCTCTTGGAGCCCACAACACACACACACGTGTGTGCGCATCTTCTATGTCTCATCATCCATAGATTCACTACCTTCAGTAAGACAGACATCCCTTTTAAGGTTTAGTACCTTCTCCCCATCATCAAGCATATTCACAAACACTGTAAGGCCACAAACCCACTATGTTTGTGCAATATCGACATCTATCAGTTCCTTGACACCCAATGTTATGTCACTCTCATGTGATATGTCTAGCATCAAAATGTTAACCCAACCCATTCATGCCTCTTAGAGTTCCCTCTTTTCACCTTCACACATGTTTCATTCCAATGAAAACATTCTAGAGGTGATGATGGCACCTAACTACCCCTAGGATGCAATTTACCATCGATCATTCTTCCTCCCTCGGGATTCTTTTCAACCTACCAAAACATCTGATATTTGTGTGGTTGATGTTGTGCCCTGTGTTTTTTAAGAGAACATGATTTTGTGAAAAGATCAAAATTTTGCGGGAAAGCACAACAACGCAACGAAAGACTAGAAGTAGCGAAAAGTAGCTACGTCGAGCAGAAAGCTAACTACAAGAACGCCAGTGGTGAAAAAAAATCATATGCAAGTTGGATGAGTAGGAGGAAAGAGCCATAACCATTGAGCGCATGTAAAGAGAAAGAGGGAAAGTAGCGGGGGTGGAATCAAGAAAGGATAATAGCGAAATCAAGAAGCGGCCAAGAAAACCATACAAATTGGGAATTATGTAATGGGAAAGGGTTGGCTATCATCATTATTATTATGTAGAGTTGGTTGTTCATTATCATTACTGTGGTTGTTTTTAGTGTTCTCATCATTGTGGCTTTCATTACTTTTATCATGGGTTGTATTGATGTTACTAGTATTACGACTATCATCGAGTCTATCTGCCAAGAATCATTACAAAGGGGCTAGGATATTGCTTTGTTTGCGCAGAATATGGCGTATGTAATGGGTGTATGGGAATAGTCCCTATTGCATAAACCGAGGCAAGAGAGTTGTACTCGCTGGAAACCAGTATTGAGATGAAGATAATAAAGAAGGAAATTATTTTGGGCCCTAAAACTTTGGTTATGATGTGTGTGATTCGGTGATTTCTCCATTGCGCAATTATTTATGGATTATGTTTGTTAATCAATCATTATTTATGCATGTATTTCAATGTATGGGATTATCTTTACGTTGTAAAGCATAGTTTATTGAATGTATATACTAGTGTAGACTCTCGATGATATAATATTTTCACAATCGAGTATGGATTTGCATTGGGTTGTGTTAGATCTGATGATGTGTCCTTGCTAACTCACTTTATCACACACAAGTCATGATCACGCTTCGGATGAGACCTCCTTCCCTTGCAGAAGCTTGAATATGCCAATGCTACTAGACTACATTGGTATCTTTGTTGGTAACCTCCGAGAACCTTGGTCTCCTATTTTGCACCAACAAGTGGTTATGTTCCTAAGACATGAAGCTTTCAAGTGAGTTTTTAGAGGATGTAGCATCACATGTTTAAGTCTGACATTGAGAATTGGTGGGAAATAAGGTGTGAATAATTTATTCTGCAAGAAGCTAAGTTACGACACAAAAGTTTGAGGGTTGTGAAGAGCGTTGTCTTTTACTCGGAACCAGAAAGTGACCAATATGAGATATTCTAGATTCAATTCCCGGAAGAGGTATTTCAGTGGGTTGAATAGCTGCAAGACGCACAAGAATTCAGATATCGAGTCAAGAGAAGCTATAATTGGATTGTTGAGCGTTTAGCATCTCTTCACCAACTAGATCATTTGATTTCTAGAGTTGTGGATTTATGGGTACACACCACCTTGGAAGGATATATCATTGAATTTACAGCTAAAAACCACCAATATTTTTCAAAAGTAGAAGCCATATTCAAAGAAGCAGCCAGAGGAAGACTATTTTGGGTAATCCCCCTTTGGATTAATTTTTTTCTTACGAAAGAGGCGATGTTACCTATTCCAGTTGAGATGGCAGCGTAAACCCCTATGCATGAGGGGCGGGTGATTCAAGCAAGGGTTCATGGGCTAGGTTCCAAACATTCTTGAAGTATGAGGTTGGTCGAGTAAAGTGTGCCAAAGATGAATGAGCTCAAAGGAGGGATGCTATGATTGAAAAGAGGTGGTGAAAATAGATGAGGAAGTTGATGAAGAGGCTTGATCAATTGTGGAAGGAGATCGGCTTCAAGGGTAGTTATAGAAGAGAGTTAGAGAAGTTACGGGAGTTGAAATTATGTGGAAGGTTGGCCAACCAATGGTTGTAGGAGAGATTTGGAGAGAGTGGTGAAAGGTCTGGAGAAAGAATACGAGAGGAAGGAAATTCAAAAGAAAGAATAAGGATAGGTTCCACCCCTAAAGAAGAAGACTCGACCAAAATCCCTGAAGAAGTTGTGGGAGAATCATATCCTAAGATGTTGAATCACATTATGAAATTGATACGGTACTACATATTGATGTGACCCCCCGGGGCAAGGAATTTCATTCTAGAGGCAAAGGAACCAGCCTCGAATCACCTAGTCCCTTAGTGTTATCTACAAATCTGGTAAACTATGTGTGAAATTTTTTAGCAGTTTTTGTCATTTCTAAACCCTATAATATGGCAAGTTCAAGTAGTAGTAGCAAAAGTGGGGTAATTTCTTTAGCCATATCACAAACAGGACACTCAGGGCTCATTTTGATAGGATCTCTAAGTTCTTTGATGGCAAGTCGGCATACAAGATCTCTCACCCGATACCCTGAGTTTTGGGGCAATGGGGATGAGTATTTCATACAACATTGGTTTCTTTGTAAGGCCATATGAAGGTCTCATGGAACTCTAGATGCCAACAAACTAGTTGAGTTTTAGACCACCTTGAGAGGTCATGCTTTAAAATGGTATATGAAATCCATTGAACCAGGGAATCCTCAAGGATAGGCTTTCACTCTTTCTCAGGTCAAACATAGCTTCTTAGTAGAATTCCACTTACCATAGTCATAACAACATGCTCTCTCTGAGTTGTGGGAGATCAAATAGAGAGATGGTGAGTCTTCTTGGGAATATAACCAAATATTTAAGGATGTGATATGGAAATTGGCAAACCCCATCCATGAATACCACCATGAAGAATAGTTTATATAGTGGTTGTTATCATTGACCCAGATACCATTAACCCAATAGAGGATAGCTACATTAGGGGAAGCTTTAGAACAAGCGATGAAAATTGAAGAAAAGGTTGGTTATCCATAAATATTTCACGTTATGATACTGACAGAGGAAGTTGATGAAGAGGCTTTATCAATTGTGGAAGGAGATCGACTTCGAGGGTAGTTATAGAAGAGAGTTAGAGAACTTACGGGAGTTGCAAATACACGGAAGGTTGGCCAGCCAATGGTTGCATGAGAGGTTTGGAGAGAGTGGTGAAAGCCCTAGAGAAAGCGGGCAAGAGGAAGGAAAGTCAGAAGAAATAATAAGGATAGGTGCCACCCCTACAAAAGAAGACTCAGCCAGAATACCTAAAGAAGTTGTGGGAGAATAAGATCATGTGACGTCAGAAGATATCGAATCACATCACGAAATTGATATGGTAATACATACTGATGTGACCCCCCAGGTCAAGGAATTCCTTTATGGAGGCAAAGGAACCAGCCTAGAATGACCCAATCCCTCAGTGTTATCTACAAATATGGTAAACTATGTGCTAAATTCTTTAGTAGTTTTTGTCATTTCTAAACCCTATAATCTAGCAAGTTCAAGTAGTAGTAGAGGAAGTAGGGTAATTTATTTAGCCATATCACAACCAGGACCCTCAGGGTTCATTTTGATAGGCTCTCCAAGTTCTCTGATGGAAAGTCAGCATGTAGGATCTCTCACCTGATACCAAATGTTTTGGGGCAAAGGGGATGAGGATGTCAGACAACATTGGTTTCTTTGTGAGGCCATCTGGACATCTCATGGAACTCTATATGCCAACAAACTAGTCGAGTTTTAGACCACCTTGAGAGGTCGTGCTTTAAAATGGCATATGAAATCCATTGAACCGGGGAATCCTCAAGGATAGTATTTCACTCTTGCTCAAGTCAAACAGAGGTTCATAGTAGAATTCCACTTACCACAGTCAGAACATCATGCTCTCTTTCAGTTGCGGGAGATCAAATAGAGAGATGGTGAGTCTTCCTTAGACTATAACCAAATATTTAAGTATGTGATATGGAAATTGGCAAACCCCATCCATGAATACCACCAGCAGGAGTAGTTTATACAATGGTTGTTATCATTGACCCAGATACCATTAACCCAATAGAGGATAGCTACATTAAGGGAAGCCTTAGAACAAACAATGAAAATTGAAGCAATGGCTGGCTATCCAAAAATCTTGCAATCTATGAGATCGACATAAGACACTAATATTCTGCAGTTGCAAGGGCAGATTTATGTGTTAATCGACAAGATTAAATAATTGACCCTCCCTAGAGAAAGTCAACTGTAGGTATGGTGTATCGGTTGCTACATCGAGGGTCATAAAATGAAAAAAATTCCTACACTGAGGGGTGCAGGAACCCCTCCACACTCAATGGCGCCTCCACCAGTAGGATCATCGAGAGCGGTCGTGTAAGTTTCCACTACAGTGCCATTTCATGGCCCTGTGTAGAACCATGCTTTCCAAGATAATCGAGGCTAGAGTGGGGAATATTGTGAAATATGTCAAAGCCATGGTCACTCCCCTTGGCACTATCCAATCCTACAAAAGTATTCCCCTATTCCAAATATGGTATACTGCGAATTTAATGAGTCACCTACTCACACTACCAAGAAGTGTTTTGCTCTGGATGCTCTTGTGGACAGATTGGACCGGTCTGCATTTCGGGTTGACGAAGCTCCTTAAGGGTTTCGAGGATGTCACAGAGGTGGGGGAGGATTCTAAGGTGGAAGAACTGGTGAGAGAGGACCAGTTTCTTGTTACAATTGTGATGAACAAGGACACCTCACGAAGGACTATCCTCTTCCAAGAAGACCTCGGTGTGCACACTGCAGAAAAAACACCCATGCCATTGAGGACTACCTAGAATTGATTGCAAAATGGGAAGTTCACGTCAGGAAATGAGGTGTCAATTTAATAAATTATGAGCCTCAACCTATCACTGAAGAAAAGGAGCCCAATATTAACATGATTACTCGCAGAGGAACAAGGACCAGTGATGATCTTGACAATCCCAATCAAATTAAGATTCAGAAATTGGTATCGGTAGATGTTAAGTATGATCCCAGAAAGAAAAACGAGTTCTTCCAGAATGCATAGAAATGTTTCTAAAGATTTCTAAACCTACCATGATGACAGTTTTAGAACCAAGTATTGAGATTCAACCAAGAGTCGCGGAAAATATGTTGGCTCCGAAGGACCTTCCAACGAAATCACAAAATATTATTGATCTATGGTTCCAACCTTTTTCTGATATTTTGGATGACGAGAGACTCACTAAGAAGTTGTGGAACGTTCTTAATGGGACATTAGATGTTGAATGGAGCCCAAAGGATCCAATTGTTTCTAATCTTTCGGAGATACATGCAGGAGTACAAGGAAGGAAGTGGAGATCTGGAAGAGAATTTAGACTAAATTCCCTATGATCCCAGAAAGAAAAATGAGTTCTTCCAAAATGCATAGAAATGTTTCGAAAGATGTCTAAACCTACCATGATGACAGTTGCAGAACCAAGTATTGAGATTCAACCAAGAGTCACAGAAAATATATTGGCTCCGAAGGACCTTCCAACGAAATCACAAAATATTATTGATCTATGGTTCCAACCTTTTTCTAATATTTTGGATGACGAGAGACTCACTAAGAAGTTGTGGAATGTTCTTAACGGGACATTAGATGTTGAAGGGAGCCCAAAGGAGCCAATTGTTCCTAATCTTTCAGAGATACATACAGGAGTACAAGGAAGGAAGTGGAGATCTGGAAGAGAATTTAGACTAAATTCCCAAATCGACGACTATGAGATTAACAATGTTATGTTAGACTTGGGGTCTGACATCAACATACTACCAAAGAATACTTTGGAAGCCATGGGTAAGCCCAAGCTAGTATATTCACCTATTCAGTTGAGGATGACCAATTAGTATTGTATCTACCCTATTGGGAGGATGCAAAATGTTGAAGTGGACTTAGCTGACATTAAAACAATAGCAAACTTCGAGGTCATAGAAATAATGGGGGAGAAGGATTTGTACCCAAATCTATTGGGTATTAACTAGGCATATGAGAATTATGTTGTTATAGATATTAATAAGGAAATCATGACCATTGAAGTGGATGATATGAAAGTAACCCAACCTTTAGACCCTTACCAAGGTCCTCGATATACAAATCCGGTCGATGAGAATATGGAATAGGATGTCTTGGATCAAATATACACTCTGACTACATGGAAGTGGGAAGATTACATTAATCCTACTGTAGATGGATCAGTGAGTTGGCGGAGTATTCAGTCTGCAAGTGAAGATTCACAGGTAGCTTTCGACAACTGTCAACATGAAAGATATGATAACTTTTCAAGACATTGTGCAACTATCAAAACATTCAGGTGGATTGAATCAGAGACTAGAGAACAACTTGTGTATGATGGCACTTTAGATTTGGCTAGATTTATTGTGGAACTGGAAGATAAGGTTGCGCCAGAGCAAAGAATCCCAGTACTTGATATAGCATTAGAATCATCTCCAACTAGGTGGTGGGCCACTCATAAAGGTACTTTTTCTTCCTTGGGACGAAGTAAAGTGTGCCATTAAATATCGTTTTGTTTCCCCATCACAGGTCACTCATTCGAATAAGGATCAAAATCCAAAGAGACAGACCTCAAATTTATATGCATACGATGGGTCATCTAATCCAAAGGAGCATGTTGTGCATTGTATTCAAGTATGGGAAGCTGCACAATTGCCTTCTTGATTTTCAGTGCATCAGATTATTCATTCTTTGGGACAAATTCCAAATGCTTGGTACGTGCATGAGGAGGTTTGATGAAAAATTGTTTGCTAGGAAGTACTTCAAAACTAGTTTTTTCAAGGCTTCTCATTCTCAGGTAAGTCTCCTGAAATCACCTTAGCTTTTTAATAGATTAAGAAAAATTTATTTACTGATGAATTTAAACCTCTACATATTCCCATACTTTGTCCTGAACATGAATACCTACTTCATCATAGCCTTTACCCAATGCCTGCACGAATGCCCTTGGCTTTTAGTAAATTTGATAAAGACCTAGGAGATCTCGACGACCTAGAAGAACTTAGGCATTTGACATTTAAGGAAGTTGAAGGGACCAGGGATGTTAAGGACACTATTTCAGATGGTGTTGGTAGTTCCTATACCAAACCCTTGAAGTTGCAGAAAGTAAATATTGCATTATTTCTAACTACTGGAACTATGTCAGAGGGTTATTCCGCAACTAAGAAGAGGCACCTAGTGGTTTGTGCGACAGACTATCAACTAATTATGGGACAATTGTACAAATTAGGAATGGATAGCATCTTGATATGTTGTGTACTCGACCATGAAAGACCTGATATTTTATGGGAATGTCACAATGGAGTTGCGGGAGGACATGTCGGCGGAAAAACAACTACCCAGAAGATATTACAAGTAGGACTATGGTGGCCCACAATGTTTAAATATGCTAAGGACTATGCTCAGGTCTACAACATTTTCTAGCAAGTTGGTAAGCCATCTCATCGCAATGAGTTACCTTTACACCATGTCCGAGCACTGCAAGCCTTTGAAAAATGGTTTGTGGATTTTATCGGTCCGATATATCCCCTTACAAAGCACTCCAAGGCAATATACATAATCACCACAATTGATTACTTGAACCGATAGTCCAAAGAAGAAGTTGTTTGGGATTGCTCTATAGACACAACAACATGGTTTATTTTTGAGAATATAATTACCAGGTTTGGTTGTCCTCGGAGCTTGACCATTGATCAAGGAGCCCACTTTATCAATGAGACTACTGCGGCCCTCAAAAGAGAGTTTATGATTCAACATCATAAGAGCAGTATGTACCATCCCCAAGCTAATGGGACAATGGAAGCATTCAACAAGATCTTGGAGATGGGGTTGACTAAATTTTGTTGTGAAAATCGGGATGACTCGGATGAGAGAGTTTCGGTTGTGTTATGGACTTATAAGACTACCACAAAGCAAATAAACATGTATACCCCATTTCAGTTGGTATATGGACGAGAAGCAGTAGTCCTAACTGAGTTTATAACTTCAATTCTATTCATTTTGTAAGCTACTGACATGGCAGATGACGACTCCATCGAAACACGGGATGAAGACTAATGAAACTTGAAGAAGCTAGATTCTTAGCGGATTTTCATCAGACAGTAGAAAAAGGTCGACAAACAACTTGGCATGATGGGCATATCAAAATTAAGTTGTTCACGCAAGGTGACCAAATCCTATTATAAGACAGTAAGTATCAGAAACATCCCAGAAAGCTACAAATGCATAGGCTTGGTCCCTTCATAGTTGTGGAAATTAAGGAATCAAGAGTTGTTAGCCTCACAAAAATAGATAGTATTCTTCAGCATGGCTGGGTGAATGGAACACACCTAAAGCCCTACATTCTTGCTCGTTAAGTGCAATTGTGCAATGCTCTTGTACGCGGGAGTGCATACAATAGGTAGGATCCTTTGTTAGTTGTTGTCTTTCAGTTCTGTCAATAAATCGATGACGTATCCAACTATCACTTGTCGTAGAATCTAGTTGTCATTGTTAAGTTGTCCAGCCTGGATATCACCTTTGTGATCAGGGAGTTATAAATCAAATCTTTGCGTATTTAATCACTTATGCATTTTAAATTTGTGCCTTGTCACTGTCACTCCATTTGTTAAATGTCATTAGTAATTTTCTTCGTTGTCTCGTTGATTGCTTTCTCAAGTCATTTAAGTCCCAACAATTTTCATTATTTTCCCATTCAACTACCAATGGGCTCATTAAATATTTAGGATAATATATCTTATCGCACTCCGCTCGGTAACCGTGCTCGTCACAACCCAAATCATCTCATAGATTTTGTCGCGTCCGCTCATCCTGTCTGAAGTTAATGATAAATTGTCACCATGCTACCTCTCTTAATGGTTCATATTGTCGTTACCCCTCCCCCCCTAGACATTGCCTATAATCCTTCCTTTGCTCGACTGCTCATTGGTACCATGTTATAATTGAGTCTTGTGTATATTCATTCATAGAGCCCCCTGAGTAGTCTGTGAGCATGCACCTTTTTCCACCAGTGCTATTTGTTTACCAATGTCGGTCTCTTAATATGGTTCGAACTATTGGTCGGGGATCCCTTCCCAAAACCATTATTTCAGAGGATTTTATTGATCCACGCATTATAGTTCAGGGTGGTCTCCATGGAAAAGTCGAACAAGATCAACTAGTCAGCCTTGATTTAACTGATGCTTCCCTATTTCCACAAATGACTATTCATGCCTTTATGGATTGTGTAACATTGTCGAACGAAGAGTTTAAATGGTAGTGGAAACTGGAGTACATATCATTGAGAGATTCTACCTTGATGAATATTTGTGACCTACCAGTATTTGGCACTATAGGCGAAGCCGACCAATGCACAAAATTCCTCATCAGTCGCGTGCAAAACAACAACTTATGGTTAGATCGGGCCTATCCCATCCATGTCAAGGACCTTCATAAGCTTACTAGTTTTTCCATCGAAGGTCAGGATGTCACAGACGACTTCCAAGGCTCTGGGAAGCATGGTCGAAAAAGGGCAAACTTAGCCTGTATGATAAATACGACACCAAATGCAGAGGTCGAGGAGCACATATTTCCTGGATCAATGATGAATAGGTCCACATGGCCTATTATCTAATTGTTGGGAAAGTAAGGAAAAATTACACAAAAGGTGAGTGTACCCTTGACGTGATTGGAGTAGCAGAGTTCACCAAGAATGGCACACTGATGAATTGGTGCAAATACTTGCTTACAGAAACTATTGCAGGCTTGTATGGATGCGCATGACAAGCCTGGGTACTTCATTTATGGATACTTATTGGTACCATTTGTTATGTGGAAGTGGCAGTCGTCGAAGGGTCGCAACATTTACCGTTCAAAAGACAACTGGATCGCCAAACTTTTTCACCCATGGAATATTTGCACAGCTAGTAGCAACTCAACATCTCACATTGTAGCCTTTCTATAGTGGCATAATGAACTCCTTATTGTGACACAAAAGCCATGAATCCCACACAGGCTACTAAATAGGCACACTCATAACGTTTGGTTCAGGATGAGTCGTGACCATACATTCATGAGACCTCTTGCAATTGATCTAGAACTCTTCCATATGACCCCTCTACCATTTTATCTCGATGAGGTTATGTTCAACAAGGATTTCACCACATGGTCAAGCTTCATTGTGGAAAATAAGCGAGCGGGTACCTCCTACATGATTCTTGCCATTGCGTAAAGGTATGCTCCTACACAACCACCCGATGCAAGTACCAACTCAGCAAAGTGAGATAGGACACAAGGTAATACAAGGGTGAAGAGGAAGCTCTACCTAGAAGGACTCTATATATTCCATTTTCCTCAATTCCAGACGATGCTACAATTTCAGGTAAGCAATTATGCGAAGTCTTGTCTATTGTTTTTCCTATGAAGAAACAGCGTAATGGATCTCCATCCAAGTTTGCAACCGACCCCATCATCACTGACACCATGCCTATGTCATCCCTTCCACCCCCCACCCACACCATTCTAACCCTATCTCGCTCTACTACCCCCATTCCCTCCAAAATCTAGGTTATACACATAATTGATGACCCCTCAAATAAGTTGAAATCTACCCCCATCACAAAAGAAGTCACCATTCAACAACCTAGTGTGTCTGGTGATGCCCCACTCACCACTCCATCATCCCCTACCCAAACCAACCTTGATAATTCAGGGATTGAAACTTCTGACTCCTTTTCCACTACAGTAAGAAGCACAGGCCCTAAGTTGCCCAATTTTTTGCAAGTATCGCAAGTTCAAGTTCCACTTAACCATACCCAATTGGACACAATATTTCCATAGTCTATTGACCACTCTGCTACAATTGTCGGCCCCAATATTCCCTTACTATTCATTTCTCCACGGGTTTTGCAGGTCCAAGTCCCCTTTGATGCACAACCAGAAAATACCTTCAATTCACTGCTAGAGATAGGGCCAAGGATACAAGTTTTGATTGGTCAGGATCCTCCACTAGACCAACTTTATACCAAGGATGACACACATTTTGTGCACATCATGATCTCGATTAAGGAACAAATTCCACCTATGTTACAGGATCCACAATAGTGTCGATCTATCCTAGAACTCTGCTTGGAACAAACAATTGTGGTTTCGACACTTCCGTAGGAGGTATAGGACCGGATTGCCCGAAGCCTCAGAGCTTCCTCCCCTAGTCCGGATGGCATTGGCACCCTCATATTTTCAGAACGGTATATAGAGAGTGGTCAATCGCTTGCCTCAAGGTTGATTTTGGACCCATCTTTTACCAAAGGGAGATTTCCACTTAAGATACCCCACAGATCATCCAACTAATCTGGGCCTCAATTAATCAACTGGAGCACAGGATCACTATAGTTGAGCATACTAACAATGAGCTCACACAGCACGCCCAACAAATGTGTGAGGTTTTCACTCCAAACTCGTCAGTTGTGGAATATGAGCATGGATTGCATGTGCAAGTTGAATCCTCAGTTGTAGTCGTCTTAGACAAACTTGTCCAAGTTTGGCCTACTTTTAGACAGATGGCACCCGAGTTTCCTGAAGATATCACTCTGGTTTCATCTCCACAACAAGTTGAGCTCATTGTTGGCACTTGGTCCCAGCTGGATTCCAATACTAATACCCTATAACAAGAGTTAGCTACAATCAAATTAAAAGAAAAAGAGAATCCCAGAGCAATGATGTAGTGGATTACTTAGGCAGTTGCGGAAGGAAATAGTGTCAGATCCTCGCTTCATACCCAGGCTGAGAAATGTCGTCGACTCTTCGATATGGTCACAGAATGGGTTGGCTTACTAGACCAACGTAGTAAGTCTGTCGAAGAGTTACACACTAGGCTTAACATAATGCATGCAGAAGCCAGAACCATTGTTGATCTTGTTGAACAAAAGGTTAAGTTTGTTGAAATATAGGTCGAGGACAACAGGTTGGATGCCATGGATGAAGCTAATAGGGTTGCAAAGATAGAGCTTCGACAATTCATGCCTACAGTCCAAGATGAATACATTCAGATACAACAGCTTCACTCCATTGTTGACACAAAGTGGAATACTTTGTTGGCTACAAAGATGGAGGTGCCAGAGGTGACTATCGCTCAAGAGTTTGTTGCAGGAGCCTCGATTTTGGTAAGGAAATGGAAAGACCCAATTGAGAATTATAACCAGTTTCACATGCAGGCTCTCTCCATTGTACCTGAGTTGGATTCTCCATTTTCAGATGGTGAAGGGAACGAGCCAACAGGTTAACTCGTGTCGAGTCAAAGATTGTAGTCAGGGCCTATTGGGCCCTCCATTTTTTAAGAGAACCTAATTTTTTGGAAAGGTCAAAGTTTTGTGGGAAAGCACAACAACACAACAGAAGACTAGAATCAATGGAAAGTAGCTACGTCGAGCGGAAAGCTAACTGCAAGCACTCCAACATTGAAAACAGATCATATGCAAGTTGGATGAGTAAGAAGAAGGTGCCAGAACCTTCAAGTGCATGCAAAGAGAAAGCGAGAAAGCAATGGAACCAGAATCAAGAAGCGAACAAGAAAACCATACAAATTGGGAATTATGTAATGGGAAAGGGTTGGATATCATCATTATTATTATATAGAGTTGGTTGGTCATTATCATCACTATGGTCGTTGTTAGTATTATGGTCATTATGGATTTCATTACTTTTGTCATGGGTTGTATCTGTGTTACTGTTATTATAACTATAATTGAGACTATCTTCCGAGAATCATTGCAAAGGGGCTAGGATATTGCTTTGATTATGCAGAAGCTGGAGTCTATAATGGGTGCATGGGAATAGTCTCTGCTACGTACACTAAGGTAGGAGAGTTGTACTAGATGTAAACCAATATTGAGACGAAGATGATAAATAAGGAATTTATTTTGGGCCCTGAAACTTTGGTTATGATGTGTGTGGTTTGGTGATTTATCCATTTTGCAATTATTTATGTACTATGTTTGTTAATCAGTCATTATTTAAGCATGTATTTCAATGTATGGACTTATATTTATGTTGCACAACATAGTTTATCATATGTATATACTGGTGTAAACTCTTGATGATATAATCTTTTCACATTCGAGTATGGATCTACATTGGGTTGTGTTATATCTGATGATGAATCCTCGCCAACTCACTTTATCACACACAAGTCCTAGTTGCACTTTGGGTGATACCTCCTTCCCTTGCAGAAGTTTGAATATGCTAGTGTTGCTAGACTACAACGGTATCTTTGTTGGCAACCTCCAAGAACCTCGATCTCCAATTTTGTGCCAACAATTGAAACCAAAGACTTCATTCCTCTTGGTCATAGATATTGGTTCAAAAACACAATCCCTATCGTTGATGATTTTGAAGAAGTTAACATGACCCACATTTCCCCGATCGTCAAAGTGGACATTTCCATCAAATTGGGCATTACCAAAGACATTATCCTCGGTGTTGCATGCTACCCAAAGGAATTCCTTCCATACAAAGCTCTTTTTCATAAATTTAGGGACATATTTTCCTAGTCATACACCAAAATTCCTAGTCTCGACCCTACCATTGTTAAACATCATATCGACACATGGAATAATGTTACATTTGTTTTCCAAAAGTAGCAGTCTCTTAACCCATCCAAAGAAATGCACATCAAAGTGAAAATCAATAAGCTTCACAAAGAAGTTTTAATCTACCCCATTATGTAGACTTCCTAGGTGTCTAACCTTGTCCATGTCAATAAAAAGCATGACACTATTCGTGTGTGCACAGACTTTAGAGAATTGAACCAAGCTTGTCCCAAAAGCAACTTCCCAACTCCCTTCATCGATCAAGTGATTGATGAATTTGTCGGACATGAAATCCTTTCCTTCATGGATGGATTCTCCAAGTACAATAAAATCTAGATCCATCACACAGACCAATACAAGACTGCTTTCACTGCACCATAATGTACTTTCTCATACCACGTCATGCCTTTTGGTCTCAAAATTGTAAGAGCCACTTTATAGCAGGAAATGAATTATGTTTTTTATGACCTTTCCCATATCATCCTATCTTACTTGGATGACCTAATGGTTCATTCCAAGAAGTGATCTGAACATATGGAATATATGTGCATTATATTTTTTAGATGTCGCAAGTACAAAATTTGTTTGAACCCCCTCAAATGCATTTTTTATGTCGTGACTAGTCATTTGATCGAATTCATCATATCCCAGCAAGGTATCATGGTGAACCCTCTCGAGATCTAAGAAATTAGTGAAATCCCTCCTCCCAAGAAGTTGCTCCAACTGCAAAGTCTACAAGGAAAATCCAACTTCTTACATCACTTTGTACCTAATTACACTACTTGCACCCATGGTTTCTTACACCTATTACACTAGCACATCCATTTTCAATGGGGTGACCAGGCTCAATAAACTTTCAAGGAATTAAAAATTGCTCTCTTAAAATCCCCCTTGATTAGTCCCCCCAACTTCCACAAAGATTACATCATGTAACTCTCAGCTTATGAAGTGTCGATCGCGGGATTCCTCATCCAACAGGGAGAGGACGAGCGAGTGCACACCATTTATTACGTAAGTAAAAACTTTGCATGCCCTCAATTGAGATACAATCATGAAGAGAATTTGTCCTTGGTCATGGCTTATGTTGTCCAAAATATATTCCATTACATCTTACTACAAACAACAAAAGTCATCTCAATCTCCAATCCAATGTAGTGCTTACTTAGCCAATGACAAATCAATGGGAAATTCAACCAGTGGATCATTTCTCTAAGAATTTGATCTAGAGTTTACTACTCCCAAAAGTAACAAGGCACTCATCCTTGCAGAGTTCATAACTAATTTACCGTCTGACATTAAGGATTCACTCGTAAATGAAAAATTCCTTGATGAACACATATTTGTGCTCTCCTCTGATGAGCCATGGTATGGTGATATCCTCACCTACCTTCACACACAAAATTCCAATCCATGTCTCTCTCAGAATGATTGTTGGTGCATCGGTCCCCCCTTGATATCTCCTCATTGGAGATGTTTTATATCAGTAGGAAGTGGATACCATCCTGCATCAATGCCTCACTCTTGAAGAATCCAGATGGGTCCTTAACAATTTACACAATGAAGCTTGTGGAGGGAATTTGTCTAGAATGTCCATTGCCCAAAAAGTCATTCAGGCAGGTTACTTTTGTCTCACTTTGTTCCATGAATGTATTCAGGAAGTCAAGTGGTGTACAAAATTCCAGGTGTTCACATATAAATCACAAGCTCCACCAGCACCCTTACACATAGTCATCGTAGTCGGTTCCTTCTGCAATTTGGGTATCAACTTTATGACATGAAATCCCCCATCCAACAATGGCCACAAATAGGTTGTTATGGTTGTTGGATACTTCACCAAATGGGTTGAAGCCATGCCCAATTTCAACAACATGGTTTATATAACCACTATCTTCTTCTTTAATCATGTCATCACTCGCTTCTAGGTCCCCCAATAGTTAGTCTCATATCACAACAAACATTTTGAGAATGAAGTGTTTCAGGAATTATTCACCCATCTTCGCTTCACCCACAAGTTCACTTCTCCATATTATTCATATTCCAATGGTAAGTTCAAGGCCATCAACAAAGTTATCAACACCATGATGTAGAGAATAGTGAACAAACACAAAATCAATTGGCATCACATTCTTTTATTAACACTCTGGGCATGTCGAATATGGTCAAAACTAGCATCAACTTCAGCCCCTTCCACTTTGTCCATGGTGTGGAAGTAGTCCTACCCCTTGAGTGTGAAATACAAACACTCTGAACAATAGTCGAACCACTGCTAGACACCACTCTCCTCTAACAATGCTTAATCACCTTAGATACCAAAGATGAAGATCGACGCTCCACGTTACAACACAATGAAGCTACCAAAAAGCGCTCAAAATTCACTTTCAATCATCGTGTTCACTCTTGTTCATTCAATGAAGGTGAGCTTGTCCTAGCCTGTGATATTTCCCATGATACCTTGCGTCCTTTTAGCACCATTTTCCACACCCTAAAGCAGATCTGAAATATCCTTAAAATCTACACAGAAAACAATTATAATTATAGGAATTCTACACCTTATATGTCACTGACATAGTCCTCTATGTTTGGGTTGGTGTATGCCAACCTCCGGGGGGTGTCCTTGGGACTCTTTCTTGTTTTCCACTACCTACAAATCTTCAAAATAGAATAATATAACAACAACAATAGAGAAGATTACAGCTACACTTAGACAACTAAAGTTACAAAATATGTTTTTTTTAGATGTTTTGGTGGAATCCTTGTAAACATTAGCTCAAAATCAGAAAATAAAATATGTAGAATGTGATATCAAACAATACATAATACCCAAATGATATGTAAATTAATTCTAAAACATAAATAAATCACAATCTAAAACATCGACAAACCAAGAAGGCTTGGTACAAGCACATCAAGATTTTATTTATACAAATACCAAGAGGTTGGTTGTGCCAAGGAAATAAGTACAGAAATGGTGTAGTGATGATCCCTACATAGGAGAATAGAAGCTAAGAAAGAGAGAAGAGAAGAGAGAAATTTGAAGTAGATTGTTGTCGATGAAGAAGATCCAACCCTTTGAAAATGGAGAGTATTTACATATATAACCCAAGAGGGAGGAGGGCACATATCCCAAGGAGGAACATCAATGAGTGCTAGTGGAAGGTGAGGCCATGTGCCCCACTGAATGAGGGGAGAGTTGGATTCAAGTGAGAGAGAATTGATGGAAAGAGGGAGTGATGGAGAGAAAAGGGGAAAAAGGTGGGTGAGAGAGGGAGTTAGGGAAAGAAAGAAGGTAGATGCCTTAGTTAGGTGAGAGAAAAAGATGGGCACCCCATGAAGGTGGTGCATGCCCCTTGAATGAGGAGAGAGTGTAGTGAAAGGGGGAGTAATTTTAGGGAGAGTGGCAGTTACATGAGAGAATAGGGGGAATGAGGTGAGTGAGAGAGGGAGTTAGGGAGAGAAATAAAGGTAGGTGCCCCAATTAGGTGAGAGAAAAAAGGTAGGTACCCCCCATGACTCATCCATCCACCTATTGGGCCCCATCACACACCATCCTAGAGCCCAACTCATCCATGTGCCCCATATCCTACCACATGTCACTACTGGAGACTGCCACATGTCACCATGCATGTTGACCACTCTTGCTAAAAATATCCCTAGTAAAAATAGACATGCCAAAAATAGCAATCACACTGGAAAATAGGAAAGACCCCAAATATGTTCGGGACCACTAGGAGATGATTTCCAAAAAGCATATGTCTAAAATAAGGAACTACCAAAAATATATTATTATCAGGCGTCAATGAGAATATACTCATCAGATTTGATTTACTGTGAGGAATCCAAATATGTGATCATAATCATCTTCTGAGGCCCGAAACTCCACCTACTAAAAACAGTAACTACTCGCATGTCATCTGGAAAAGACTCATTGGAATCATGAGCTTGCAAGGACTCTGAATATGTGATCAATATTTCCATGTGAAACTTCGATATCTATATCCTAAAAAGTAGGGCATATGCCAAAAATAAACACCTCTCTCTATCCATGAATACATGTGTAAACTTTTGTCTCTGAAAAAAGGAAAACCACTTAACCAATCTTTATACTTGACCTCAATGGGAAACCAACCTTGGCTTGACCAAGTGATATCTCTGAAAGAACCATCTGAATTCCAGTGAGTGAAAAACATTGGCCCCTAACCCTAAGGATTTCCAAGTGAGAAAATCTAGTGGTTAACAATGGTGACTCAAGGGAATGGGATCCCCTTGTGAGATGTCAAGATCCCAAGAATCTCTGGATATGCAATTGAAAAAGGTCCACTATGATGAATAATGCATGTATATAAGGATAAATTACCCCCAAAGATAATTTCTGATACAAAATGCCTATCCAATGGGAAATAGATTCAAATACATACATGGCCCCCTGGCTGATCGGCTAAAAATTGGGGCCTCATCCAAGTCTTCTACCTGCAACCACCATATTTGTACACCTTTCCTAGTGGAAAATGTGTCGAAGTTGACACCTGGGAAGAGGTCACCTAGTCATATGCCAATAATGTAAACACCTACTACGAACGAAGGTACCCACCAATAATGCAAATGGGCCCTAAGGTACGAGCATAACCCGTTAATGTGAAAAATGTCCTAATGTCGAACATTGACAAGGATCACTCAATCAAGGTCCGATGATGATCAACCTTGTCAAGTGCGAGATGGAAACCAATAAGGCTAAAATCCACCAAGGTTCTCTACTTTTGAATGATCCCCAGGATAATGTGTCGTAGTCAATAAGGGATGATCTACCAAGAAAAGAGGCAATGATAAAATCATCTCTCTCCCATAACATGAAGTAACCAAATAATAACCAAGATGAAAGTATGGTACCATGTCCCTAGTGGTGCATAAGGGGAACTACCGACTCAAAACAAGTAGATATCAGTGAGAATGGTGAAGAGAAAGACAATAAGGTGACTCGAGACTCTCCTATGTCTCTTCTCTTCTACCCATCCTACTGGACTCAATGCTTTGGAATGTGAACAAAATGACCCTCATCCAAACTTACTCTACATGAAAGCTGCAGAAAATATCCAAGAAGACATTTGACATGACATTCAGATTTTTGACCCAAGACAAAATGTTGACAACAATTATTTGAAGATGAAAAACCAGCCTCATGCAAGGATTTATTTATGCAAAGAAGATAACCAAAGCTGATTATAATCATGGAAAAATTAGTGACCCTCTAACTATGACTGAAAGATAAATAACATTCAATAAAAATATGCAAAATGAACTACCTATATTGTTGTCCAAAAGAATGAAAAACAATGAAAAAGAAATCTGAAAATGACAAATCAACAAGGGAAAAATAATACCAAAGACCCAAAAAAACATATGAATTTTTCTTTCTTTCCTTTTTCTTCTTTATTTTTGATTCTTGAGGACTTGAAGACTCTTATTTTGGAAGTTTCCCCAAGTTTCCATGACCAACGTACTCATATGACCAATGTAACCATGCAACCAAGTGATCAGTTAGACGGGAAAGATTAACGTAGTCAATCCTCCAGTGCAACCAATCATGAAGTCTCCTAACATGGAAACACACATTTTTATGCTTGTTGCTTAAGAAATCAATGAAGTCTATTGATTTAAACTTGGAAAATGGTACATCCACAATAATGACCATGAAGGTATAAGAGCCAAGACTCTTAGAATATGACCGCTAATCATCTAGATTATTTTGAGAATGAAATGAAAGTGGAAATATAATAAGTAAATACACAGATATATTTCCAAAAACACAGAGATACAGTAATGCACAATTTTTATTAATGACAGAAATGTATAGGAATTGTAAAAATATAGAGTGAATGAACTCGCTAGAATGGTGGCAACTTATCTTTGAGAAGAGATGTGATGGCTACGCTCATTTGCAAGAAGATTATGTTTACAATGAGGATCCAAAGGCTTTTAAGACATAAATAAAATCCAAAACTCTAACCCCAGAAGATGAAACGCCAAAAGGTTTGTGCGCCTTGTTGGGGTTAGTTGATACGTTAACTTCCCAAGGGCATAACTTTTGCATACGATCTCCGGTTGGGATGCACGATAGCTCGTTGGAAAGGTATATATGAGGACTACACATTTTTCCATCACCCTGCGGCCAAAGTGTATAGTTTCACTATGCCACACCCAAAAAATTCTTTCTAGGGCCTCAAAACCTCCCCAAGAGTTTAGGACTCAAAAAACTGTAGAAAAATTGTCAAGGTGGAAACCCCTATTTTGAGCCAGCAGAATAGGTGGGTGGACACCGATTTCCACCTGGATCATTCTTACCCCCTTAGGAAGCAATGGTCTCCATTGTGTCAAGTTCTCGAGGAAGGGTTTGTTGAATCTAAACCTTGGTGAGTTGCTTGCCTTACTGAAAAAGTGTCTTGTGGTGAAGGTTGTTATGAACCTATTGTTGGCGAGGTTGGATCCTTAACCAATCTAGTTGTATGATCTGCCTGAGTGTGGGAGGACTCTGTCGATGAAGATGCATAATGAAGAACATGAAGGGAGTTATTATAACTTGGTTTGACTAGGTAGTGTGGAGGCACCCCATAGGTGCAGTAGGAATATATTGGTGCTCTTCTACAATCTTGTTGATCTGCTTCTATCGAATATAAGGGTCTTGGGTTGAGGCTGCAGTGGTTGTAGTTTCCTTCTCTTCTGAACAGATTGTGAAGAGGCTAAGCTTTGTGGTATGAGAGATTACTTTGTGGCACTGTTTTGTCAGGACAGTAATCGGAACTACCTCCGGTATCCTGTAGAGTTGACCCCCCAGAGTAACATTGACACTACGGGGTTGAAACTCATAAACAACATGATGTTTCCACATATATGGATGGCCTAACATAACATCAAATACTTTCAGTGGGGCAACATAACACAATACCTCATCCTTGAAGGGATTGATGTTGTATGACATGCGACATTGTTGGTTGACATGAAGATCTCGTCCCTGGCGAAGCCATCCAATTTTGTATGGTTGTGGGTGTGGTTTTGTCGAAAAATACAACTACTTGACAACCTCTACTGAGATGAGGTTCTTCTGGCTTCTACTATAAACAAGAAAATGTAGTGGATTCCCCTTCACCCACATCTGTGAATGGAAGAGGCGCTCCCCCTCCTCAGGATACTTTAGTTCTTTTGGTTGGATTGTTGCGGTTGCGACAGTAGTAGTGGGTTCTACATCAATTATTTGTCTCCTTTTATTATTTTTTGAATCGGAGTCCGATTCAAGGCTTGGATCTTTTTCTTTGAGCTTGGCCACCAATGATTGCCTTGAGTGACATTAATCAGTGTTGTGCCAAGGTTTTTTGTGGAATTCACACCACTTCCCAATGTCCTTTTTCATCTTCATGTTACCTTTCTTTTCCTATGGCTTGGACTAGTGGTCTTGAGGTTGGTTGTTTTGTGAGTTAGGGCTACCTTTACCATACTTTGGGTGTTGCAGATTTGCAGACCCGAACTCTTGCTTGTTCCGCTCCTTAAATTTCTGTTCGATTTTGGCACCATATCGATAAGTGGCTCCCAATGATGAAATTTCCAGAAATTCCATTTGATTTGGATGTACCTATGTAGAGCATCATGGTACTTTAGAACTAGATTTTGCTTAGAGTCTTTGATACCCAGCTTGGTGCACAAGGCATGGAAGGTATTTGTGAACTTTGACACTGCTTGGCCCCTCTCTTGATGCAGTGTGGTCCATCTCATGTACTAGTCATCATAGTTTCCTACGGGGTAATATTGCCCCTTGAATGCATCCATAAAAAAATCCCAAGTGGGCTCGGCCCTATTATCGCACAGTTTGTAGCTAGGTCAAAAGGCTAGGAGATAGAGGCCAAACTGGCATAACAGGAACCTACCCCACCCAATGTCTCCCCTGGGACTAAGCTCCCTGAATAGAAAGAACCGCCCCATTGTGGTGACATTGGGTGGGGTAGGTTCCTGTTACGTCAGTTTGGCCTCTATCTCCTAGCCTTTTGACCTAGCTACAAACTATGAAATAACATTTATCGCACAATTTGTAGCTAGGTCAAAAAGCTAGGAGATAGAGGCCAAACTGGCATAACAGGAACCTACCCCACCCAATGTCACCACAATGGGGCAGCTCTTTCTATTCAGGGAGGTTAGGCCCAGGGGAGACGTCCCCGGTAACCTGGGGTTTTGAAAAGGCTAAGGTATAAAGGTATAAGTAAAAGTCCCTCTTCACAGGTCACCACCAAGAGCAAATTGTCGGGCTAAACAGCCAATAATGAAGTGTAGGCCCAAATGAGAACACCTGCCTGGAACAAAGCAACAACAAAACAATACATGCAGGCTATGATTCAATGGGTTAGTACTTCATACAACTATCTGAAATCAATATATTAGCAATTGTGACAATAGATATTGACGAGATCAATGTTTATTAATATAACAATGGAACAATATCAATTCATCAATCAATATCGAGATGATGTAGCAAACAGTGTATCCAATCAGTCCCTTACTCAATAGATTCTTCAAAACACCATCTAATTGCCTATAAAGAGAAAATTTTGCGTCAAGATGGAATAACCAAGAATGATGTCAGCCTTATTAGGGTTAGTAGTTAGTTAGGGTTTCAAATTATAAGAGTTTTAAGAGTTTGTTTGACCACTATCACTTCAACATTGGAGACCTGAGATCAGTGCCTAGGGTTATGGAGTGAAAAGGTGAAGGACGCACAAGTTAAAGGGGATGAGATTCAAAGAACAAGGGGGAAAGGTTTCAAGGTGCTGCAATAGCAGGGCCTTAAAGATAGAACCCTAAGGGAGAGAGGCTCACTCTGGTGTTTCTTAAGCAAGGCCTCGTGCTCTCTCCTCCTTCCCAAAAAACAGCTAGCTCAAAGACAAGTAAAATCAAGACAAGAGAGTTTAAAGAGGGAGAGTGTTGCAAAGGCAAGGCTCTTTCATCAAATCCTAAAAGAAAAACGGCCCTACGTGTAGATAACCTAGGCCTGGGATGTCCTCTTCCTCTTGAAGTTTAAAGGTATGGCTATCTTAAGGGAAGAAGAAAGAAAGAGTGTAGCAATGGCTAGGCTCTCTTCTTCTTCTTCAATGGCTAAAAGGTTTTTCTATCAGGGGACATGAGACAACGACCTATTTGTGTGTTTGTCCCCTAGGGTTTTGATTCAACAATATTTATAAATAAATGCAAGAAATTAAACTACAACCATTCAATCAAGAAGTTTTGCAGAAAAATACTTGCAAATCACCAAGAAAATAGCATGCAAACCCTAGTTATAAACCTTCCTTCAAGAAAAACACCATAAATTGCCAAAAATCTCCTTTCCAAACAAGTGTGCCTTCCTCAAAATAGCCAATAACCCTAATAGGGCACAAAAATCAGACCTCACTAGGAGAGTGAGTGATGAATTATGTCAAAATGAGGATAAAACTCCTCAATATATACTGTATCAATGACCTTTAATTAATTTTAGGTCATAAAAATTAGTCGACAAGGCTTTAAACCAAAATCATATTGTTTTTACATTAAAATGTCAAGTTAAAACCCTAACTGAGTTGTAATAAAGGTAAAATCCCCTTCAAGGGAGGCGCTAGCCCCTTTTAGGGCAAATGAGACATCCAGGAGCAAGACGTTAGCCCCCTAGGGGCTTCTCCAACATGCCACACGTGCCACTGCTGCCCAGTCTGCCTCCAATTATGACCATGAAGTTGGATGATGTCATGGCAAGGATGGGGGTTCTCTGAGCCTTCCAAGGCCAACGTTCCACTAAAAAGGGGTCATTCCCCCCTAGTCTGGGCTCTGCCAAAGTGCCTTTGGTGAAACATCCCCTTCTTCTCCAGTACAAAACCTCGGTCAAACAATGTCCTGTCTCTGCCCCTCTGACGGGGTCTCAGCAACCATCTGATGGGCTCCTCAGCCCCATGGAGGTCCGAACTAATCATCTCCCCATGTGTACCAGTCCAAGTGGTACCTATTCGTCGAGCATGGTCCTGGACATCAAAAACTACGCCCTTCATGGGCTCATCAGTCACAGGGATCATAGCAATGTTAATCACATTTCATCATTAATATTATCAAACATATGAATAAAAACCCTAATATATCATTCAATAGCTCAAAGACTCTACAAAAACCTACAATACAAGGTTGAGAAAAAGGACAAGACACCCTATTGGGCAAGTATCCATAAGGAAAGGAAAGTTTCCAAGGGGTTTCATCCAAGCCATGTAAATGAGGTGATGTGGCTAAGGGATGTCCAGACATATGGGTAGAGTGAGAGCCAGGGATGCATGATATTACCTGTGGGTGCCTTTGTAGAAGACGAGTTGTACCTGTCATGGATGCAAATTTTTCCAAGCCCTTTCTTGCCTTTATTCTTTTCTTTATTTGCTTTTTCTTCTTCTTTTTCTTTTTTTATTCAAGGGCTAACCAGAGGACACTGGCTTGGCATGGTGACCAGAGCTGACAGTGTTACCCACAAGTACTTTCACAGATATGATAAGGTTGGCTCATGATGAGACCCCCTTTCCCTCGGCCATGCAACCAAAGGTCACTGCCCTAGCATGGTAACTAGATGGTGGCAATGTCATGTTGTTAGGTACCCATGAACATAATAGGTTGGCTTGTGATGAGACCCCCTATCATCTTGATTAGGTCTTGCTTGTTATTTTTTCAGGTCCCTCTTGTTTCTTGCTGAGAGGCCTTTTATTACCTTCTTGGGGATCCCTGGGCGAAGCATCTCGAGGTTTTAATTCTAGTCTTTTATCTTTTACCAGTTGCTTTTACCTTCTGGGCCTTTAGCCCCTTCTTCCCACGAGATAAGGTGCAACCCCACAAACAGATCATCCCAATGCCCGGACAAGGGGAATGGGACAGATGAGCGGGAGATAAGATGGAAAAGTAGTGGTATGATGGGAGCGGAAGATGGCTCTTTAGAAATCCCCCAGTGGCAAACCAAAACCTATGGGTATAGGCTTGCTAGGACACCCAGTCAATCTCCCCAAGCATGGTCAAGTGGGCCAATGTAAGATCCAAGCAGTTGTCAAAGATAAAAGGGATCAGATGCATACATTTAAAGGTTATAATGATCAAAAGTGACGCATACCATGATACCTGGATCAATTGCCTCATGGAGCAAGAGCCTTATCTGATATAAGACCAAGTCGATGGTGATGGATGTTGTTGCTACTAACAAGACGAATCTGACGAAAGAAGAAAAGGATGGGCCTTCCAGGGCCATGCTCAGGTCAATCCTACTCTCGGTACTCCATGTCTAGGACCTATGGACCTCGATACATGATCTCTTGGTTATCCCTAAATCAGGGATAACAGGCCCCAAATATTCCAGACTCCTCTATGGAATTTTTCTCACAGGAAGTTTCCCACCAATATTTGACATGGGGGAGAGCCTTAAGGAGCGCAAAGGTGATTTTTTCTCTGTCGAAAAAATTGTGAACTGAGAAATAAACTTCTACCAAATTTAACCATTTTTCCAAAGCATATGCATCGATTTGACCTTCAAATACAAGAATATCAAAATTCACTTGTACCTTGAATGGGGCAATGTCTCCAAAGCGACTTCTTGACGAAGATGCGTCTGCTATTGTCGGTAGTCGTTGAAGGATTTTGGAAAATTTCTCCAACATCTCATTCCTCTGTTGCACGAGGGATTCCGTGAGAAACAACTTGATGGGATATTCTACTCCCTCATCTATATTTTCTTCCACTATGGGAGACCTCTTGGGCTGGCGAGAGCAGTTGTCCTCAAGAGAAACTAGCTCGAGACCCAACTCTCTATACCCTAACCTCGTCGGGGACATGCACTAAGAAATGAAAAGGAGTAGTCTGTTATGATACCATTGATCTAGATTATTTTGAGAACATAAATGAAGGCGGAAATATAATAAGTAAATAGACAAATATGTTTCTAGAAACACAAAGACACAGTAATGCGCATTTTTTATTAATGACAAAAATGTACATGAACTGTAAAAATACAGAGTGAATGAACTTGCTAGAATGGTGGCATCTTATCTATGAGAATATACGTGATGGCTATGCTCATTCACAAGAAGATGATGTTTACAATGAGGCTCCAAATTCATTTTTAACATAAAGAAAATCCAAAAACCTAACCTCGGAAGATGAAAAACCAAAAGATTTGTGAGCCCCGATGGGGGTAGTTGATACGTCAACTTCCCAAAGGTGTAAATTTTGCATACGATCTCTGTTTGGGGCACATGATAGCTTGTTGGAAAGGTTTATCTAAGGAATACACATTTTTTCATCACACTCTGGCTAAATCCTATAGTGTGACTATTACATGCCTAAAAAACGTTGTTTAGGGCCTCAAAACGACCCTGAAAGTTTAGGACTCGAAAAACTATACAAAATTGCCAAGGTGAAAACTCGTGTTTTGAACCAATGGAATAGGTGAGTGGCCATCGATTTCCGCCTAGATCAGCTAAAATACCTCCATCATTCTTATCTTGAATGGATCATGATCTACCCACATTAAGCAATGACTAGTCAAAGAATCTCCTTGAAAAATAAGGTCTTAAAGTGGAATCATGGGAAAATTGTAGGGAGGATCATCTTTTGATTGAACCAAAATTTGCTCCCCCTATTGCAATGGCAACTGATCATATTGTTCTTGAATCACCGCTGGGATATGCAAGGATAAAATCTTGTGTTGATTAAATTTTGCGTGGCTAATTTCTTTCTCTTACTCTTGAATTTTATCATCATCACTAGAAGGAACTGACAAACCCACCTATATATTTAGCTCTTCAAATTCATTTTCATGGAACTCTATGAATGGATCAAGTTTTGCAACTATTGGTTCCTAATCGCCCAAGCATGAGTCATACTCATCATGTTCATCTCTGGAAACTTGATAACATGTAAGGCTTCCATCATTATGTTCTTTTGTAGCAGCAAGAAGTCCCTGTGATCTTCAGGAAACCGTAAGGAATTCCTCAACTCCTTTAGAAAACAAGAAAGCTTACTCTAAATTTGTTGGTCCAAGACTCCAAAAGAGATGATTATGAAACTCAGGATCAAAGGCAAAGGCATAATCCACCATAATGTTTCTTGGTTTGTATCTGGGGGGAATCTTATCATATGCATTGATAAATATGACATGGAAGTTAGGAATAGCTTCATCTACTCCCCTTTTAATATGATTTTAATCCAAAAGAAGACCGTTCAACCACTAAAAGTATTAAACATCCATGATCAATCATGATCTCTTGGAAATGAAGTCGCCAATGGAGTTTTTTTAGTGGTAATCGACCCTTATGTTTCAAAATAGAAGTCCATGTTATCTAAGGCTAGGAACAATGTGTTGGATCGAATCTAGGCGATTTTCTTGATTTCCCTAGTGGAGTTGACCTTGTAAAATGTGGAGTCGCCAAGTGATTTTTAAAAATGAAATAAAAAATAGAAATGCTCATCGATGTCATTATTGAAAACCGATAATGATGATGAATCCCCATCAACAACATCAATTTGTTAGCACTATTTTCTGCACCCTAAAACATATCTGAAATAACCTTAAAATATGCACAGAAAATAATGATAGTTATAGGAATTCTACCCCTAATATGTCATTGACAGAGTCCTCTATGTTCAGGTTGGTGCATGCCAACCTCGGGGGGGTGTCCCTGGGATTCTTTCTTGATATATTCTACTTGTAAATATGCAAAATAGAACAATATAACATCAACAAATAGAGAAGATTAAGGTTTTATTTGGACAACCAAAGTTAGAAAATATGTTTTTTTTAGATGTTTTGATGGAATCCCCACAATTGTTAGCTCAAAATTAGAAAATAAAATACGCAGAATGCGATATCAAACAATAGATAATACCCAATTGATATGAAAATAACTTATGAAATGTAAACAAATCACAATCTAAAACACCAGCAAACAAAGAAGGCTCGGTACAAGCACATCAAGATTTTATTTTTGCAAACACCAAGAGGCTATTTGTGCCAAGGAAATAGGTACAAAAATGGTGTAGTGATGATCCCTGCATAGGAGAACAAAAGCTAAGAAAGAGAGAAGAGAAGAGATAAATTTGAAGTAGAGTGTTTTCGATGAAGAAGATCCAACCCTTTGAAATGGAGAGCAGTTGAATTATATAGCCTAAGAGGGAGGGGGGGGCACATGTCCCAATTAGGTGTATCAATGAGTGGTAGTGGAAGGTGAGGAAATGAAATCCACTGAATGAGGGGAGAGTGGGATTCAAGTGAGAGATAATTGAGGGAAATATGGAGTTATGGAGACAAAAGGGGGAAAAGGTGGGTGAGAGAAGGAGTTAGGGAGAGAAAGAACATAGTCTCCTTAGTTAGGTGAGGGAAAAAAGGTGGGTGCCCCATGAAGGTGGTGCATCCCCCTTGAATGAGGAGAGAGTGGAATGAAAGGGGGAGTAATTTTAGGCAGAGTGGGAGTTACGTGAGAGAAAAGGGGAATTAGGTGAGTGAGAGAGGGAGTTAGGGAGAAAAAAAAGGTAGGTGCCTTAGTTAGGTGAGAGAAAAAAAGGTAGGTTCCCCCCATGACTCATCGACCCACCTCTTGGGCCCCATCATGCACCATCCTAGAACCCAACTCAGCCATGTGCCCCACATTCTACCACATGTCACTCGTGGATATTACCATGTGTCACCCTGCATGTCGACCAATCCTGCTAAAAATATCCCTACTAAAAATAGACATGCCAAAAATAACAGTCAGCTTAAAAAATAGGAAATACCCCAAATATGTTTAGGACCACTAGGAGACCACTGCCAAAAACAGTATGTCTAAAAATAGACACTGCCAAAAATAGACTCTTGTCACGTGTCAATGAGAATATACTCATCGGATTTTATTTTCAACAAGGAATCTAAATATGTGATCAAAATCATCATCTAGGGACTGAAACTCCACTTTCTAAAATAGTAATTGCTCACATGTCATTCAGAAAAGGATCATTGGAATCATGAGCTCATAGGGACTCTCAAGATGTGATCAATACTACCATGTGAGCCTCTAATCTCTGTCTCCTAAAAAGTAGGGCATGTGCCAAAAATAGACACCTCTCTCAATCCATGAAGACCTATGTAAACTTATGTCTCTAAAAAAAGGAAAACCACTTAACCAATGTTTGTACCTGACCTCAAAGGAAAAATGACCTTGGAATGACCAAGTGTTATCTCTGAAAGAACCATATGAATTCCAATAAGTGAAAAACATTGGCCCCTAACCCTCATGATTTCCAAGTGAGAAAATCCAGGGGTTAACAAGTCCTGAAAAATTCGACAAACTTTGGCACTGCCCATTCATTATCAAACATTGCCTTACAAAGGGAGTATACATTATTTCTCACCTTGAGGGAAGCCTCCTCAAAGACCCTATCAATGGGTTGTATTTGAAGATATTCTACCCTTGAGTAGCCACCCTACTACGGACTAATTTTGTAAGCATATTTAATTTGTAAAAATGTTCATAGATTTTTTAATCCTTTTTACATGCACATCAGATCACTTTCACACTTATGATTTCTTGTACTTTTTTTCTTTACCAGATGAATCATTCATCGACATATCATATCAGTTTTGTCGATGGTGTTAGTTTATGGACTCATAATCTTGCTTATGTGTCTTGGCCCATTTATTCACCTTTGCACACACTACTTTATTCAAGTGGCATATTCTTAGGTCGAGGTATGAATAACTAAGCAAAGTATGTTATCGTAATCGACCTACTGGTTGATGTTGCTCAACTTCACATTCGCCACTTCAACATATTATTGGATTCTTGGCTCATCATATCATAGTTGAATAATGTTTACCATATCTATGATCCATGCATGTTTAGAAAGTACCTGCAAGTCAAACTTCTGTCAAGGAATTTTGAATCCATCACATTCACACATATTCCTAGAAGTGCAAATGAATTTGTACATAATATTGCAAATGAAATTTTTGACTAGCATCTTTCTCATTGAAAAACATTATTTAGCATGATTTATCTTTTTATCATATGCACATGTTTTATCATCATCACATAAAAGCATGTTGGGTAAAGCAATAAAATCACACAACCGTCCATCACATCATCAGATACACCATGGTGAAACATCAAAAAGTTTGTGTATTCATGGAAATGTCAAAACGTTTGTATATATATAAACAATTTCAAAAAAGGAGTACATCACTACATCAAGTCGACCCTCACTATGGTAACACCAACACATCACAAGTATTGTATACAAAAAATGGGGGAATCGCCCCTATACATCGGTCATATATAAAATGTGGGTCTTTCCCATATACATATACATATACAAAAATGCAGGATATGCCCACAAGTAAACATACACAAGCCACTAGGGTGACACAATTTATAGGGTTCCCCTGACTAGTGGTGCTCAATTGGCCTCCTTGGCTCCTCCCGCTGCTCAAGCTCCTCCTACTAGAGGCCTCATTTTCCTGGTGGCAGCAACACCTACCATTGTTGCTTATCTAACTAGAAAGTGCCACTCAGAAGCCAAGTTTGCGTAGGAATCTAAAATATCCTCCCCCAACTTTGTCCAATTGACCTCTACCACTCCTTGGAGTACCCGGTCAAATCGATTTCTGAGGTCCACCAACTACACCCAAAGCCCCTCCTCCCATTATGTTGCTCCCACTACCTTAAGATCCACCTATCACCGCTGGTGGGATGGTCATGTCTCTACATCGGGAAAATCCTACCATTATCCCACTCTTCTAGGCTCTCCTCGGCCTACTGCTACTATCCTCCCCACTAGTACCAAGATGTCCCTCAAAATTGGGACCTCCCTACATCATGGTCCCACATCTGGGAAAAATTAAAACCATGAGATAAAATAATCAAATCAAAACATAAATCCAATACAAAACCATATAAGTACTCACCTCACCTGGGGTAAATACCATATCAGAATCATGTCGGTAGTCCATGTTGGCATACAAATATTCCAAGATAATCTAAGGGATATGCACCCATTAACATTGATATCAAGGATTGGAATATTTCTTTATCAGTCCTCCTCCCCTCCCATATGAGGAGATCTCCCCATCACCTCATCCAGGACTCAGTCAACCTAGCCACATCCAAATCAATATTTGGGCTTTGAAGAACCACTTGCTCAAAGAAAAAACAATAGAGGACTAAGGAAAATTCAAATTCCCCCTCTTGGCACCAACAACGTCATGTCAGTTGAGAAAACATCACCTCCCTCATTAGGAAGGCCCGAGCATAATTGTGGCCCTAGAGCATCCACTCCACAATAGTCATCTAGGAACCAGGAATCCACTACGTGCCTAAGGATCTATATATCCTCACCACCATCTCCACCACCGCTCGTGTGGTCAAACCCCAAATATACAAAATCTAGATCAACCCTCCACTCACATCCTCCTCTCCAACATAATACCACAGAGTCAAGTCATGGATAATCATCCCACCCTCCATACATGGGATAATCCCTGACATCTCCCCTCAAATGGAGAGCCTAGTCAAAAAATACTAGTTGACCTTAGCTGACAAGTCCACCATCTAGCCTCAAACTTTGAACACTCATTGTTTGGGGCTCACATCTTGATCAAATAACCCAAAATATTATCCTAGGAGCATAACAAAGTACAGTCAAAATACTTGAGAAGGCCATAATCAACCAACTCAAGTCGAACGACCAGGTTTTCTTAGAACTCCATTGAAAGGACATCATAGTTCCACTCTCGGCATCTAATCGGCATGACGGGTGCTCACAATATCGATACATGTGCCAAAAATGCAGGCTAGTCAATCTTAATACATTTTTTCATCAAAAATCCAATTTTCTCAATTTAGTTGGGCAAACTATCCAAGTAATAGTCATGATTTTTATATCATTAAGTGCACTAACTATGTGACTGATTAGATAATAGTCGTGTAGTGACCGATGCGGCTGTGCATCCCATAGCCACACAATCTTGTAGGGGAGATCAGAACATAGTATTGCACATGTGCATGACCATATTTCAATCACCCACGCAAATCATACAACCATCTTTAAAAAGGGGTCATATAGTCCTTCCACACACACCTACACAAAAAACTAAATGTGTACATGGAAAGGTCAAGTCAAGTACCCTTACCTATCTCCCTTGTAGTCGAAATCCACTCACAGAAGCACATACAACTAACTCTAGAATATCATGGGCCCCACAAATATCATGTCCACATCAACACGAGTACAAATGAGGTGGCGTAGTGGGTCCCACTCCTATTTTATATGGCACTATCACCATGTTTCTTGAGTCCATACGGGAGCTCAAAAGCATCATTTTTAGATCCATTTGCATCATTTGGATCACCATCTTACCCCATTCACAATGGTATGATTTGTTTATTTTTTCCAAAAACTTCCTCGAGACCCCTCATCTCACCACTCACGTAAAAAGTATTCTAGCTCATTGTGACTCTTTTATTTTGATTCTAGTGATTGTTTGCTATCAAGTATTTTTACTTTGGATATTCAATTTCATATGTGCAGGTAATTGTTAGGAGGCTCTCGTTGTCTCTTTGCATGCCAAGGCCATTTATCCTACCCCTTTAGGTGTATACTTATTGAAACTGGAATGTTAATCACTCCCTTTGAGCTCATTATATTTACTATTGTTTCCCCCCACACATGCCTCTAGGATTTCCTTTCCTGGTTATATAGCAAATTCACCCAGTTCCATGTACACTCGATTGTTGCTACCTGATAGTCTTCCACCCACATGGGTTTCCTTAGTTTTTATCTCCCCTTGCAAAACCACACCCATGTTATTTTATCATAGGATGGGAATCTAAGTTGTTTTCATTTCTAAGAATGAACCTCATACTTCTTCTCACCGTCTTATTGGCTCATACCTGTAGACTCTCGAATCTTCAAATATTACATGATTGGCTTTATTGAATGTGTTTTTGCATTTTCATTGGCCCCTTATCTCCCCCAATATCAGTTGAAAATATGCATTCCAACTCATCATTCACCCACCTCTACAAAGACCCAAACCAAGGGCTTGTTCCCCCCCACTTTCTCTCACTACTATCACATCAAAAGGCCAAGCCATTTGATCATTGGGCCACCCATATCTATGTTTGCACATTCAACCCGATTATTTTTTTCATTCATTAGTACGTGTACAAAGAAACTCTTTTTACAAGAAGCAAGTATACCCATTCCATTGCACCTGATGGATTATTTTCACATAGTGGTAGTCCTAGTCACCCTTGGTCATAGTATTCACATTGAGTCACCTATGTTTGCATATATCCTTGTAGTTGGAAACACCTTATGTACCCTAGTATCCTTCACTATGATCCCAGAGTTCCTACTCTCAATTACCTGTTCATTTTCATTCATTACATTCTTAGTCCCTATTTGACAAACATTCACCATATATGATTGTCCCCCCGACCTCAAATCAATTTATGTCCAGTTGGTTATTTGGTTGTCGTCATTTTTAGCAATCAATTATGCTTTGCCCAAGGGAAGTTTTAAGTCCCATTCTTAACAAACCTCGTCCATACTTATTACCAACCCACCACAATTACAAGTCGATATCTAGCCCATTCTACTGTAGATTTCAAGGGGAGTTTATTCCCTTTACAATTGTGTCTCCATTCATGTTGACATCAACAACCACTTTTCCAAGAATTTTGTGGTATCTTGGTTCCCATTACCATACAAATGGTGAACCCTAGATGAAACAAAGAGAGTCATCATCGCTCTTTACTTCCATTTCCCCCCTTGATGTTTCACATCAACACATATCCACATCAGGATGAGTTTTACCTTGCGACAATTGCAGTTTCCATTTCTAGTCAAAGACCCATGAACTTGCCATTCCATCCATGCCATCAAGTACAAACACTTATCATAGGTGTTCATCTCATGTCTTAGGAGGGTTCTCCTCAAAACAATTATTTACTGTTACCCGGCACCCCTGAGGGAAGTGCATATTTCTACTTCACCAATTCTCCAGTTACAACATCATTAAGTACTCTTATATTTCTTATGCTCAGATAAGAGCTCTCAGTCTTTTGTCTGCTATTGTAAAAATTTATTTTTATGGCACGAGCATGGGGCATGCCCGCCTCATTTGTATAAATCAATATGCCCGCCTCATTTGTATAAATCAATATTATTTCCAGGTATGATTGTGTTTTTGCAGGCGGCTCCTCCTTTTTCCTCTATGGGAAATACCTCTCTCTCTCTCTCTCTCTCTCTCTCTCTCTCTCTCTCTCTCTCTCTCTCTCTCTCTCTCTATATATATATATATATATATATATATCTACCACACACACAAAGAATAAACTTACAAGCAATAATATTACACACACACACACACACACACACACACACACACACACACAAAGAATAAACTTACAAGCAATAGAAAACAATGATGTATTTTTTATATACCTCTGCTCCTAACCTCACACATCAAGGTGCATCTGTTATCACATAAAAATTTCTCACAAAGCTATACAAGTGATCACTGGAAGAGTCATCAATACAAAACAAAAAAGTGCTACTCATGGCAATAATACACCATCCTTAGCAGAGCACCAAAACTATATAAAGTGGATTTTGTATGCATCTGCGTGACTTCACAGTGTAGATTGTGCACGATCTGCATTGGCCTACACAATTGTTCCTTTAAAGTCATCCAAATCATCCCAAAGTGAAATATCAACCACATTCAATGCAAATAATCCTAAAACTCCCATCAAGTGTACTCATGAGCTAAGGTACTAGGCATCCTCGATCTCCATGCCAATTGAAAGCTAGTACCTTAGTGGTTCCATGTTTCTTCAAGGCATGGGGAACCACATCCCAAGTTGCACCATTCACACTAGGAGCTAGCTTTAATGAAGCTTGAAGATGGGTTATAAATAGAATCCATGGACTAACGTTCAAAAGAGTGAATTTTATGCAAGGTTATTCTTCTTGAATGATCCTTGAGAACCATATTCTCAAGCCATCATTTAGTTTCAACCATAGCCCATAGCTAGTGCATTGATCTCTTCCCTTTGGAGAGTTTTTGCATACTTATTTGCTAAGAGAGAGAGAAAAGAGGCCCCAAGGAACATAAAAGGACCCTCCCAAGGAGGAAAGGAGAGCTCCCTTGCATTCTCCAATCCTCTGCATGTAACAACATGGTATTTCCATTGGTAGATAATCAATTTTGCTTCCATTGTTATTGTTAATCCAATTTCCATGCTCTTTGTCTATTTGTTTCCTTTTATTTACGCATTTTCAATGGTATTTATATGTATGGACTAATCCTAACAATTTAATTTTTGTCTAGCTTACATCCTGGCTACACAAAAGGTTTTTTTTGCTCACCCAGGTGACTAAAACAACCAAACAGTGATGAATGCAAGTTTGAGAAAGTGCAATGTGTTGCATGGAAAGAAAATTTTGATGTGATGAGATATGTTGTGACAAAGGAAAGTTTGGAGTGATGTGATGTGTCAGATGGAAAGAAAATTTGGAGCGATGTAATATGTATCAACCAAAAAGAGTTGAGGTGGGATACATGTTGTGTCGCGAGGAAAGACAAATTGGGTGTGATACGACACAAGGAAAACAAGTTTCTACACGATGTGTGATCCAGATTTTATGAGCAGAATGAAGTGGATGCAGATTATTATTATTATTTAATACAAAAACATATAACAAGTATGCGATAAAAAAACAGAGATACAGTAAAATTGGTTTCTATTAACTCGGGAAATAAGCTGAAACTATAAAATGCAGCGGAAAACAAGCTTGTTGGAATGGTGGCGGCTTATCTCTGAGAAGAGATGTGACGGTTGCGCTCATTCGCAAGAATATGAGTACAATGAGGATCTGCATGCCATTTTACAATAAATATGAATTCCAAAACCCTAGACATCCAAAAACCTAACCCTGGGAGATGAAGCGCCAAAAGTCATGTGGGCCCCGTTGGGGTAAGTTACTACATTAACTTCCTGGGGTCGTAACTTTTGCATACGATCTCAGTTTAGGGCGCATGATAGCTCGTTGGAAAGGTATTGACGAGGAGATTCATTTAGGGGGATTAATTAAAGCCTTTGGATTTCATTGAGAGCCCTAATCATGAAAAAAATGTCGTTTAGGCCCTCAAATTGGCCCCCGAAGTTAAAAACTGCTAAAAATAGTAAATTGCCAAAATTGCCAGAAAATTTTTTTGAGCCAGTTGGAGAAGGTGGCTGGCCACCAATATCCACCTGAATCAATCCTACCTCCTTAGGAAGCAATGGTATCTAGTGCGTTGAGTTCCCCCATCAGATGAGGAAATTTCTGTTGAATTTGGCCCTAGGTGAGCCACTTGCCTTGATGCAGGCACTGCCCTGCTTTGACAACTCGATAAAGATGGATCCTCTGCTGGTGAGTCCCCTTGAGCTGTGTGTCCACAATTTTATCCTTGGATGCTTGTTGCATGCGGTCAAGGTTGAGCTCTATTGATGTTAATTGTTCTACTATCTCGAAGGTGTCCAATATTGGTGGGGAATATGGCCGAAGGAGAGCCATGTTGAACACTGGGTGTAGACCAAGGAACGAAGGAATGTTGAGCTCAAAAGAATTATCCCCCACAACCTTGATGATGGTGTAAGGCCCATAACGAAGTGGACGAAGATTTCGATGGGGCCCTATAAGGCGTTCTTTTTGCAAATGCAGCCAAACTTTGTCTCCCACCTGAAACTTATGTGGCACCCGGTGTTGATCATGGCATTTCTTGTACTTGGCATTGGACTTCAGTAAAATCTCCTGAACCTGTTGGTGGATGTGTTTGATCCACTCAATGAACCGGGTGGCTTTATCAGCTTCAGCTGGAGCAATTGACGAGTCGGTCGGGGTGGCAGCAAGAGGTAGTGCAACATCCATGGGACCCAATGGTTGGAATCCCAATCCCACCTGAAAGGGGTTGTGGCCAGTTAAGCTATGCAAGGCTCAGTTGTAGTTGTGTTGAACGTATGGGAAATTCTCACCCCATGTGCGGGGGTGCTTGGAATTGTACATGTGCAGGATATGCATGATCATTCAATTAACGACCTCGATTTGGCCATCTGTATGGGGATGGAAGGTCGTGGATTTGGTGACCTTGGTGTCCAGCGGTGACTAGAGGCTTGACCAGAATGTGTTGAGGAATCGACTGTCCTGATCAGAGACAATAGTTTGTGGGATTCCAAAATGTACCCACACTTGCTCAAAGAAGAGCTTGGCAGTGGCCTCTGCGGTGATGCTCTTCTTGTAGGAGGGCCAGAAGTGCCATTTTAGAAAAGCAATCAACAACCACGAAAACACAGGCATTCCCCCGCTTGGTGGTCGGAAGGCCCGACATGTAATCCATTGAGATGGATTCCCATAGCCCGTCAAGAGTAGGCAAAGGGGTGTACAGGCCTTTTTTCTTACTGGTGGGCTTAGAAATAGTGCAGGCAGTGCAGGACCTTATATATATTTGTTGACATCATGCCGAAGTTTTGGCTAGTAGAAATGCTGTTGCAACACTGCCACTATTTTTTCGACACCGAATTGTCCTGCTACCCGACTATAGTGGGATTCCCAAATGAGCTTTGCGTGCTCGATTGATGGAACACAAAGATGGCCCATATGGCACAACAATCCGTCCTGAATATGGAAATTAGTGACGATTGAGTGTGTGCCCAACATTTTGTAAGTGTTGGCGAAATCAAGGTTTGTTTCATAGAGTTGGAGCCACCCTGAGGTTTTGTGGCCACAAGAGTCTAGCACTGTGAATGTTGTGACTGGAGGTCGGTTGAGGCAATCAATGACTCGATTGGTACTTCTTGTTTTGATGTTGAGGTGGAACTGTTGTAAGTATGTGGAACACTTCTAATGGTAGTCATTCTACAATTTTCCTTGGGTCTGCATGAACTGCAAGGGCTTATGATCAATGTGGATGACTGTCTCTTTCCCAAGAATGTAATGCCTCCACTGTCGGCAGGCTTACACAATGGAGTACATTTTTTTGTCGTAAGTAGAGTACTTACAGGAAACATCTGATAGTGTATCGTTGTGATAGGCCATGGAGTGGCCATGCTGAGTGAGAACTGTGTCCACAACATAGTCTGAAGCATTTGTCTCGATCTCAAAAGGTTGTTGTAGGTCAGGTCATGAGAGTACTAGTGTTGAGCACAAACGTTGCATCAAATCATCAAATGCTTGTTGTTGAGACAAACCCTAAACAAATTTTGCCTTATCACCTCCTCTAGTTACTTGGCTGAGGGCCCATGCAATATGGGAGAACCCAAACATGAACATGTGATAAAAATTGGCTAGGCCTAGGAAGCTTCGAAGCTCAGAGAGTGTGGTTGGTGCTGGCCAATCATGGATGACCTGGATTTTGGCTGGATCCACATGTACACCATTCTGATCCATGATGTAACCGAGATATTGGACCCAGTCCATGCCAAAGGAGCATTTTTCCAAATTGGCATATAACTTGTGTTGCCGCAGGGTGTGCAAAACCTATTGAATGTGCTACAAGTGTTCCGCCCACGTCTTGTTGTAGATGAGTATGTCATCCAGATACACCACTACACAAGTATTGGTGAAAGGTCATAGGATATCATCCATCATCCTCATGAAATTCATTGAAGCATTTGTCAAGCCAAAGGGCATGACCAATTATTTGAAGAGACCTTCTTTCAACTTGAAGGCGGTCTTCCATACATTTGTCTGCTCGATTGGGACTTGGTGGTAGCCAGACTTCAGATCAATATTGTTGAAGTATTTGGCCCCCTTGAGTTGATCAAGGAGATCGTTGATTCGGGGAATCGGGTATCGGTTCCTGACTGTAATTTTATTTAGGGCCTAGTAATTAATACAGAGTCTCCAGGTCCCATCTTTCTTCTATACCAATATGATCAGGCTCCCACAAGGTGATGATTTGGGATGGATGTGGCCCATGTGGAGCAGTTCTTGGATCTGTCGCTTGATCTCTTCATTCTCTAACAGGGAATGGCGCTATACTGGCTCGTTTGGTAACGGTGCGTCGGGGGTCAGATCAATGGGATGCTTGACCTGATAATGCATAGGTACCCTAGTCAGCGAGGAGAAGATATCCTGGTATTCCTCCACAACCTTATCCACTTGCTTTTTTTGTGTGGAGAGGTCGGTCATGGAGGTCCTCAATGTGTCTGCAATCTTCCACTCGTTCTGAGAGTGAATCGCGAAGAAGAAAAACTTCCCGGTTTGTGAGATGACTTTCCTACATTGCTTGACAGAGATCAAGGAAACAACACTAGGTGGGATGGCCTCAGGTATCTTGTACAATTTCCTGTTCAAAGTAATAATAACACTACGAGGCCTAGATTCATATACAACAAGATGTTTCCATAAATAAGGTTGTCCCAAAAGAACATCTCAAACTTCAAGAGGAGCAACGTCACATATTACCTCATCTTTGAAGGGCTTGATGTCATACAATAGGTGACACTGTTGGTTGACGCGGAGGTCGCTTCCATGGCAAAGCCATCCAATGGTGTAGGGTTGCAGGTACAGTGTTGTCGGAAGGGCTAGCCGCTTGATGACCTCTGCTAAGATGAGGTTCTTTTGACTACCACTATCAACGATGAAGTGTAGTGGGGTGCCCTTTACTATTATTCTCCCCCTCCAAATGGGACCCCTAACCCTTCTTTTATAGGCTAGAAGAAGCTAGGTATTTGGATGAACCCTCGGCCATGCATGGCTAGGAGTTTCAGTTAACTCACCCAAAGTTGTGTGTTCTGTCGGCAACTTTCCTTTTTCATGATTTTGTAGGTACACGCGATCTATTTTAGGTCAGCTAGTGTGTACACACGTGTAGTAATGGAGTAGGGCACGTGGGCCCTTATAAAAGAGGTTTTTTGAAGAGTTGTTCAGCAGTGTTTTGGCAAAGAAGAAATCTGAGATTGCCTGATGCTAGGTAAGCATGTTTGGTGAAAATTAGGGTTATAACAGATGCCCCCTAATGTGTGAGGGCAGAAGAGCATCTGATGGCTGAAATACATTACCAATCTTTACTGATGTGTCGAACAGGTGAGCCCAGGGACCAGGAACCGGGAGGCGCCATCTGCAAAATAACAAATGTCTCACCGAGGCGGGCATACCCATGCTTGGAATAAAATAGAATCATGGCTACCAATCAAATACATTGTAGATCCATGTCAAATAACTATATAAAGTGTAGCTGCGAACAATACATAGCGGAGCTACATCTCGAAATCAAAAAGATATACATATAGAGTATCCATCTTCTAGAAGATGACACAGCCTGATGGCTGGAGATTAGGTTTTCAGAGCTCGAGCAACAACTTCAAAATCTTCAAAACTCAAGGTAGGAGTGTAATATGAGTGTACGACTACACTACATAGAGGTCTTCGACGGCTCAACGGTCATAGACTACATAATCTTGATGATCAGACTGAAGGCTTCATTGATTTCAAACAAGGACTTGATTGGACATTCAGGATGGTCGGGTATGAGGGCAAGAGACAAACTGTAGAGGGACGGACTCAGGCTTGGTGACAAAATTCCCTTGGACAAAAGAATGAAAAATGATGAGACTCGGGCAGCATGGCATTAACATAAGTTTACGAGGCAGGAGGCAACGCAAACTCTCCATATGTTTGGAAGAATAACCAAACGGAGGAGGACACGGCTCTATGTAGCGAGACAAGCTTCCTAAGGTCATATTAAATCCCAGGGTTTGATGAACAAATGGACAGATGTGCTTTATCCAAGGGTGACTCATTATGTTGCCAATAAAGAAAATACTTTTCCCTTCCTCTTTTTGGGGTATATTTTATTTTTTTGTCTTTTTCAATGATTTTGGAAAAAGGAATTAAAGAATGTTACATTACAAAGGAGAATCGAGGGTCACAAACCTACTAGTTCCAAGCACATGGAACACAAGGATATTCAGGGAAAAGAGACATGCAAGAAAAGGATGCTTGGGAAAAATCCTCCAGGTGCCAAAGGTGTCAAGATGCAGAGGCAAAATGCTACAGGGCTTGCGTATAAGGCATGCTTCATATGGTTCATTTGAGAGCAAAATGGAGCTTGCATTAGGCCAAAGATGTGGGTATGCAAATGTGATTAACAAAACACACAATGGTAACATCCTTCGATGTAAGTTTAACGAGCCCGGAGAAGGTAAGCTCGGCGGTTTTTCATATTTAGAGAGTCTGAAAAACCGTAAAAGGAGACTCCATTGGGGTACTTTTTCGAAGATAGTCTAGTCGATTCGAAAAAGGGGTAAACTAGCACCGACAAGACGTCTATTCAAAACCATTTTAACGAGTGTGATAAGGACAAGATCACTCGACCATTTTTTCATTTTTAAAGAGCCTGAAAAAAGCTTAACTATGGACTCCATCAGGAATGTTCTTCTGGACCAGTTTAACGAGTGTGAAAGAATAAGGTCACTCAATGATCTTTTCAATTTTAGGGAGTCTGAAAAGAGCTTAACTATTCATTCCGAGGGGGTTCCTTTTTCGTAAGTTTAGTCCCTCAGGCCCGAAAAAAGGGGTAAAATTATACCTGAGGGTACTCTTCTAGAGAACTGGAGTTCCATAGAGTATACCTTTGTTCATACAATTGACCGTCCGGACCGAAAAAGGGGTAAAGTACCGTTGGATAGACATGACTTCAAATTTCAGTTTAATGAGCATGAAAGGCCACAAGATCGCTCAACAATCTTTTCATGTTTAGAGGGTCTGAAAAGGGCTTAAAAGAAGACTCGTTATATCTTTTTGGAGTCCCGAGGGTGAGGTCAAGAGTGAAAAGGAATCATGCAAATGAGGCTCAAACTCGTAATCAGGAAAAACAACAAGGACTCTCGAGCCTACAATGATTAGAGACAACATGGATACCATAATGCAACCAGGATCTACCTAGGGCATCCATGTTCCAGTAAGCTCTACCACCAAGTCACGACACTTCTAAAGAAGTTATGATGGTTCTATGTCACAACCTGATGGGATTGATCCTATGGCAAAGGAAAAAGATAACAAGATATAAAAGTCAGGGTAGAAACCTAACCTACATGCTCAAGTTGATCCTCAGAAAAAAAAATCACAGACCATCGAAAATTACCCAAAACTCCAAAAAAATTTCCTGATACCTGATCATATCCCTCCCATGCAACTCTTGAATCACGCTAAATGGTTTTTGGTTTAAAGAAAATGATAAGGGAGGCCAAAAAAGTGACAAAAAAATGACAAAAAGTCTATAAATAGAAGCTCGCATCTCATTATCACCATTGTTGATTTGGAAATTGACTCTAGAGCCAAAAGACCCCATTTGATAAAAGTGGTGATTTTGGGAGATACAGTGGACGAAACAAACTTCTGTCTGGAACAAGTAAGTACAAACTCTCCTATCTTACATTTTAAGTCTTTTTCTTTAGGTTTCATTTTGGGGGGGGGGCATCGACCTTTAAAAGGTCGGCCCTAGGTCCACGCGGGCTGTCACAGGACAGGTCGCGTGTACATTCGAGCAGAGTAAACCCTGCACGCGTGTACATGCGACTGTCAGTATTACAGCCCGCGTGGACCCCCTTTTTGAATGAAAAAGGCTTAAAAATCAAGGGTTAACCCTCCTGAACCTTGGTGTTTTGTAGGATGTATGTCCATTGGAGAGAAAGAGAGAATGAAGAGGTTAGTGAGTTGGTCAAGGAAGACCCCAATGTTGTGGCTACTTTGATGCAATGTGGGTTACTCAAGTTTTTCTTATGTCCTTTTATGCGGGCACAACCTAGGCTATTGAATGCCTTGGTTGACTATTGGCATCCGGTTGTAGAGACATTCATGTTAGAGGGGCAGTCACTGGTGCCCACGACCGAGGACATTTATTTTTTGACTGGCCTCTCCCGGAGAGGGGAACCAGTCAACTTCCAGAATTTTCCTTCGGGGCCGCATAACATAGAGGAATTGATAGGTCTTTACTGTGAGGCTGATACAGACCGCTCGAGCTCACAGGTGCCCATAAGCAAGATTACTGACTTATCGCTACAGGTGATAGTGTTTCTTATTGGGTGAATCACTGGTTCTGCGGCTGTACATCAGGCATCCCGTGCACAAATGAACTGTGCAGTCCAGTGCTTAAATGCACAAATATTTTATTGGAGTACCACATTGCTTGAGTGTATGAAGAGGCAATTGACAAATTGTCACTTGCGAACACATAAGAACTTTGGGTTTGGGACCGTTCTGTGCTCGTTTTTCTTTGAGAGAGTTTCGATCTTTAGTCCTCGAGTAGTGGTACGAGGACATCAGGCCTCTCTTCCTGCTATGTGTATATGGGTGTTATTGCTGCCACGATAGGGTGGTGGAAGGAATAATGAGTCCTTCGATGATGATTTCTTTGCCTGGCTATCATGACAGATCCCAGTTATCGAGGATTACCCGTATGCAGGGATTGATTTTTCGAGGGATCCTGAGATACCAGTACCTCTTGGTGAGGAGTGAGGAGAGATGGGTAAGTCTCCATCATTTTTTTTTTGTTGAACATATGTAATTTTTATGTTGTTTTTGTTATATATATCATTTTTTTGTTATACCAGAGTATTTGACGGATATGTGTTCGTTGTGTGAAGATGTGGGACCAGTGTGACCGGCTGACTATGTGAGGAACAAGCGTCGTCCTCGTCCAGGGGCCTCACCTGCCGCCGCAGGGGGACCAGCAGTAGCAGGAGATCTTCCAGCCATGGAGGCTGAAAGGGTATTGAGACGAGTTGAGTGGAACTTTACTGCGCTCACTCGCACGGTCCCTATGGCAGAGATTGAGGACCTGCCACCATCTATGCAACCTCATGTAGTGTGGGCACCATGGACGTGGGTCTGGTTGTTTCGGCGTTTAGCCAACGCTGTGGATCAGTATAACAGGGCCTACAGGCCCTAACCTTAGTTAGACATTTCACGTGCCACGAGCACTACTTGTATATATTTTTTGAGGGCATAAGCCCCGTGATTCGTTATTGGTCATATTTTTGAGGCGCTTGCGTCCATCTGTGTACTTTGGTTACTTTATGATATTATATATGGTTTTTTATTTCTTTTGTGTCTTATGGATCATGTGTGTGAAAAATGTATTTACATGTTTATGTGAATGTTCTTTCATATGTGTGCAAGATACCAATCTAAAATTTGATTAGCAAGAGTATCTGTAACTTGGTTTAATCTCCTAGGAACATTAAAATATGTAATATAATCAAAGTTTCGTTCTAAGAGATGTACCCTAAGGAATCGTCGGTGTAAAGTCGGATCATGAGCTCGGTATACTCTGTTTAACTGAGACACAACCAACTAAGCGTCGAGATAGACCCGGAGATGAGAGATACCAAATAACAAAGCGTCACGGAGCAACTCAATAACTGCACTATACTCGACGACATTGTTTGTGGTGTCACCTAAGCATATACCTCTGGAAGATAATAACTGGCCTTGAGGTGTAAAGATTACCCAAGATACAGAGGCAAGCCTCCGAGTGTGTCGGTTAGCGTCGTCTGCATACCCAATGAACACATCGAAATCACTTGACATCTGCCATAGTGATGAAAGATAACATCAATGACACATCCATAACACTAAAAGAAACTAGAAAGTAATAGTACAAAGACTATACATATGTTACAAAAAGCTACCCATGGTGACCTGCCTATGAGTAATACTTCTTGAGTTAGAGCCCATTTCTAGGCTCCGCCAAAGCATTCCCTTCAAACTCAACCAGACGATAAGCGCCCTTTTTTAAAACCTCTTTTATGATGAAAGGTTTGAACCACATGGGTTTGAATTTTCCTACCCCCAAGGGGTCCTTATCTTGGTCATAAACCAGGACAAGGTCCCCTTCAGAGAAAATCCGAGGACGAACAGACCTATCATATTAACACTTGACTTTATGTTTGTGAGCCTCATTGGCCAGGGCCGCATCACGACACTGCTCATTGAGCTGCTCAAGGTATACTAATCATTATTCAAGTGGAGAAGTGTTTGGCAATAATTGTACTGCCAACTTTAGGGACAAGATCTGACATTCGATAGGCAAGACTGCTTCCAGCCCGTATACGAGTTGAAAAGGTGAGAAACCAGTTGCAGTCTTAACAGACATTTGGTAGGCCCATAATGCCGAGTATAACATCAAATGCCAATTTGACTTAGCTGAGTTGATTGTTCATTGTAGGATGGTCTTAAGAGTTTTGTTTACAGCTTCCACCTGACCATTTTCTTGGGGGTAGTAGGGGGATGAATGTTCTTGCCGTAACCCAAGATTTGATGTTAACTCGGTCATCATCCGGTTCTGAAAGTGACTGCCATGGTCAGTGACAATATCCCTCAGGACGTCGAACCTTATTATTATCTGATTGAATAAAAAGAGAGTTGTAGTCTCTCCATCATCTTTAAACGTTAGCATAGCTTCAACCCACTTTGTGAAGTAGTCTACAACTACGATGATATATCGATACCCCCTTGCTGAAGGAGGGTTGCATGTAGTGTAATCAATCCCCCACTTGGTGAAGGGACCAATTGTGATGACAGGAAACATGGGAGCGGGATGTGCCCTCATCTTCTAAGAGAAGATTTGGCACAGGTGGCACTTCTTGACCGATTCGATACAATCTTTGATAAGTGTCGGCCAGAAGTAACTTGCTCGTAGAATCTTTTGGGTTGTTTCCAACCCAGACAAATGACCGCCACAGGCTCTAGTATGGCAATCGTTAAGAATGATAACTGCTTCTTCGCGAGTGAGACATCGGCACAGGATGTATTCTACACCTCTTTGATACAATGTATCATCGAGTATGAGATCATTCTTAGCCTGATGGCGTATGCGTCGATGCTCATCACGAGAAGCAAAGGTGGGGCACTTCAAATTCTGGAGATAGATAAGTATATCTCCATACCAGGGATCTAAAGAGGTGATCAAAAACATATCTCCTCTGATAGGCGATTCTTTAGGCACAAGATCACCTGACTCAACCGGAAGTTCCGAAATAAGTTCTGCGAAAACCAGTGACTTTTTGGATTTCGCTGAAACGAAATCTAAGTCAAACTCCAGAAGGACTACTATCCATCTACTAATATTTCCTCCTATTACCCGTCGTGTCAACATGTATCGAAATGGATTCACGATAGAAATGACGGTGGTATTGCAAAACAGAACATAATGACGGAACCGTTGAACAGCATGGACTGCTGCCAACACAAGTTTTTCGATATGAGAATAATTGAGTTTCGGTCCTACGAGGCCTCGGCTCAGGTAATAGATGAAATATTCTGAGAACAAGTCATCGTCCTGAACTAAGACCATGCCAATGGTTGACTCTGTTGCAACCAGATATAATAAGAAATCCTTGTTATAGTTAGGTGGCCGGAGTAGAGGGGCAGTTGTGAGTGCATGTTTCAATGCGGCGAAATAGCGTTGAGCAGCATTGTCCCAATAAAAAGGGACGTCTTTCTTAAGTAAGCGCATAAATCCCTTGGTGATCTCAGCATAGTTAGCGATGAAGCGTATTAAAAAATTTGCCTTGCCCAGTAGACTCTGAAGTTGACCTTGAGAGGATCGACCATGATCCCTGTTGTTGACACTATGAAACCTAACAAACGTCCTGATGTTATGCAAAAGCTACACTTGTTTGGATTCAAGCGAATCCGGTAGTAGCGACAATGCTCAAAGATAAGTCGGAGGTGTGTGGGATGATTCGTTCTCTTGCGAGATCAAGAGGCTAAATCATCTAAATAGGCCTCAACTATATGCTTGAGGTCATGGAAAGAAAAAGACATGGCTTGTTGAAAGGTCGCTCCAACATTTTTGAGACCAAAAGGCATCTTACGATATGTGAATGTACCCCAAGGACAAATAAATGTTGTTTTGTGTTGGTCTTTAGGTTTGATTTGTATTTGATTATATCCTGAAAAATCATCCATGAAAGAGAAGGCCTCGCAACCAGCACATTCATCAATGATCTGGTCGATGAATGGTGTGGGAAAATTATCTTTTGGATAGGCCTTATTCAAATCACGGAAGTTTGTACATACACAAATTGTGCCTTGTTTTTTATTGATTGGCACGGGGTTTCACACCCATTGGGTTAAATGGATAGGATAGATAAAACCGAATTTTAGCAGTTTCTCAACCTCAACCTTAATGGCTGCTGCTTTCTTGGGGTTAACTGGACGAAACTTTTGCCGGACAGGCTTGGCATCTGGATACGTTATGATTTCATGTTCAACTATTTTTGGATCGATGTCTGTCATTTCCTCGTAAGACCAGGCAAAAACGTCACAGAATTATTTAAACAGATCTGTATAGATTTGAATCTCTCCAGGGGTGCAGTCAGCTTCGACGAAAACATTCTCCATGACACCAGGGTTTCGAAAGATATTGATTTGTAAGGTTTCAGTGATAGTTGCCATATTACCCTCAACATAAACCTCGTGTGTAGCTAAGGGATTAATAGGACAAGACCTATCTCCCATCATAGTCAAGGTGAATTCTCCGACTTCGATTCTTCTTAACTCCGGGAGGAAGTATGATCTGTGATGAAGATCTTCCCAGGGTTTGTCCGGACTAGTCATTACTTCAATTATAGCTTCATCAGAGGGCAAGACTAAGTCTAATGAATCTGTGTCAACGAGAGATCCCTGAGCCCAAATAGGCTCTAGAAGTGGATCGAACTCTTGTGCAAGAGTTGGGTAAGTGTTGGTTGAAGCTTGCTGGACTAAAGAGTACGCTACTTTAGCTGCAGACAAGGGCATGGACATGCCCGGGTGCCCTGTCCCATCCATCGTGGCTGATGGGGAAGGAAGTATACATGGATCGTTGAAGTAAGTCGTGCGAAACAACGAAACTTGAAAAATCTCAACCCTATGGTGACTGGATATAAACTTGATATCGCCTTTAGGGGGCAGGTAATCGAAGGTACCCATCAAAGATAGGCACAAACCAACCCATACGTTGACCATGCCTAGTTGAGGATTATCAATCATCAGGACTGTGGATGCCCCCAATGAAGGGTCAGGTCTGGAGAAAGACATTTGATCGATGGTCACAATCTGGCCCTCGTGTGGAAATAACAAGACCCGAAAAACTGTAGCAACCACAAATTTCATGGAATAAGTCCAAAACCTCCCTAATAAGAGGTTATAGTCAAGGGGCACATCGACTACCTCTACCTCGACACACACGGTCTTCCCTCCTAACTGCACGGGGAAAGAGGGAATGATACCATGTGGTCGGAACGAACGACCGTCGAAAGCAGTAAGAATACTAGGTGACAGAGACAAAACGGGTTGGCCAATGACCTTCCAACATGCCAACGACATAATGCATGTCGAGGCACCCTCATCAACCACCGTGCAGAAGATATTCCGAGTAAAAAAAATTGTGGGATAAACCACTACTATCTGAAACGCTACATGGTAAGGAAAATGAGGTTTTAGGTCGGTTGTATCCAACATGATTGTACCCAGATTACAAGTCTCGGTAGATCCTAAAGCGGTTAACAAGGCTTTCCTCTGGGAAGGGCAGCTTTGGAGGACCTCCAAAGCGGACATTGCACAAGGGGTTTGTGATAAATCTTCCACCACAGAATAGTTCTGGGCAGCCCTTGCATTTGGGTTGTGAGAAGCTTTTTTGAATGTGCCTTTTGGGATGCATATCATTTTTTCACCCAACGTCTTCTCAATCTGTAGAGGAAGAGATGGGAGTTTGGCTTCTTTTCCCTTCTCAGAAGTGCTTGGTTTACTATATTCATGCACTCTAGTTGATATAAAAGCATCACCCTTCACCATATATATGTTCGCGGATGTGGGGTTGTTCGAAGATGGAGAGGGTCCTTGGCTGCCCCCTTCCATGCTTGCAGAGGCTTGGGTTAGATTTTGCCCATGTTGAAATGGATTGGTTAACACAATAGGCTATTGTCGCGTCACAAACTTTTGGGCTTCTGCAAGCCGAGGACATAGATGGGTCGGGTGGTCTTCCGCGCACAAGTTGCATGCATACCTCACCTTTCGTTTCTCAGTGTTGTCCCTTCCAGCATTATCGGTAGGTTTTTTATCCCTCTTACCCTTCTTTCATTGTTTTTTCTTTCCTTCGGGCTGCTGGGTGGCCTTTGGATTAGCTGATTGCATTGTGTGTACATCTGACGTTTTGGTAGGGGGAGAAGCCAAAGTAGTAATTTGGTTGCTCGTTGTGTGTTGTATAGACAACTACTGCAACTGCTTCGTTAATTGCTCAGCAGGCTTTGTTTGTGTTGAACCAACAATACCATCGACATCTGGTCCAACTCTCTATCTGGTTTTATCAAGTATTGAGCGTGGCGCATCTGGCAAGATCTCGTATAATAAACCGGACTGAGAATATATTAGCTCAAGTTGTTGAGCTCTCATGATGGCGTCTTCTTCGGAAAATACTCCCAACGTCGCGACTTCTTTGGATAACTATGGGACCAAAGACTTAAGGAACCACTCGAGCAGGAATGTTGGTGGGACTGGTACCTTAATTAAACTCTTTCGGCGTCTCCATTCTCGAATGTGATCAGAGATATGGTCCACTTTTGTTTGTGAGAAATTGGCCAGCAATTCGGTGCTATCATCGTATCTCACAGGTAACTGGAAATGGTTTAGGAAAGCCATCGCCAGTTCACTGAAGGAAGAGTATCTTGAGCGATCGAGCTCAATGTACCATTTTGTGGCACTCCCAATGAGAGTACATTGAAACAATCGCAACTGTATGGATTCATCTTTCAACGAGTTAGATGAGAACCAAAGATGGAAGGTAGTCACATGATCTCCTGGATCTTCGTTAGGCTTGGCTTCAAACTTTGGGATGTTTGAAGGCAACTTCGTCGGCATAGGAGGCCAACGCGGATCGTGACAGATAGGGTCATTCAACAACCTTGTCAAGTCTGGCAAATGTAAAGTTGCCAAGAAGGGTAGTTTGGGTTGTTGGTGATATCCTGGGAAAAAGGGGCCTGGAGTTTGACTGGCACCAAGTTGCCAGGAAAAGTTCGGCTGCTGGCCCGGATTCTGGTAAAAATCATGGCCATGGCTAGCATATGGATTTTGCATGTGAGGAGACATCATCGGTTGATTGCCAAAATAGGACATAGATGGTTGGGCATGCATTACATTCGAAGGACTTTGGTAAGGGTTGCCCCATGTCGGTCTCATGGGGATCGGCATAGCACTTTGTCCGGGGTTCCATTGATTGTGAAAATAATTACCCCAGATCGACATTCCTGATGAGGGAACGAATCCCTGCCAATAATTCCAAGTCCCTGATGCGGAAGAAATTCTTGGGTGTGCCCCTTATGCAGGAATAGTACCCTGCATAGGAATAGATTGTCCGAAACCGAGATTGCCCCCAGTCGAAAAAGCAGCTGATGAGAAGGTGGTGTTACCAAATGCACCAAACAAAGAAAACGATGTCGATCCTACCGACATATTATGCGAAGGTGGTCCTTGACTCCCTGCTGCAAATAAACTATGGTGTGCAGGCAGCCTGGTGGATGATTGGTGTGTGCCACAGAGTGAAGGGGATGAAGGGGGTATATGACCTCCCCCATAAGAGAAAGCGTTAAAGGGAGTGGAAGTTTTCCCCATGTGGCCTTGCAGAGGAGCATTAGAGCTCCCTGCCCCCAGACCTGAAGTATGTGAAGCGGAGTAGGAAATTATAGGACTTGTACTTGAACTAGGCATCCTGTATGAGAACGGAGGGCCTATCGCACTTGGTGTGAAAGGGGTTGTGGCCGTCGCTAGAGACAGGATCGAACCACTGTGCGATGTAGAGGTGGTCGAGACCATGGTGGCTTGGACCGGTGACGGTGGGTTAGGAGGTGGAAACTCTCCTATGGTAACAACCGTAGTGGGAATTGAAGAATTCCCAGAAGGAGTAACAACATTTGTTTCCATTGTTACGTGCCACACTGTCTGGCACTCGTAAGGATGAACCGGTATGATGGTGGGTGCCGAAAGATCAGTGGTGGAGGTTTCAACTAGACCAAAATCTTTTGCTCCAAGGTCTAAAACGGTCGATTCCTCTGGATGTTGGTCGGGAACAATTTCTTGTCGCACGGTCACTTCAAAAGACCCTTGTTGGTCTAGCTTTTGCCTTAGTGGTGGCGAGGGTGGCTCCAGTGTAACCATTGGCAGGCCAAGAAGCCTTCGTGACCGACGGAGCTCATGATCCTCCACTATGTGAGAAGATCAAAGACACTCTAGGGTGTTCTAGTCATTCAAAAACAACACACACTAAAAAAGTCCCTATAAGATAAGACAAGCAAACACTAAATTAATTGGAAGAACAGTTACAACAACCAACACTAGAGAAACTTACCGGTGCAAGTGCAACTCGAACACGGAAGCACCCTCCGGGTATACTCTGCAAAGCGTGGCCCGATGTCTATCCTAGGTACCGCGGTATACCCCCACAGTCACCTGTGTATGTCCCTAAAAAATATAGGCAACTAGGTTGCCAGCGCACGAATAGTCACCAGGCGGGTACAGTCGAAAGTCGAGTAGACCACAATGAGCAGAGTATCGAGCCTAAAACCTGTCAAGGGTATCGAGAGCAAGTGGTCTGGAAGACAACTGAGGACCTCAAACGGATTCGAGACCCACAAAGATCCATGCCAAATGCAATCGACGGAATCCCAAGACAAGCCCTCTATATGTGTTCTCCACTACGATTGGTCCAGCTTTGGAGGGGTTATCTCCGCTACCTTTCCGCACATGACCTCGTGTTTATCCCCTGTGTTAGAGGGGGGTCCCGGATAACTTTCATGATACTGGACTTAGACACTCCCAAACTCAGACTCCAATGTTTGATTTTAATGGCCTTAAAGAGTTTCCTCTCCAACCTAATCCAAGGCCCTAATCCTGAACTAGTTGGTTAACCCTACAAACATAAAAGTCTAATGAATTTTAGATTTAGCGTTAATTTTATGGCTTGTCTTATGTCAAAGGGTATGAAAGTGAAACTAGTGATGTTTGAAAGACGAAAGTAAAAATGAACAGAAAGTTGGAAACAAAAACCTTCACTTAATGCAAATTTTCAACAACTTTTCAAAAAAAAAAAAATTCTAAGATCTTTTGAACAACAAACTCAAAGAAGGATTTCACTCGACTACGAGCTACTTACGATCTAAGAAAACTGTCAAGAACTTATGAAAGCAAAGACTTTTCCCTGGTTACTAATGCAAAACAACACTTTTCAATCAAACAAAGAAATGAAAGATTTTTTTTTTTATTTGAATGCTCACAAAGCAAAAAAGAAAAATATCAACAAGTCAAAACCCAAGAAAAACTTCTGGCCTAATCGCAGATCGCAAAGAATCACTTTAAGAAATCACACACTAGCAACTTAAAAAATGACTCTCACACTTGTCTAAAAACCCTAAAAAAAAAAATTGATGAAAACTTTTAGATGAAGAAAGAAAGCTATGGCTGAGATCAAACCTAAGCTACTGACTGCTAGGACAGAGATTCAAAAAACCTGAGAGGTATAACTCTTGTCAAGGGAAAGGATGATTGCCTCACCCTCAACAAAAACTATCCTTCACAAGCACACTGTTGACAATTCAACAACAAGCGTGTGCACGCAAGTTGTGTAGAGCCAGAGGGCGTGTACACGCGTGCTAGCCTTATACAGGTCGCGTGTATCTCTAAAACTCTGAAACAAATAAAAACAGACAATCCAAACCAGGAAGAGACCACTAATACTGAGAACCAAGATCTCTTGAAGGCTTAGACACTTTCTTTAACAGAAAAAAGAAAACAATGTAAGGAAAAATTCATAGAACAAACCAATCTGAGGTGAACCCTAAGCTATAGACTATAAACAACAAAGACTAGAAAGAGTTCCAGAAAACCCCTGAGAATGATTGATTATGAGAGAGAAGAGGATGACTGCCTCAAAAATTTTCTGGAATCATACACGCTAATGTTACTTCTTCAGTTATCATTTACACACGGACTGTAAGAAATTAGGGCACGGGTACACGCATGCAGACCTTATGCAGGCCACGGGTACACGCATGCAGACCTTATGCAGGCCACGGGTACACGCATGCAGACCTTATGCAGGCCGCATGTACCTCTGTGGGTCTCGAGAAAAAAACACAGTCAAGCAAAGAAACAGAGATAGCTGGTATGGAAGACCAGAATCTCTGTTAGCTCAGACTTTATAGAAACTTCAAAAAATAGGAAAGAAAATCAGTCTTTTAAAAATACCCAAAAATATTCCCAGGAACCCTAGAGACTTCCCCAGTATGGTCACCAATTCTGTTGTGGTGGGAAATCCCCCTACGGACTAGCATTTAGGGTTATATTATGCATGCAGATAAGACCGAAAGAATCCTACTTTCCACTGTTGTCCCAGACCTAATCCCCATTTCTTTTAAGCAAATACATGGTTAAACAAACATACCTTGTTCCAAACATTCGATGTCGATCCTTCTTCATTCTTGATCGCTTGTTAGCAACTATCCTCCTAAGACTGACCTGCATACAAAACAAGCAACAAACTCTACATGCATTTGTTCTACAAATTAATGGATTAGAGATTCAAACATATATTCACTAAACTATGAAGAACTCATATAGTGGGACGGGAAAAGCATTTCTTTATTATTAACTTTAATGAATCAACTTACAATGTCGAGATCGACCACCGCCATGACCCTGATCATGGGCTCCTCTTTAAATATCCTCCAACTTCTTTGCTTTGTATCTCTCTTTGCACAAGGATGGCTAAAGGTTTGGGACAATGGGAATGTGCAATTGGGTAGAGTTTCTTTACTATTATTCTCCCCCTTCAAATGGGACCCCTAACCATTCTTTTATAGGCTAGAAGAAGCTAGGTATTTAGATGAACCCTCGCCCATGCATGGTCGGGAGTTTCAGTTAACTCACCCAAAGTTGTGTGTTACATCGACAACTTTCCTTTTTTCGTGCTTTTGTAGGTACATGCAGTTTGTTTTAGGTCAGCTAACATGTACACACATGTAGTAATGGAGTAGGGCGTGTGGGCCCTTATAAAAGAGGTTTTTTGAAGAGTTGTTCAGCAGTGTTTTGGCAAAGAAGGAATCTGAGATGGCCTGATGCCAGGTAAGCATGTCTGGTGCAAATTAGGGTTATAACATAGAGGTAAGTTTTGGCAAGGTAAAATTGTAAAAATGATCTCATTTTCCCATATATACACTAGTTTTTAACCTTTTTTGGTGTCCAAGACAAAAAAAAAAATTCCCTTGTCGAAACAAATCCCTTTATAACTTCTAGTATATGCTTTGAAATTGTTTTATGAGATTTATTTTGGATTTTTAAACTTCTAGACTAGTATTCTTGATCATTTTTACAGGACAAGAGGAACATATTTTTGGTACTTTCATATGGCGATCTTTAGTGAAATTTGAGGTAAATATTTCGTTCTAACATATAGTGATAGGTTTTTCCCTACATTTCAATATTGCATTATTAACCATCATTTGTGTCGAAATTATGCCTTAGGTTTGATCTCATCAAGTTGCAACATTTCCCTCTTTTATCTACTGCGAGTCAAAATTTGTTTAGTAATGCCTACCCCCCATGGGTTTCTCTAGTTAGCACTCCTATTTCCATTTGGCACCCATGCCAAGTTATAATTCATAATCCCAAGAACCTTCATTTATCCTTATCGTGACTTAATATTTGGGATTTCATGCTTCTCTCTTATCTTACATTGGCCATGTCCTAAAGGGGTTCATATTATTATGTTACTTTACAACAACACTTTCTTATTGTCGCTCACATCTTTGTGCATACTGCTACGATGCCATTCAATTCATATTGCTTATTTCCATTACAGTCACTTTTGACCTTAGCCATTTACATATGTTGCCTCTATTTTGTGACATGTATCCTTGGAGAAGACAGATTCATGAGTGGACACAACTTGCCCAACACCTTTTTTGCATTTTATATGCATAGGTATATTCCATGTAGTTGGAATGTTGTTGCATTCCATTGAGCCACTCATTTTCTCCACTATAGCATACTTTTATCTCTTTTTCTTGCTTACCAGAACATCAAAA